>BSBM01000153.1:3215000-3745000 GCA_027924585.1 Larix kaempferi
TTCATGGAGGAATGAAACATCTATGGAATAATAAAGTACAAATATAATATTCTTAGAAGTTACAATATCTCAACACTCCCCCTTAACGAGAAGGATATTATGACAACATCTGCAGGAGCAAGGAGTCATTAACATCATACATGATACATCTATAAATCATTGGAAGCTTTCTAAACATCATCAGTAACTCAACCAGTTACTGGAATATCTTCAGGTCTTCAATACTGGAGTATCAACATCATCAGTATTGAGTCTTCACCTTTTGCAACACTCAATCAGCTATAACAACATCATCATCTGGATCCTCATGATCAACAACATCGTCGTCATATGATCATCATCATCACACGATCATCAACATCGTCATCTAAATCATCACGATCAGTAGCATCGTCATCTAGACCATCAGGATCAACATCATCATCTAGATCATCTCGATCAACAGCATCTGGATCATCTCGACTCTATCTACAGCATCTGGATCATCTCGATTTACAGCAACTGGATCATCTCGACTCGATCTACATCATCTGGATCATCTCAATCTATAGCATCTAGATCATCTCAATCTACAACATCTGGATCATCTCGATCTACAGTATCTAGATCATCTCGATCTACAGCATCTGGATCATCTTGATCTACAACATCTGGATCATCTCGATCTATAGCATTTGGATCATATTGATCTACAACATCTGGATCATCTCGATCTATAGCATTAGGATCATCTAGATCATCTCAATCAACATCATCATAGCAGCATACCCTGCAATACACATGATCCAATTACGGGATGATCAATCCCTCTCACTTTAAGACACCTCTCATGTCTATGGACGATGCAATCCAGATCTACTTACAGGATGATCAATCCTTATCCTTTTAAGACAAATCCATGTCTAGGGATGATGCAGTCCTTGATTTGTTTAAGACATATCCATGTCTAGGGACGATGTAGTCCGTGATCCATTTAATACAAATCCATGTCTAGGGACGATATAGTCCGTGATCCATTTAAGACAAATCCATGTCTAGGGAGGATGCAGTCCATGATCCATTTAAGACAAATCCATGTCTAGGGATGATACAGTCCATGATCCATTTAAGACAAATCCATGTCTAGGGACGATGCAGTCCTTGATCCATTTAAGACAAATCCATGTCTAGGGACGATGCAGTCCTGACCACAGTGCCAGTCCTTTTTCATACTGGATGTGACCTAGTTCAAATCTAGGATTTACCACCACAAAGCCAGTCCTTTTTCATATTGGATGTGAGCTTGCCACCTGTAGGTCTTCATCATCTACAGAGCCATCCCTTTTTCATGCTGGATGTATCACATCTACAGAGCCAACCCTTTTTCATGCTGGATGTATCAAATCTACAGAGCCAACCCTTTTTCATGCTGGATGTAACCTAAATCAAATATAGGATTTATCACGTACATTTTGAACTAAAAGTTCAGGGATGATGTAGTCCTATCATCAATTTTCGGAGATAGATGTCTATGGGTCTATTCAGGGGACCGAAGTCCAGGGATGATGCAATCCCTCTCGTCCACTAGGGACTTCTTTCTTGGAGACATATGTCTATGGATAAATTCAGGGGACCGAATTCCAGGGATGATGTAATCCCTCTTGTCCACTAGGGACTTCTTTATCGGAGACATATGTCTACGGATCAATTCACGGGACCGAAGTCGAGGGATGATGCAATCCCTCTTGTCCACTAGGGACTTCTTTCTCAGAGACATATGTCTACGGATCTCTTTTAGGACATGTGTCCAAGGATGATACAATCCACTTGTCAACTTAGACTAAGTCTAAGGACCACTCATCGACCTCATCGTCGGTATCACCAGTACATGTATTCACATCATCGAACTTTCTGTCAATGCAGGAAATCTCATCATCAGCGACCACATCACTCCCCCTTTCGAGGAGGGTCCTTCTGAACTACACCAAGATTGTCTCAGAAATACTCAAACTTTGCTCGAGACAGAGGTTTTGGTCAATACATTAGCAACTTGTTCGTCAGTGCTCTCATACTCGAGCTTGATAGCTCCTTTCTGCACCATATCCCATATATAAATATATCGGATCTCTATGTGCTTTGACTTATCATGGAACACTAGATTCACAGTCATCTTGATACAAATCTAGTTGTCACAGAAGATCACAATGGGGTCCATCTCTAAGTCAAACAATCCTGATAATAGCTTTCAAAGCCATATCGCTTCACAACTAGTAGAGCAAGTAGCTATATATTCTGCTTCAGTTGTGTTGAGAGCCACACTAGACTGCTTCCTGCTAAACCACAAGATCATGGCAAATCCAAGACAATAACACATGCTCAATGTGCTATTCCTATCTGATACACTTCCTACCCAATCAACATCTGTGTAGCCATTCAATCTAAAGTCATGATCTCCAAAATAATATAGACCAAAGTCTATCGTACCCTTCAGGTACCTCATCACATGCTTTGCAGCTATCAGGTGAACTCGTCTATGTTCCACTAGAGATTGACTCAAGGTGTCACTGCAAAGCATATATCTGGCCTGGTATTCGTCAGATACATTAATGACCCAATAATCTGTCTGTACAGAGTTACATCCACTAACTCTGATGAGTCATCAGCTAACAGCTTCAAGTCGGAACCCATGAGAGTGGCCATGGTTGTACATTCCAACATATCAAATCTTCTCAATATTTCCATAGCATACTTTCCTTGGTTGAGAAAGATTCCTTGTGGGCCTTTCCATACTTCCACATCAATATGAGATCTTTCATCTCAAATTATGTAGCTAGCTTCTTTCTTTCCATGATCTATTTCTCATTCTCTGTCAAAAAGAGATCATCCACATACAGTAATAGTATGACAGGTTCATCATCCATAACCTTAAGGTAAAGGTTAGGATCAGCTTTACTTTTGGTAAAGCCCAAGCTTTTCAAGAAGCTATCAGCTTCTCCTTCTGTGACTGAACATCATCTACACTTTGTAGTGAGTGTTCTTCTGCATATCTATCCATGCCATCTCTCGTCAGATGGGCCTACTGATATGAGCCTCAAGATCATTTGAACTCTGTGGTGAGTTCCTTCTTGCATCCATCTAAGAGAAGAATACCATATGTATATGGACACCATCTTCAACCTTGTAGCAAAGGTTGAAATCTGCATCACCCATGGTGATCATTAAGCTCATCAAATGACTATCGATCCTGGGTGCCCATATAGAGCTTTCTTCAATTACACCATTAAGAGAATGGTCTTATCAAGCCACTTGGAGCAAACATCTCGTCATGATCCTCTTCCTCTTTCTAAGAGAATCTTCTAGCCATGAGCCTTCTATAGCATGTTTGATTTGTAAGTCTTCTTGTTTGAACATCCATCACTTGTTCAGTGTTCATCATCATATCACATGATCTTTTCTACAAATCAAAGTTAATCACATGATTAGTAATACTTCATAATCATCAAATTATGATAACCTACTATGCATACTGATATGGTTCACATAGTCATGCAACTATCTTGACCAATATCTTGGCACAACACTTTTCCATATCCTATATGCATACAGTATCTATCTAGATGCCTTCTATCTCTACCAGAACATACTGTCAAGAGCGTGCATAGCTCTCAGCATGTCAGCAAAGAGGTTTTATTCTAGATCAACAACAATGGAATGTTTATCCAATCTTATCCCTCATATGCATATTAGTAGTATACTGTTCAATGCTATATGAATGCTTACACTATGCATGATATATTCTAGGAATACAAATATGAATACAAGCAATATCATTTACTATTTCAGAGATTCAAATAACAACTCAAATACTTATCTTTTATGTTGAGTGGTTGCCTCCCACTTGATCTCTACATGTCTTTGAACTTCTATTCACCCTGGTCCACTATACATGCTCAACTGTGCGCTAGTGTCATCCTCATGATCTCATACACAATCATACATTCATTAGCATACTATCAAAACATGATAATCTTAAGTATGTATGGTCATGATCATTTCATACATAGGTATACTTACCTAAGATCCTAACCAAGTAGCATTTTAACTTGATATAGGAAAATATACCTGGATTATCAAGCTTGGTTATGTCTTAACATACCCAAACAATATCTTCTTTGTTCTCTTCAATGATTTAGAGACCTTGTGGTAGAACCTGCATATCTCATAGGTTAAGCATAGTAGAACAAAGTCATACATACCTCATAAGTAGATTTTCTATGTGATCAAAGATTATGGATGAGTCTTTGTATTCATGTCATCACGGTTGTAGAACTTGATTTGTCTTTCTTGATGTACTTGTATCTTGTTAGCAGACAACATCATCCTCATACAACACCACAAGTGCAGAAGTACAATCATAAGTGTCATAACCTTAATCAATGAATGCCTTCTATCATTCACATGCATTCATTACCAAATAATCATAATTATACTAACCTCAATAGTATGAAGACAAACATATCATAAACTTAACCATGAACAGATTTCAACACATACCTGTATCTTCTTAAGTCATACCTGTCGAGATTTCTTGTAATCTTCTTATGTAAGGCCTTAGCCTCATCTCCCCCTGAAACTGGATCTGGAGTTCGATTAGGTTTTGTCAAAGAAACCCTAAAAATTCAAACTTTGACTTTCACACTTCTGAATGGATGGAAAGATGTGCCTTGCTGAGCTGATCAAGCTAGCATACTTCAATTTTGAAATCTCCAAAATTTGACCCCTCAAAATTGCCTTTGAAACTTCTGGATCTTCTGAACAGGATTCTAAACTAGGGTTTGATGAAGCCCACCCTTCTTCCCAATCAAAAAGTTCGATCCAAATCTCTAAACTTTGATTTTTCTGAGGAGCTTCCAACCATGGTCACAGACTTAAAAAATTCCAACTTTTGTAGAAGCCCTAATTTTTTTTTCACCTTTCTGATCAAAATCCCGAACTAGGGTTTGATCAAGCAGAGCCTTCTACCCAACCAAAAAATTTGATCTTGGTCTCTAAATTTCGATTTTGATGAGAAGCATCTAGCCGTGGTATCCGATTCCAAAAATTTCAACTTTCTCCAAAACCCTAATTTCCCACAGTAGTGGCGATCCAAAAATGGAGGTGCTCAGAAACAATTCTGTTTGGACAGAAATATGTACCTGATTGTTTCTATTGCATCTCTGAAATTATGAATCCACAGGGTCTGAAACTTCTGTCTATGGTATCATGCTCTGTCCTCTTTCCAACCCCATAGTTATGAACTCAATTGGATTCTCTGAGAGAGAGTTATGCCAAGTGTCGCAACGTGACTTGTTTATGGGATAAAACAAGAGAGAAAACTTGTATGGCATGGCACGTGTTGCTGGTTCACCTTCAACCTCTGAAAAAGTTACCTGAGAAACTACAGTCCGTGCACTACCTGTCACTTTTTACTAAATTTCATTTGGAGCTTCCTAGCCCAATTTATGACCTTTTTTCCTAGGTCACCTGATTATGACTGAGATCTAGAAGAGGCAGAAACACTAACTTGTATTGATCATAACTCACAAAGTACAATGAATCGGAGGGTGTCCTTTGGACACAAGGTACATGGGGATGTTATATACGACCTGTAAAGGTTTTAGATCATGAACCTTCTCCAAAATGGAGTTATAGTGAAATTTCCACGATGACTGGTTTTTTCTATATAAAACCCTAACCTTCAAATTGTCGCGAGTTAAGCAAGTGTCGTAAGTGCCATACATTGCCTTCCCTCAGGTTAGCTTTGATACCATGTTAAGATTTAATATGCTAAGACATAAAATATCAGCATTGAATTTCATTTCACAATAATAGCATATACAGGATCACTGAAAGAACAACAAGCACAACATAAACACAAGAGACACAGATTTATCCTGGGAAACCCTCATGAAGTACAAAACCCAGCAAAGCTTCCTCAATATAGATGACCAACAAATACAAAGATGCAAACCATAGACATGAGCTCCTTCTCCTCCATAGCATACCTCTCCCTCACCTATGTGCTATTCACAAGTGAGTGTAGTGTGTGTTAAATGAGGAACACACCTCCTCTATTTATACACAACTCCGACTTGACTTTACACTTACAAGGTCGGCCCCAACTTTAACCATTGGGTTAAACACCCCATTACAACTGACTGGGCCAACCCCTCTAGGGTGTTCTAATAACCCTTTGACCCACATAACACATACAGGGATGACCCCCACTAGGGAATTCTAATAACCTAAGTTACCACATTCCAACAGAGGAATAAACATCTCCGGATATACAATAAGGTCTTCACATAGGAATGAAACATCTCTGGAATAATAAAGTACAAATATAATATTCTTAGAAGTTACAATATCTCAACAACTCAATGCACCACATCTCCTGATGTCCCGTTGATGTGTCAACAGCAGTACTCGAAATAAGAAGTATGTAGCATGGAATTATTTTTAAGGTATGTACTACTCTTATTAAAACCTGGGCCCTCCTGATTCCCGTATTTCTTTGAATCAAGATTGATATCCCAATCAACAACGATAATCAGTATTCTGAATTCAGTTATCCATTTTACAATCATGTCTCCACTATCATGGCCTTGGATTCAAGTTTTGACTGATCCATCAAAGAACCTTAAAAACATAAGGCGTGTTGCATTTAAACATATAATCCTTCTAAATTAAGCTTTACATATAATACTCTAAATTAATGTTTAAATTTCAGGTCTTCAAGGATGACAGTGGTTAAAACATGTAAATAGAAAACTATATAGATATTAAAATAGTGCGATTTGAACATCTCTTGAATTTTCAAATAGCAATCAAATTTAAAAAGAGACAGAAAAACATGGGGACAAAATGAATGTCAAGCATATTCAAGAAAAATGCTTCAAGTACTAAAAGAATTCTAAGATATAGCAGTTCAGCTGTGACAATGATGAAAATTCAAAGAAGAATGATCTTACAAACTACGCATGAGTACAAATATCCATTGTTATACAAATTATCATGGACAAAAGCAAGCTGCTGCCCTTCACAGACATAAAAGAATACAAGATCCAACTTGCAATAAATTTGTTTTAATTGTCTATCAATTGTTGATCTCTCAACAACAAGAGGCGTTTGCCTATCTGAGATCCAAAATACATACAATTATTTTCAACTTCACTTTTTAAAAACCAGTTGCAATAAAAATTATTCTAGGAATTGTCTTATGAGCAACAACCACTTTTCTGAACAACAGGTTGCCCTTTCATTTGTACCGTAGCAGGTCTATTGCTATTCATTTGTATAGTAGTAGCTACAATGATTTAAAACCAATTAATTTGTATGTTAGTGGTTAGGTGTTGAAGGGTTTTTTAACATAAATTTCCCTCATTGAGACAGGGCTATGTAATGTTTCTCACACCCTATGCTTAATGAATCACACTGTCTTTCTCTCTCCTATCTACAACTTTGTGAATCTGCATATACGTGTGTAATTCTGATAGATTCTATTGAAATCGTAGTGTTTGCATGTCAAAACTGTTAAAAAAGTAGGTCTTTGATATTCCCATTTACAAGGATTTTCTGTTATTCTAATTAGAATGTTCATGGACAAGCTTATTTCCCTCCAATATCACAACCTGAAGGGCTACCTCTAAAAATTCAAGATGTCAAAGGCAAGGAGTGGGTCTTTCAGTTATGATTTTGGCCTAATAATAATAGCAGGAGATATGTTCTGGAAGGGGTGACACCTTGTATTCGGTCAATGCAATTGCAAGCTGGTGACACAAGTATCCACCAGTTACTTGTTAACATTTGTTCTAACTTCTAAGACAGTTCTAAGAGGTTTGCAAATGTTTTTGCAAAGTAATTTATACTCTTGGGAGGAAACCTTTACCCTATTTTATGTTTTTTTATTTTCCTGAATTCCATTCTGTCCTTAAAGAATGAACTATTGTTGACAAATGTTACACAGGTATCCACCAGTTGCTTGTTAAGCTTTTTTCTGAGAGAGTTCTAAGAGGTTTGCAAATGTTTTTGCAAAGTAATTAATACTTGTGGGAGGAAATCTTTATCCCATTTTATATTTTGTTATTTCCTGAATGACATTTTGTCCTCAAAGAATAAACTATTATTGATAGACAATGCTAGTTATATCCATTTAATTAACATGTTTATCCTTCTTTCTTTTGTATGAAAAGATAATTCAATATGTTGATGATCACATACTTGGTGCTAGAATACAACATAACAACTTTAATTACATGCTTGAGTTATCTTTTTCTGGAATCCATAAAGGTGTTGACCCTAGGTTTAAGAGTTTTGGAAAAAGTTGAAATTCGCATATGAGAATTACTCCTGATCAACCATACCCAGTGCAACAAATTTATGAAGATATGGGAATAGAGTGTTGACTTCATGTGTTTGTGGAGCCGCTAGCATAAATCTTGGAGCTGATCAGTTTACATTCAGATTTGGACAGTTTGATGATCATATCAACAATGAAATAGAGTTGATATTAGCAATGAAATATAGTTGATTTTGAAAGCATGGGCATGATCAAATCTAATCTAGATGAATTCTTAACAATTCCAAACCTATAACATCCTAAAAGAATCCTCAACATTTGATAAAAGCTTCATGGAAAATGATCCTGTAAAGATTATGGAAGTATGCTTGTCATCCATAAGCATAGTTTGGGGTATAATGGAGATCCGTTCCATGAAAGGGGTCAGCATCTCTTTCATCTATAACATGATAACAACAAATCAATATCCTTAGTAGCTTGAAGAATTGAAGGGGAAAACCCACACCATAGAAAAATAATGCCCATCCCTAATGCCTTTTGGTGAGATCAGTGGTTATTGATGACTTCCTTACTGATTTGAAGTGATTTGCTGATATATTCTCCAGACTTGTGACATATGGCAGCGTGGAGAGGGGTTCTCATTGCCATTTGAAGTAGACCGCACCCCTATTGCAACCCTATTATCACCTATGGAACAGATCATTTTCCTTTGAAGGGAGGTTTATATTCCATGGTTTTTCTCAGAAGCTAGTTTCATCAATGATTGACCCACCATTGATCCAATTTAGAGGAGTATGCCAACAGTATAAGGAGGTCAATCCAACTCAGAAGCAATTTCTCCAAACTTTTGAGGACTGTATTGTTATATTGTGAATGGATCAAAGATTAATAAAGAGGATCTATTCTAATTGAGGGTTAGGGTTTTATCGTGTTGCAGAAAGAGGATTGATACCAAGCAAAGAGAATAATTTCTCACAAAAATATCTAAGGCAAAAATGAATTCATAGGCACATTTTATTCAAGAAATAGAACCTAACCGATTTTGGAGGCATATTGGCTTGTTAAAGTTGCAGATGGCATCAAGGTGCCAAGCTTGTCGATGTCTCCTTGCTCTTCCTGGATGAGTTTTTCTCACTCTTCTCATGGGAGTTTGGGAGGAATGGATCATTTTTGCGGGAGGTCTGTGCAGGAGGTCCGTAGGTTGTGAACTAAGGATACTTCGAGGGGAGACAATGTTTGTATGTATTGTTTTTTAAATAATATATATATTAATATATTTATTTTTAATATTTATAATAAGTAATATTGTTATTTTATGTTATTTATTTATATATTTGTTGTTTATTTTTTATTTATATAATATAAAATTAAAAATTTAAGAATCAAAATAAAATTTAAATTAAAAAAATTATAAGAATAATATTGCCATTACATAAGTTAAGACCAAACTTAAAATTTACAAGGTTCATAAGTCAATTCCAAATTCAAGATTTACAAAAATTTTATATGTTTCATTATAAAAATTATAATGAAACATATAATTTTTATATTATATGTTTCATTATAAGATAAAAACTATATACTGTAAATTTATATATTACAATTTTTTAATATATATTTTAATGATCAAGCAAAGTGGCTATGGGGATATCGATCAACGTAGCATGGTGACCCCAGGTTGTGGGTGTCATTCCTGTTCACACCACACATGGCAGCCTAAATCCTCCACGTGGCGGTGGCACACTGCACCAGTCCCCTCCTAGGTAGGCTGGCCTGCACTCGAGCGAAAATGTTAATAGGGAGGATGCGTGGATTGATGACAAAGAGGTTGCAGTTAATAAGTCGGTGCGGGACTCGGTTGTCTATGTCCCTTCGCATTAACTGGAGAAGTTGGTCCATGAGGTTCCCACGTGTGGAATTCCTGAGTTCCTTCTCCAAGACATGAGATATGATGAAGGGGCTTTACACCACCCTCATTTGCAATATTATGCAGAGCTCTGTTGTGAATTACTTTGCGTGAATTCTCATAGCCCGTAAGCTTGTTTTCTATATCATGACTCGTCCATGTGGAACCTCCAGGAGAGGAGCCGGACATGGCGTTAGTCCTGATGCTGCTCCTCCAAGAAAGAATAAGATGACCATTAGAGGGTATGACAAAAACATCTCGGCTTCGGTTCATCTGTTAATTGATGACTAGGAATCAAGCCGAGTTGCTGATATTCTAGCTACTGGTAATCAAGGAAACCAAATTAATTATTATTGGTTAGTAAAAAATATGATGGGTACCCTGGTCGAGGAGATGTTGTCTAATTGGAACTCTACCAAGTCCTCCATTCTGGACATCAGGGCTAACTTCATTCACCTGGACAAAAAACTGGTAAATTTGGACACCAACCTAGCTGGTGGTAAATAATCTTTGGATAGGTGCACAATTCTTCATAGGGGCTTGGTTCAAGTTGAACCCAGCAAAAGCAATGAAGGCTTTGATGGAGCAGGTGTCGCTCAACCTGGAGTGGTTTCCTCTGCTACTGGAACCCCTCCAGCTTCGAAGGATATGGTGGACATTGCTGCTAAGGTCTCTAACGCCATTGTAGGTACTCCTTCTGGGTCAGTCCCGCATGATTCCAGAGCCACTTCGGGCGTCCCTCCTCTTCAAGCCACCTTTCCCATTCCATCCACTATCGACTTGCTGCACTGCAAACGATTTCGGAAGACAGAAGAGGATGCCTGCCCCCGACACAAAATCAAACCGTTGACACCCAAGCTCCCTCCCCATGGTTGGGATGATGACTTCTTTAGTAGCTTCCCTATAATTGAAGATAATTCAAGCTCTTAGAATGAAGAAGCAAACACTTTGGATGGCAATCCCTAGCTCTCTTTGTGTTTGTCAGAGGTTTTGTATATTTTGGCTATATAAACTATATTTTGGCCCACTGAAAACATCCATCAACATCTTGAGATGTAGGGACCCCATTGGATGTCTTTAAATACGAAAATGTTACTGAGTGACACAAGGGGTCTCATGAATCCATCTTGTTACAATTTACTAAATTTTAACACCGCAAATGGATTCAAAGACTCCCGATCGTAACAATTTATTGCCCAAATTACAAATTTTCATTACCGAGTGACAAATAACGTTACTTGGGTCTCTAAATTTAGCTATAATGTTACAATTTACTAAATTTGTAGATGGATTCATATACCTATTTAAAAAGGGGTCTCTAAATCCATTTGCAGTGTTAAATTTTACTAAATTGTACAAATTCATTGATAAAATTGTAATTTTCCATTACAGAGGTGACACAATTAAAAATGACTAACATAAACGACTAATTCATATGCTCATTCATTGTTAGCTAGTCATATTTGTATTAATGTGACTAAATTAGTCATTTATGTTAGTCATTTTTATTTTAGTCACTTTTTATCTAGTCATATATTTTATCTCGTGACTAAATTAGTCATTTATCTTAGTCATTTTTAGTGGGATCACTTAAAGTTGCTTAATTTTAGTCATTTATCCCTTGAAAATACTGTGGTGACTCACTTTTTTAGTCGCCTAGTCACTTATCTCTCATTTTGTACTAGTTTATGTTTAATGATAGTAAATTGTCTCCACAAACATATAACTATATAAGTCAAACAATTCATCCAACATATTAGCTCATATTCAAAATAATATCGTCTTTACCTTGAACATCTTCATGAAAATATTACCCATTAATGGTAATCATAAATGTGCCTAAAACATTAAATCCATCTATATGGCTATTACATGATCATCCTGAATAACAATGAACTATACTTTACTAAACATACTCTTATACATTGACATAACCAACGAAGCCATCATAATTATCAAGGAAAATAAAACACATAAGGTGCACATAAGAGAGAGATCAATATACGTGGTTCACCCAAATCTATGGGTTACATCCACAAGGAAATGTCACATCATATATTACTTATCAAAATAGAGGGATTGCATCCTGCAACAAACTTGTTTCTTTTCAATTATCAAAGCCTCTCTCATAGAGAGCAATTTCAAAACATCCAGAAATCTATCTCAGGAGCATTACAGGGATCTCTCCTATGCTGATTACAACAGATCATTATTAAATATAACTTATAGCAATTGAATTCCTAACCAGTATAATGCCAATTAAGGTAAAATAAGACTTATGTGCAACCATCCTACATGAATTTACCTACAAGAAGTATAATATAGTAGGTAATAATAAATCAAAAGGATTAGGCTCCTTCCAAGCTGTCTTTTCTGGGTTAACCCAAACAAAACTTAGCATCAGAAGAGATATTTATATATATCTAAATTATATATAAATAAATTGAATCTTCGTAACACTACAACGCTTACAGTGATTTCACATTAAACATAAGTATAGAGTATTTATATATATATATAATGAGTCTTCATAAGACCACAATCGCTTACAGTGATTTCACATTAAACATAAGTACAGAGTAATGATATATATATCTAAAGTATATATATAATGAATC
This sequence comes from Larix kaempferi, assembly GCA_027924585.1. Classification (NCBI taxonomy): domain Eukaryota; kingdom Viridiplantae; phylum Streptophyta; class Pinopsida; order Pinales; family Pinaceae; genus Larix; species Larix kaempferi. Next base: position 3,227,842 of record BSBM01000153.1, read on the forward strand.
TTCATAAGACTACAATCGCTTATAGCGATTTCACATTGAACAAAAGTGCAGAGCATTTATATATATATATCTAAAGTATATATATATATATATATATTGAATCTTTATAATACTACTATCGCTTACATTGATTTCACAATAAACAGAAATGTAGAGTATTTAAATGTTCTCAACTTACGTCTACATGAATTCGCAAGAAAATTGTAAAACAATTTCTGTACATATATATCTCTATATATCAAGAAAATTTCTAGAAACATTTACATTTATTTCTTGAGTGTATCAAAAGTAAAAATTAAAATCCAACTTCTATTTTTAGTGTGTCAACAAAATGCATGATATGAAAGCATTTTTCCTATGCTTACCATTTTTAATCCACCACTTTTGTTGGTCAAACACGTCTCATCATAAATTTTCATATCTTTATCTACAAGGAAGATGGAGTATAGCATTTTCATTGATCTTGATACAAATAGTTAATACATTAGTAGTCATGGTTGTTGACTCAATACATTCATAAATAAGCACATTTCCGACGATCCTTTCCCCATACTAAATATGAAAAGAAAATCAATTGTCAACATAATGCCATTGTGTAAAAACAATTTACTTTTATATTAGATGTTTTAGAACACATTTTTCTTTTTAATAACTCCATGTCAATGTCCTTTATCCATCAAAATACACCATCTTACTAGGACAATGCTACTCTTTGAGTACTACTAATAAACAACATCATGATAGAGTTTATCTTCTTTCCAAAACAATTAGAACCACTTAGACCAACTATCATTCTAATTATTGTTATTCGGTCTTCATTGTAATATCTTTTCTGGATTGAAATACTATTTATAAACTAGTATATTATTATCTAATTTCTTTAATCACAATAATTCCCAAGCTGATTGGCGATATCACTCTACTTATATATCTGCAATGGAATCTGATTTTATTAAATCAAATATAACTACTCATCTTTCAACCGAATATAATTATTCATTCTTTTGTAGGGTTGACCACACACAATGCTATTATACTTTCCTCATGATCTACAATATCTTATCCTATGATGAATTCTTCAAAATAATGTCCATTTATCATAGCTATTCTACTCATCCTATTCAAACATCTTAGCTTCTATGTTAATAGAATGTAGACACCTTAGTCTATCATAATTCTAAAGCATTGTTTACACTTTTTGTGGAATATACTTTGAATCCTGAATTTCATTTGTTAGGTTAAACATGATGCTTTGGGAAAAAACATAATGGAAATTACTTGCTTGCACCTCACAGACGACTTATCGGTTACCTCTTGCAGAACTTTTGAAAAATGAATTTGTTTCGTTGTGTCATACAGGTAGAGCCCCTTCATTGGTTACACCAACTTAGATTCTTTTCATCATTCTGAGCCCAAAAAGGCCTGAGTGTTGTAACCTTGCTCTGATACCATATGTCACAACCCCAAATACCCGAGTTAGTAATTTAGTGAATTTTCAAAATTTTCTTCACATTAAAGATCCCCACAAATGAAATTCATTTGTGTTAAGGACCAAAAGTCCGCCATCCTTCCATCAATAAAATAACGATTAGATAGAAGGAAATATTCAACATGCATAATCGTTTGTTATCACCTTTCCTATAATCACTACTCTTATAAACATTACTTACTTATGCAAAGGTCGTAATCAATATTTCTAACACTTATACAACATCAATTTACCGATCAATTTAAGTAGTATCTAAACAACTTCTTTGATCTCAATTGAGACAATTATGTGCAGGGGAAATCATGACAACTGTATACTATGTTTAATGATAGTAAATTGCCTCCACAAACATATAACTATATAAGTCAAACAATTCATCTAACATATTAGCTCATATTCGAAATAATACCGTCTTTACCTTGAACATCTTCATGAAAATCTTACCCATTAATGGTAATCATAAATGTGCCTAAAACAATAAATCCATCTATATGGCTGTTACATGATCTCATCCTGAATAACAATGAATTATCCTTTACTAAAGATATACTTATACATTGACATAAACAACAAAGCCATCATAATTATCAAGGAGAATAAAACACATAAGGTGCACATAAGAGAGAGATCATCATACGTAGTTCACCCAAATATATGGGCTACGTCCACAAGGAAATGTCACATCATGTATTACTTATCAAAATAGAGGGATTACATCGTGCAACACCGTGTTTATTTTCACTTCTCAAAGCCTCTCTCATAGAGAACAATTTCAAAACATCCATAAATCTATCTCAGGAGCGTTACAGGGATCTCTCCTATGCTGATTACAATAGATCATTATTAAATATAACTCATAGCAATTGAATGCCTGACAAGTAGATGTCAATTAAGGTAAATGCAAACTTCTGTGCAACCATCCTACATGAATTTGCCTACAACATGTATAATATAGTAGGTAATAATAAATCAAAAGGATCGAGCTCCTTTCAAACTGTCCTTTCTGGGTTACCCCAAACAAAACTTAGCATCAGAATAGATATTTATATATATCTAAAGTATATATAAATATATTGAATCTTCATAAGACTACAATCGCTTACAACGATTTCACATTAAACATAAGTATAGAGTGTTTATATATATATCTAAAGTATATATATAATGAGTCTTCATAAGACCACAATCGCTTACAGTGATTTCACATTAAACATAAGTACATAGTAATTATATATATATCTAAAGTATATATATAATGAACCTTCATAAGACTACAATCGCTTACAGCGATTTCACATTGAACAGAAGTGCAGAGCATTTATATATATATCTAAAGTATATATATATATTGAATCTTTATAAGACTACTATCGCTTACAACGATTTCACAATAAATAGAAATGTAGAGTATTTACACAAGAAAAGAGAGTACATAGGTCACATCTCTCTGTCATACGTTGAGCGGCATCAATATAAAAAGAGATCACATGGATCAACATTGTTCATTGGCAGCATAAACATAAACAGATTAACAAACATAGAGTTGGTAAATCACTATCATAAATATATTGCAGAGATCAGATGCTAGGTATAAATATATAATAGAGATCCACTAGATTCTAGCGTAAATATGTGGTAGAGATAAGATGCTAGCCTAAGTATACACCAATTCCCCCACGGCGGCATAGTATATATGCATGGATCCAACACAACATATAATATATATATATTTATACAAAAGTCCCCATGATTTCGTGGTAGCAACGAAATATAGCACAAAATCTAACAAGGTTCAATTTATGAGTTTAACTCTTCCTGCACTCTACATTATGACGACAGTGATACTAGATATCTAACTAATCCCTTTATTTCAATTAGGGTCATCTAGTAAGAGAAAAATAGCTTTACTCTAAAAGATAGGTCATAGGGGTTCAATATTTATCTCATACTAGAACAAGTATATTAATATAACAATTTAATAAGCTAAGCTTCTTTTAGCTTTAGAAGTTTCTGAGTTCTCTAGAACTCTCCTCTTGGAATAGGATTAATACTTATAATAAAAGTAAATAGGATAATTATTTGAAAATCATATGTAACATATAGCGTCATGCTAATGCATGCTTCCTATTCATTTTGTATAGAAAGGATATTGTCCTCATCTTAGGACATCATATAAAAGACTTAGGGTAATAATCATATTTATACTCTTTAAACCCTCCACCAAAATAATTAGCTTACCTAAAGGCATCGTAAAGACTCCTAGACATACTCCTTTAGATTCTCAAGGCTTCCCTTAACCTTACCTCTCCCCAGGTGGATTCAGTTTTCGTCGTTTAGTTGCATCACTGCCCTTAGTCTCCTAAGTTTACAATTTACAACTTAGGATTTAAACCACATAACTTACAAGGATTTGCTGGTAGGGCCTTGGCATTGAGCTCCTCACCAGAAAAAAATAAAACATACATTTACACTAACAAATATTAGGGGTATAAAAGAGGGATATTACAAGACAAGAATCAACCCCATGTCATGCGAGTATGAGCTCCATCACACTTGTTGATTCACCTAGTACAAAAATAATAATAATTGTGAAAGAATGCAATGAAATTTAATGATGAATTACATATATTATAGAGTGATCAATATCAATATGTCTTGATCTCCTACTTTTATTAAATCCTTTCGTGCCCCTTTTCCATCTTCTCATATCGATCATATGTGAAAAGCGGTTGAGTTCGAACATCATTCGCCCCTAACTTGAACTGTTGTAAACATGATATTGTGTCTATTTATTTCCAACATTTATAGTTTCTTTCTCCAATGTTAATCCTTATTAATCATGGATTATCAAACCCCAAGAAATTTTCAATAGAAATTTCCCTTATCTGCATCATTTTAACATTTTCTTATGTGAAATTTAATGATGAATTACATGTATATTTAACTAAATGATATCACACAAAATGTAATATCATTGAAATCAATGCATCCTAACAATATTATTAGATCATATTGCATTTCCCAATGCACAAATTTAAAATTAGAGTTCCATGTTAGACAATAATGCAATTTTCCATCTAATGGCATAGTTCAATAGCTGATAGATGTCCCTTAATGTAACCAATGCATCTTAACAATACTAAGAAAAAACATTCATGAAATCAAAGCAATGCAACAAAATTTGATTTATGAATTCCCACATTAAAATATTAAATTCCATTATATAGTCAAATTAGGGTTTCACTATGTAACTATGGTGATTCTATCTACTTGGATAACTATGGTAACTAAATCAAATTAGGTTTAGACTATTTAATTGAATGATATCATACAAAATGACCAGAACGAATGGATCAGCCATGAGGTTTTTGGCTCCAATGATGACTTGATGAATAGACCATATATGGCATTCTACTTTCCTAACTATGGTGATTCTATCTAGTCAAGTAGATGTGGTCACTGAATCATATTAGGGTTTCAACCTATTAACTAAATGATATCACACAAAATGTAATATCACTAAAAGCAATGCATATGAACAATACTATTATATCATGTTGTGTTTCCCAATGTACATATTTCAAATTAGAGCCCTGTAAGATCATAGAATAAATATCCATCTAAAGACATACATCAATAGATCAAATATGTTCCTTAGTTTAACTAATCGGATTAGGGTTTCAACCATACTTAGCTAACTAGCAACTAAATTGTCTGTTTAAGCAAATAATATCATAGAAATTGCAATATCAATGAAATCAATGCATGTTCACAATTCTATTAAATCCTATTGCATTTCCCAATGCATGGATTTCAAGTTAGAGTGATGTGATTTCATAACAAAAATCTCGATCTAAATAAATAGATCATTAGATCATAATGTCCCTTGAAAATACGAAAAGCGGACATTTTTGAAATTAAAGCAATGCAAGAATGATATGATACAAAATGCATATCACTAAAATCAATGCATCTTAACAATACTATTAAATCATATTGCATTTATGAGTGCATAGATTTCAAATTAGAGGGATATTATATCTCAACGCAAATCTGCATAATAGATCTGTTGATGCCTCGGATATCGTAGCATCAATCAGAAAGGGATTCTCCCCGAGAGACGGTCCCAATTAGACTATCTCCCGTTTGGTGTAGGGAATCCGTCCGGTTAGCGGTTTCGGCAACCGTGGTTTTGGACTTTAAATCCGATTCTACCGGTTATGGCCCGATCCACCTTTCTTTTGGGTTTTTTATGACTTTTATATGAGATGCAAGTGCCTAAATTATACTTAATCTAAATGCAATTAAAACAGATCTAAGGCTAGAAACGGGAATGCGTCTATCTATCCCTGCAGGGGAACACGCTTAAGGGGAGAGCAATCAGCTGTAACAGATATCGTAAACAAAGAACAGATAGCTATTATTTCTCACGGTCAAAGCTACAGCAAGATGAGGATCTTGAGAAGGTAGCCTCTCATTCAACATGGAACGCATCTATTGCTCCGAAAACAGAGGAAAGCTAAAGGATAAGGAAACAGATCTAAAATGAAACTTAAAGAACGCATCTATTGCTCATGAACAGAAGAAAGCAAAATTATTTGATCTACGTAACAAGAATAAAGAAACAGATCTAGATGCAACGAAACTGGAATTAAACTAAAAGATCCCTGCAAGGAGCAATTTAAAGGCATGAACAATGAGCCATACAAATTATCCTGAAGAAAGAATAGTTAGCCATTCGATCTAGAAGAGAAATCTACAGCAATGATAAAAGCATCAGCAGGTAGCTCCTGATTTAATATGAAACGCATTCATTGTCCATGAAAATGGGAAAATTTCGTATGCACAGTAAGGGGCAAAATCATTAATACAAAGAAGTAGTTCGGATGATAAGAATGATCTCACATTACAGGACCGCAGTCATTAGAATAGTCCAATATACAGCAATCCGACATTCCATGCAAAACGTCCATCTCCCGTGGCTTCTATTAGAAAATTCAATTTACAGACCCGATACAAGATAGCTCATATCGTTTGCCAAAAATTTCATTCCCTGCCAAAAAGTCCTCATTAATCTTTCCTAGATGCTATTTATAGCTACAACTTTTCCCTTTGGGCTGACACCTAGCACGTTCCACCTGTCATTTACAGGGATTTCTACAATAATCGATCACCAAAAATGGCCACTTCCTTTACAAAATATTGTGACAAAAATTAGGGACAGCTGTCCCACGGCTTATGCCTTACATATTTAAAATGTACATAACAGAAAATTTGCTAACACCAAAGCTTTCCCTGCTGGGCACGTGTCCGGCTGAAGAGAGGAATTCAGCTGAATTCAGTTTGCTTCATTCCTGTGCGTGAGCTTCCGATGGCAAAGGGTCGCCCAAATTGATTGTCACTGGTGCTGCCTGGGAAGATGTCCTCGAATCCCCTGCTGATGCTGCTCCTAATTGGGAAAGGGGCATTGGACTGGCCAGACTTTCTGCCATTGCTGGGGAAGAGGCTGCTGGGAGAGAGGCTGTCGGTTCTACTGATGTTCCCGCTGTTGCTGTAGCTTTCCTGTCCTCCTCCGCTATGTAGCTGTGCCACACACCTGTGTCCCTTATGATTATGTTTGCTGCAGCAGGAAACAGGATTTTCTGAGAAGTCACATTCTTCCCGAGCTCTGCTTTAATGCTTTGTACCTCTGCTTCAGCAACTTGATGCGCTTCCTTCAGCAGATGGTTGTGAAGTGTTGATGAACCGATGTAATGTTGGAGATCATCCATGGCCAAGACATCAATCCTTTTCACATACTCCATCTGGACGCCTAGCTCTTCTTTCAGTTGAGACAGCCGCTGTTCCTTTTCCGGGAAGTCTTCCAGGGTCTGAGGGAAACTCAATGTGCAGCTGTCATGGACTCCTTTGAGCTTTTGGTACAGGTTGTTGATTCTATCTGTTGTCCTCTGCACACTGGCCATCAGCTTATTGGCACAGTTCCTGCCAAACTCCAACAAGGCTATATCTTCATTAAAATATTCCACGGCCTTAAAAGGTAGATGTGGGGGGAAACCTCCTTTCCCTTCTCTCCATGCCATCTGACTTATGACGTTTGCCTTGACACGGGTGTTCTTAGCTTTGAGCCTGTGGGCTTCCGTATTAACCTCTTTTAGCCTAACCACCATGGCCTTGAGTTTGCATACCTCATCAGTGATTAGCTTTTGGGAGCCATATACTTGCTGCAGGATATTGCATGACAGCTCGTGGAAGGGGGATAGGTCTATGGTCCTGTTCTCTGCCTGCTCTAAACGCTTAGCCAACGTTTGCTTGTCTGCTTTTAGCAGAGATGCCTTTTCTTCTGCACCATTCTTCTCTGCTTCCACAATCATCATTTGAAGTGCTAGCTGGTCCTTTTCCTCCTCCAGCTGGCTGTACTTGCTTGACAACTCCTTATGTTCAGCGTACAAGCAGTTATACTGGTTTACTACCAGATCTCTTTGGGCTTACTCATTAGCTACATTTTGTTGCAGTGTGCGTGCTCTTTTCTTTGTCAATATATTTTCTTTAACTATAACCCCTACATTGGCAAATGATGCCTGTGATGTTGCTATAACTACGGATGCCATGGCGATGGGGTCTGCATCTGTGTTCTGCATGACAGCGACCTCTCGGTGAGTAACGATGTCATCATGGAAGGGGCTTTCAATCCTCTCTTCTGATTTGAGGACCATTGCTTTTCTTTTCTTATCATAGACAAACTCATTCCATTTGGACACCGTACGCTTCCCAGATGGAGTGTACGGGACAATTGGTCGGTTGATGATGTCTATGTCTTCTTCCATGGGTGGGGTCCGGACTTCCTGAGCAGGGTCTACTCCTTCCTTTTGGGTACCAGAGACACCTGCTTGAGAGGTGTCTATCTCCATGTCTTGGACACCGGACCCACCTGTCTCGGTATCTTCCCTTGTCTTCGATTCTTCCTCAGCCTTCTTCCTTGCTTCAGCTTGCTCAGTCTCTGCTTCTTTCTGCTTTTGGGCCTCTTCAGCCTCTTTCCGCAGTCTTTCATTTTCAGCTTCTTGCTGCTTTCTTGCTTCCTCGGCTTCCTGCTGTAACTTCGCCTCATCTCTTAATCTGAGCTCTTCCTGAGCTCGGGCATCCTGAGCTTCTTTCTCCTTTTGCTGGGTGGTTTTCTGGGCCTTGGTTGAGCTAGAACTTGCTCCAGCACCTTGGTGACAGATCCGCAGCTCAGCCATGTTGCAGATACCTCTGAATGCTTCCTCCTCAGCATTAGGGTAGTGGGAGTATTCGAAGTAAGCATAGTTCCCCTTGCAATGCTCGGCCACTTTGCCCTTTCTGTCGTTCCTGTGGAAGATGACCTCACCGAAGTGGAAGGCCTTCAACTCTTGAACAAACTCATTGGCCGAGGCGACCCCTGAAAACTTGTAAGCGCCGATGCAGAATGGTAGAGGGGGAAAGGAGGCCTTGTGTTGCTTGTGGAGGAATGCTCCAACCCCATCCAAGAAGAGTTGTCTTACTGCTTCCTTGAGCACCACATAGTCTGTGGCATACTGCGGCAATATGTATGGGGGCTTAGTCCCTCCAAACATTCTCAGGTAGGTACCTTGTTCCGAAAAGTAAAAGTCCCCGTACTCCTCAAGGACTTCCAACGCATTTTCTGACAGACAATTTGGTTCTTCCTTGAACACTTTCTCGTATAGGGGCATGATGAACCCCTCACAGATAAGTTTGTAGCTGGGCTTGTAATTCTGAGCCCACAACATCTTGAATGCGATGTAGACCGGGGCGGTGGCCCTATCCCATGTACACCCCAATTTGGGGAACTCTATCTTGGCCAAGATACAATCTATCAGATATGAAGACATGAAGAATTCAGCCTTCTTCAAGGCCAGTCCTGGCTTAGCAGCAGCTATCATCAAGGCCAGACTATCCGACAGGATAGTGGCCCAGTCAAATACTGTCCCCTGAAATGCCACATAGTGAATGATAGGGACCCACTGAATCTTGTATACTGTGCCATCGGGCATGTCGAAGATTCTGCACAGCATTAAAGCGATCAATCTGAAAGGGGCCCTCAGGTTTTGTACATCATATTCATCATTTCCCTTCTTTCTCAAATGCTTCCCTCCCCTCAATAGCTTCTTGGCCATCTCGACGTTATCCATTTGGCCCAACCATTCGTCAGTCAGAGCTTGTTGGACGCGGGGAAATCTGTAGGCCGCCGCAACATACGCTGGTTGAAACGAGGCAATAGCCACCTTCCCGTTGTCATTTATCACTCTCCCTTCAGCATCTGCATGTTGGAGTATCCACCCGATCACTTCAGCACAGGGGAATAGCTCAGGGCGGGTAGCGGCTCTAGTTATGCCTGAGGCTCTGATATTTTGATAGATCGGTGCCTCCTCCAGCAACATATCTGGGATCTCTTGGTCCCTGATCATTCTATATATGTCATCCCATCTGATTTCTGGAGGGACACCAGTGGTGCACTTAGTGTCCTGGAGCGAGGTTTCAATCTTGAGAGGGGCAGGCTTCTTTTCTGTCATCTTTGCCTTCTTCTTACCGGTTTTCGGCATCTTGATTTATCCCTGATAACATCCATATCAAAGTCATCATTTGAGCAACAGGCTGTGAGGTTTTAACAGAAAGCTTCATTGTTTTGAATATATCAATAAGATGAGTACAATGAAGCTGTATATTCAGGAAGAAAAACATAATTTGAAACATAAATTGAAACATTTGAATCTCTTAAAAGGATGGGATTGGGTTGCTTTTGCGGGGATAGACTGTGTTGCGGAAGCCATTGGTTCTCGGACCGATAGGCGGTTTGCGGAAGCAATTGGCTTCCGGTTCCGCCTTGCGGAAGGGATAAGATAGCTTTCGTCACTGCTGTGGTTTGGGAGGCCCGTGGCGGGTGAGCTCGGATGGGAAGACCTTTTGCCGAAAGGTGAACCCCTTTCATATCTAAGATTAGGCGAGGGCATTCGAATGCTAATGTTATTTGTGGGACATGCCGAGGTGCTCCATGGGGAGTAGTTCGAGCGAGGGCGCCGGTGCCGGGGAATACTGACGCAAAGGTTCGAGCGGTCATGGTTTTGGGTCCTGGCTGGCGCAGCTTGAGTATTCACGGGTTTTGAACGGGGCCATGGCATCGGAGACAAGGTTTTTCCCCGGGTAGAGGGCGCGCTGGGACTGAGACTTATGGAAGGGCCCGGGATTTTACGTCCTGAGTTTTGGCCGGGGCATAACACGCCTAAAGGGCTTCGACAAATTTTTTCAAAACGAGGGGCGCGGTCCGGGGTTTTTAAAAAAATGGGACAAGATTAACCGCCCACACCCACCATCACTGCTCGAAAAAATGTTAAAGTTTTAACGAATGTCTACGACGATTTTGTAAATGACGAAAACTCCATTCAACTGAATCTGACGGGCAAAACATAGCCTTTGACGGGTGTTTTGTCCGTCAAAACCCCACTAAAACCCATTGCTTTCCCCCAAAAGACAACTCAATAGTGAAATTCAGGGTTAAGATCCTACCTGGCACCGTGGGGATCGCTTGAACGAGGTGGCCGCGAGCGCGAATGAGCGAGGTGAGCTGGAGCGATTTGCACGGCTTCGCACGTCGTTGGCCAATTCGAAACAGTGGTGCATTGGTTCGAGCCCCAACCGCATTTTATAAAAAATGGGCACGTGTGATCATTCAATTTGGTAGGTGGCGTGGTTAAGACGAGGTTTAAATTCGCCGCGCGTAGCGGTCATGTCAAACGATTTCGGTTTTCGTGCGACCGTCATTCGCGGGGCCAGTTTGTGAATCGTATCCGCCGTTGCGGAAGGGTTCAACGAAAGCTCCCGCCGTTTCGGGGCTCACTGCGGAAAGGAAAATCGAAGCCTTCCGCGAAAGACCGCCGCGTAGCGGACGGGTATCGCCAAGGCTTCCGCCCTTTCGGAACGATATAGCGAATGCTCCCGGTGTTTTTCGGAAGGCTTTTGCGAAAGCTTCCGCGAACCAAAAAATTCGAAGTCTCGTTGATTTTCGGGAAGGTTTGGCGAAGGCTCCCGCTAGTTTCGGAAGGCTTTTGCTAAATCTCTTCGGGCGCTTTATACGAATAGCTCCCGCCGTTTCGGGAGCAAAACTCATACTTTTCCGCACATTCACCCGGGGTCGTTTCAGAGCCCTTTGCCGAGCGGTTTAAGCGATTGAGGGTAGCCCGAAGGCTTCCGCGATTCGGGAGCAAAGCCTGAAGGCCTCCGCGACAGTTTCCTGAAAAAATTCTAAGTCTTTTCATAGTTTCGGAAACAAAACGTGAATTCCTCCGCGGGACTTATGCGGATGGCTTCCGCCGTTTCGGGAGGGTTTCATCAAAACCTTCCGCAATTTTAACAAACCAATCCGACTTTTTCGGGCGTCTTTCCTAATCCCTTCCGCTGTTTCGGAGCGTTTTACGAACTGTCCCCGCCGTTTCGGGAAGAAACTCCAATCTCTCCGCGGACGGTTGAAAAAAAATGTTCTAAGTGCTTTTCGGGAGACTAAGGCGAATGAGTCCCGCCATTTCGGGAGGCAAGCCGAAACCTTTCCGCGGTTGCGGAAGGCTTGAGTAAAGGGCTTCGCCGTTTCGGGAGGTTTTGTCGTTTCAGAACTTGAACCGTTCCGCAAAAGCAATGATCGAAAAAATTTCCAAGTCCTTTTACTTCGGAAGACTTAGGCGTGCGGTCTATGAGAATGGCTTCCGCCGTTTCGGGTGGTTTTGTTGAATTCCCCCGCCGTTTCGGGAGAATAACTCGAACCTTTCCGCGGTTGTGGAAGGCTTGAGCGAAAGCTTCCGTTGTTTCGGGAACTAATTTTTCAATGTCTTCCGCAGATTTTGACAAAGAAAATCTCAGTCCTTCTTTCGGAAAGATTGGACGTTTGTCTTTGAAGTCGTGGAGATAGTCCAAATTATTCCAAAACGTTGGGGAAAAACTAAGTTCTTCTTGGGCTCTTTGGGGAAAACACGGAAGGATTGATGGCAAGATGCTCAGTAGGGAGGTAAGATTTTATGTTGAAACAGGGCTGACGGCTGGTATGGCTTCTCAGGCAAACTTTCTACAAAAAAAATACAGGAGGGGCCCCAATATGTACAAAATTTTGGGGAGGGGTGTTGCTGCAACAACAATGGCGAGTCGCTGGCGAACACAGATCTCTGAAAAATTCCTCTTCACGGTCCGGAACCTCATTAAAACATCCACCTCGGGCGCACTACTCAACTGAGCATTTTATATTCATGCGGGGAAAGAGGCACTTTTCCTGCTAGCCATTGGGGAAAGGGGAGCTTTGACCGAGACATCTTCACCACTCTCAGAGGGCCAGCGTATGAGATTCATTTTAGGAGGGTCATCTCTCAAATGGTCACTACTGCCGGACTCCACAGGATTTGCAACCCTTTCTCATGGACATTATTGTTCTTGTTCCTCATTCCCATGCTGCTGGCATCCTTTGGGATGCTTGTACTTTGTACAGCTTAGCTGTTTGAGCCTTCCAGGGATATTTTCTTTTGGACACGATCTTTGATTTAGGCTCCTCAATCCATAGTGTCCTTTTGTGTGAGTTAGAATTTTATTGATTTGATTTGATCAAACTTCACGGACGGAGAGGAGCCCATTTTGAGCTGACTCTTTTGGACAGCCTTCTAGATTTTACATGTCTTTTTCTTTTGTCTCAGCCATGCTTTAATTGAGGCGAGAATCCCTGGAAAACAGACTCTTGAATGTAGGCCGTTTTGGCTGTTAAATCTGCAGCATGGAGTCATCTCAATACCCCATGTCCTCGAGAGGTGCCACTTTCCATGGGTCCAACTCAGGTAACCTTCTTGAGATGCCTTTAAAGTGTGAGAGTGGGTGGAACCCAACGATAGTAGTGAAGATGGTCATAGGTCTCTGCTATTAAACAGGATTAGTGTGACTAGCAGGGTAGGCTTCCCTTCTTCTGAACATTTCAGCGAGAGCACAGCAGACCGGGTTTACTGAGCAAGGTTCCAGACTCATGGGTTGCGAGTTTTCTTTGAGAGAGCTATCTTCAACGGGAAACTAAAAAAAAGGGGGTTCTTCAGAAAACAAAACTTGTCGAAAAGTTCAAATAACAAAGAAAGAAACAACATGGCCGAACTAAAACAGCTAAAAGCGAAAGTGAAAAGACAACTTTATTTATGTACAGGAAGTCTCGAGGAGACTATGCGAAGTATTGTTTCAGAGCGAGGCCATTGAGAGGAAGGGCCACTTCCTCTCCCTCGAGATTTGTCAATTTATAAGTGGATGGGCCTAATTTTGCAGAAATTTGGTACGGGCCTACCCATAGATGTTGAAATTTCGTATGCATTCCTTTGCCCTCATGATTATGGTCCCATTTCAGGACTAAGTCCCCGACTTCAAAATCCTTCTTGCCGGACTTCCTCTTATCGAACCACCTCTTAACTATGTCCTGGTGTTGATGGAATCGATCTTTAGCTTTGTGTCGGGCTTCTTCCAGTCGAAGCAGGGTGTTGATTCTGGATTGTAGGGCTTGGTTACTAGAACCCCGAGAGGCTTGGGACAATTGCAAGGATGGCAGTAAGATGTTGGGGGGAAGTATGGCTTCCTTGCCATAGACGAGAGTGAAAGGGGAGACACCTAAAGCATTCTTCGGGGTTACTCTATCTGCCCATAAGGCGTTTGGGAGAGCCACATGCCAACTTCTTTGGTTTTCTATCACAGTTTTCTTGAGGATTCGAATCAGATTCTTGTTTGAGGATTCAGCTAATCCGTTTCCCTGAGGGTAGTAATTGGATGAATAATGCAACTTAATTCCCCATTCATAAACAAATTCATTTATCTTGCAAGATGAAAAATAAGTAGCATTATCAAAAACAAGGGAAATTTGAACCCCAAACCTGGTTATGATGTTATCTTTCAGGAAGCTGATGACTGCGTCTTCATTGATCTTGCGCAACGGGATGGCCTCCGTCCACCTGGTGAAGTAATCGGTAGCCGTCAGAATATATCGGTGTTGCAATGAAGAATTTGGATTTATTTCTCCGATAACATCTATGCCCCATTGCTCAAAAGGTTCAGAGATGATGACCGACTGCAATGGGCCTGCGGCCTTAGGTAACTTCCCAGCGCTTCTTTGACATACATCACAGTTTTGTGCGTATGTGTGGGCATCTCGAAACAGAGTGGGCCAGTAATAACCAGCTCTCAGTATCTTGTGTGCTGTCGTCTCTCCTGAATAATGGCCACCTGCGGGGCCATCATGCAATTCTTTGACAACTTTGTTTGCATCCTCCTTTTCCAAACACCTAAGAAGGACTCCATCATAATTCTTTCTAAAAAGAATCCCATCAATGATTTGATAGGGTGCCGATTTCAAGCGGAGTGCCCTTCTTTGTTTAGAATTCCAGTGTTCGGGTAGATATCCCTGCTGTAAATAGTGCACTAGATCCCTATACCATGACTGGGGAGCTGTAAAGATATGGCATACCTCAACCGAATTGAGCTCAGCTTCATTTCTCCAATGGTGCTCTTCATCAGTCGAGTTTCCCGCCAGTAACTTGCATAGACCTTGTCCTTTGATGATTGTAGCCGGTTTAAATTCCAGATCATACTCCTGCAGAGCTGTGACCCAGTTTCCTCTCCTCTCTCCCAATTCCTTTTGAACGAAAAGGGATCTAACAGCTGGATGGGGAACTATGACTTTAGTTCTGTTCTTCAAAATGTATGGCCTAAACTGCTTGACTGCTTTGAAGACTACGTAGGCATGCTTGTCAACTACGGGGTAATTCAGCTCAGCCCCTTGCAGACCAGTGCTCATAAACGAGATTGGGTATTCATCCCCCAACTCCACCTTTTGCGTGAGTACGGCCGCGAGAGAATCATCCGAAGTGAAGGTAGACAAGATGAAATCTTTATCAAAATCTGGACTTCTTAAGGAAGGAGCTTTAGCTACAGCTGCCTTGATATCTCTAAATGCGTCCTTCTCCAAATCTGTCCACTTGAATTGTATGCTTTGTTTAACCATCTGTTGCAATGGCTTAACAATTTGTGCAAAATCCGGAACAAATCTGCGGACAAAATTGATGGTGCCCATGAAAGACTGCATAGATTTTTTGTTGTGAGGCATTGGAATCTTATTAATGGCTTGGACCCTTTCCTGGTCGATTGACACTCCCCCTTTGGAGATGATATGACCCAAGAGCTTACCTTCGGGTACAGCAAACACGCTCTTCTTGGGATTTAAGGAAATGCCATACTTCCGGCAACGGTCAAAGATGTGCCTCAGATGAACAACATGATCTTCCCTTTTCTTCGAAAAGACTGTCACATCATCTAAGTAAACAACAACACATTGCCCACCCAATCCTCGGAAGGCAATATCCATCGCCCTTTGGAATGTAGCTCCAGCATTTATCAGACCAAATGGCATTCTTCTGTAAGCGAAAGTTCCCCACTTAGTCCTGAAAGTAGTCTTGAGACGATCTTCTTCGGCCACTAACACTTGATTATAGCTAGAGAAACCATCGAGGAGAGAAAACAATTCAGATCCTGACACCATTTGTAGGATTTGCTCCATTGAAGGCACGGGGTAGTTGTCTTTATCCGAAGCTTTGTTTAAATTTCTGAAGTCTACACACAGCCTAATCTCTCACGATTTCTTCCTTACGGGCACCAAATTTGCAACCCATTCGGAATGCCGAACTTTGAAGATTATCTTAGCGTCCAGGAGCTTCTTTAATTCCTTTTGGATCAGCGGTTCAAGAGTGGGATGCATCCTTCTTAATTGCTGCTGAAATGGCTTGACCCCCACTTTCATTGGTATAACATGCTGAATGATGCGGATGTCATATGTTTTCAGATCTTCATAGGTCCATGCAAAAACATCCTTGTACTGTTTAAACAACTTAATGAACCTATCTCTTTCTCCTGGTGAACAACATTTGCCAAGGTTGACAAATTTTGGTTCTGCCTCGGTACCCAAATTAACCAACTCATGTTGCATTGATGAGCTGTTAGTTTTGGTATTAGCTGGTCTTTTGAACTTATTTTGAAGATCGAAAAGCATTTCGAGAGACCTTACCCCTTTTGGCATGAAATTTCCTTTCTCCTCTTCCTTCTTCATCAAATCAGCATCGTGCTCTTCTTCATCTATTGCAGCTCCTTGGAAACTGTCTTCGTTTGTCAGGAAGCTGATAATTTGTTCATCATCATCGAAGACTCTGAAATTCGTGATGTTATCGGGAATGGAAGGCCTGAAAATCAATTCAATAGAGCATTTATTATTTGACGGCACTAATCTAGAAGCAGACGTCGCTAATAAATCAGCAGCAGAATTTTGCAATCTAGGAATTGATTTTATATTGAAAGCGTCAAAATGCATGATTAAATCCCATACCTCAGCCTGATAACCTTTCAAGTGAGGTGAGAGACAGTGAATGGTGTCCCTTACCTGTCTGACAACTATCTCGGAGTCACCAAAAACCTTCAGGTACTTAACATTTAAGCCAATGGCCTTCCTTAAACCATGTACCAAAGCTTCATATTCAGCGGTATTATTAGTACAATCGAATTCTAATCTACAAGACAAAAAATATTTGTTCTTCTCTGGATCCACCAGAACACAACCGGCTCCGGATCCTTCCAGAGTTTTAGAGCCATCAAAGTATAATGTCCAAAAGGTATCTTTAGATTCAACTAAGTTAGTTTCTTTGTGGTCTATGTTAGCAACTAAACTGACTATGTTACAATCAACATCATCAGTCCGAGAGAAATGAAGGAGATCATACTGTTTATCTGATTCATGGCGAAAGGTTTCAGATTGATAGTTACCCGGATCCATTTCTAAGAAGTAATTTCCCAGGACCGAGGAAGAGAAAGCTACAGCCTCATTTTTTTCTTCTAGCTGGGTTACGTTTTGTTTCATATGAGGTTCCCTAAGAACTTTAATCTGATTCTGCCTGTTCTGATAAGGCAGCCATAGATGAGACCAATCGGTAGCAAAGTAGCCACTCAACTTGGTAGACCAATCCCTACTCAAAATCAGCCCATAAGCTTCAGGGATATCGACCACCATTATGTCAATAAATTGACAGACCCTAGGGTCGGCTGACAGTCTAATTAGAACATATTTCATCTCCCCTATGACCTTGACAGCAGTCCTGTCTAATTGTATGATTTGAGCTGGAGATGGTACGGGCTGCCCATTAATTTTCTTACAAATTGACAGTGGCATAACGTTTGAAGAAGCTCCAGAGTCTACCAGACAGTTATGAACATTGTGATTAAAAATTTCAAATGTCAACAAGAATGGCAATGTTTGGGATTTGGATTTCCCACCGATGCTAGCTTCGTTAATTTCAGGATTGTCTGGAGAATCTGTTAATGTAGTGCTGGGTTTTGGTTGTAAAACATGCAGCAGTTTGTCTCGTTGATGGGGCAAGCTACACATGTCAAATATTGATATGTTCGCTTTGACCTTCTTGATATCTTCGATAATATCATACCCTATATCAGATTCATTCCCAATTTGACTTGGCTGGTCTGTCTTGCTCGTTGTGACTCTAGGTGGCTGAACTGTGTTATCAGCACTTGGCTGTTTGGCCGCTGTTTGGTTTACTTTGGGCTGTGGTGGGATGATTGGTATATGCCTCCTAGGCGGATCTTTTGAGACTTTGGGCTGGTGAGGAGCTATGCTTGGCACGGGATCGGAAATAGGGCCTTTGCTACGAGTAGCAACATTTACGGTGGAGGGAGAACTATCTATGGAATCCTCTTTTGCTAATTCAGTCATAGGTAACCAATCCCATAGCACCATAGTGGTGTCCGGGGTTGGTTCCTCAATCTCAGGGTTCGCCTCCTCTGGAGAAATATCCTGGTCTGGGGTCTGAGAATCTAACATTTGATTCATGACCAAGCTCATGGAATTGATCCATTGTGGGCAGCTCTTCTCCGAGTGTGGTTCTTGGTGAAAGGTGCAGAAATTCTCCATCCCAATCTCATTCAAATTTAAAACAGGGGCAGTGTTCATTGGTGGATGAGACTGTTCCCCGTCTTCCCTTCTTTTGTAGAATGGCTTGAAAGGTTTCCTAGATGTACTAGCAGCCTTTTCTTTCTCGAGATCTACGATTTTGTTAGATAATTTTTGCATCATTTTAACTACATTTTCCATGTCCGTAGAAGGCTCTTCTTTGCCTCTCGTGAGGAGCAAAGGTTTCTTGCTAGCTGCTAGTTTCGGTTCCACATCTAAGGCATGTTTAGCAATGCTGTCAGCCTCCTCCTCTACCTTTCTAGCTTCCTCAAAATTCTCTATCAGAGTAGTTTTCTTGGATCGTTTTACAAACATTGCGATTGGACCTTCAAGAGCTGTTGTGTAGTATTCGATCAGAGATTCCTCTGCGGGTTTGTTAGCCTCACTAAAGTTATTTAACAGCGTCGTGAATCTCTGGTTAAAGTCTTGAACCTTTTCCTTCTTCTCCATTCTCATGGATAAGAGTTCTTTCATAAGCGTGGCCACAGTCTTTTGGTTCCCGTATTTCTTAAGGAAACATTTTTCGAAATCATCCCAACCAGAGATTGAGCTGGGTTGGAGGCTAAAGTACCAAGATGATACCTTAGGCTTGAATGTGTACGGAAACAACCTGCAGACTACGTCTTCATGTTGTACATTCAAAAGGTTCAGGGCGAGGTAAAAACTCTTGAGGTGATCTTCTGCCGAGATGGCTTTCCCTGGATCATACTTAGGCAAGACCTTTTCTGGGTTTTTAGGCAGATTATGGAATGGTCCAGCTAGGTTCAGCGCCCCCCTTGCTCTCCAAGCAGGTACAGCCATGTTTGTGTTTGGATGCGGAGACCCCGGAGGAGAATTGTAGGGTGAATCTTGTGGAGTACTTTTGGGAGTGGTAACTTCTTCAAGATTTTCTTGATCTGTCTTGTTAAGAGTGTCGGAGACTTCTTCCAAGGTCAGATTTACCAGTTCTTCAAAACTTTGAACGAGAATTGAATCCCGGGTGTACTGTGGCTCCTTTCTAGGTGTAATTTTCTTGGGGAGGAATTTGACAGCGTTTAAACCACCTAGCTGTCTAACGTAGGATCTGGTATGTCTTCTCAAATCCTCGATTTCTGAAAACGGGACAGTGTATAAAGCTTCTTGAAGCTCAGGGTCAGAAACGTGGCGTTCTTGGTCTGTCAATCCAAGATCTGGGCTGTTTGAAATGTTTTCTTTAAGCGGGATTTCAGTGTTATCTATGACCGCGGAAGATTTTCCTCTATCAGCCATGCACTTCAGGCCCTCCTTCTGGCGCCAAAAACTGTTGATGCCTCAGATATCGTAGCATCAATCAGAAAGGGATTCTCCCCGAGAGACGGTCCCAATTAGACTATCTCCCGTTTGGTGTAGGGAATCCGTCCGGTTAGCGGTTCCGGCAACCGTGGTTTTGGACTTTAAATCCGATTCTACCGGTTATGGCCCGATCCACCTTTCTATTGGGTTTTTTATGACTTTTATATGAGATGCAAGTGCCTAAATTATACTTAATCTAAATGCAATTAAAACAGATCTAAGGCTAGAAACGGGAATGCGTCTATCTATCCCTGCAGGGGAACACGCTTAAGGGGAGAGCAATCAGCTGTAACAGATATCGTAAACAAAGAACAGATAGCTATTATTTCTCACAGTCAAAGCTACAGCAAGATGAGGATCTTGAGAAGGTAGCCTCTCATTCAACATGGAACGCATCTATTGCTCCGAAAACAGAGGAAAGCTAAAGGATAAGGAAACAGATCTAAAATGAAACTTAAAGAACGCATCTATTGCTCATGAACAGAAGAAAGCAAAATTATTTGATCTACGTAACAAGAATAAAGAAACAGATCTAGATGCAACGAAACTGGAATTAAACTAAAAGATCCCTGCAAGGAGCAATTTAAAGGCATGAACAATGAGCCATACAAATTATCCTGAAGAAAGAATAGTTAGCCATTCGATCTAGAAGAGAAATCTACAGCAATGATAAAAGCATCAGCAGGTAGCTCCTGATTTAATATGAAACGCATTCATTGTCCATGAAAATGGGAAAATTTCGTATGCACAGTAAGGGGCAAAATCATTAATACAAAGAAGTAGTTCGGATGATAAGAATGATCTCACATTACAGGACCGCAGTCATTAGAATAGTCCAATATACAACAATCCGACATTCCATGCAAAACATCCATCTCCCGTGGCTTCTATTAGAAAATTCAATTTACAGACCCGATACAAGATAGCTCATATCGTTTGCCAAAAATTTCATTCCCTGCCAAAAAGTCCTCATTAATCTTTCCTAGATGCTATTTATAGCTACAACTTTGCCCTTTGGGCTGACACCTAGCACGTTCCACCTGTCATTTACAGGGATTTCTACAATAATCGATCACCAAAAATGGCCACTTCCTTTACAAAATATTGTGACAAAAATTAGGGACAGTTGTCCCACGGCTTATGCCTTACATATTTAAAATGTACATAACAGAAAATTTGCTAACACCAAAGCTTTCCCTGCTGGGCACGTGTCCGGCTGAAGAGAGGAATTCAGCTGAATTCAGTTTGCTTCATTCCTGTGCGTGAGATTCCGATGGCAAAGGGTCGCCCAAATTGATTGTCACTGGTGCTGCCTGGGAAGATGTCCTCGAATCCCCTGCTGATGCTGCTCCTAATTGGGAAAGGGGCATTGGACTGGCCAGACTTTCTGCCATTGCTGGGGAAGAGGCTGCTGGGAGAGAGGCTGTCGGTTCTACTGATGTTCCTGCTGCTGCTGTAGCTTTCCTGTCCTCCTCCGCTATGTAGCTGTGCCACACACCTGTGTCCCTTATGATTATGTTTGCTGCAGCAGGAAACAAGATTTTCTAAGAAGTCACATTCTTCCCGAGCTCTGCTTTAATGCTTTGTACCTCTGCTTCAGCAACTTGATGCGCTTCCTTCAGCAGATGGTTGTGAAGTGTTGATCAACCGATGTAATGTTGGAGATCATCCATGGCCAAGACATCAATCCTTTTCACATACTCCATCTGGACGCCTAGCTCTTCTTTCAGTTGAGACAGCCGCTGTTCCTTTTCCGGGAAGTCTTCCAGGGTCTGAGGGAAACTCAATGTGCAGCTGTCATGGACTCCTTTGAGCTTTTGGTACAGGTTGTTGATTCTATCTGTTGTCCTCTGCACACTGGCCATCAGCTTATTGGCACAGTTCCTGCCAAACTCCAACAAGGCTATATCTTCATTAAAATCTTCCACGGCCTTAAAAGGTAGATGTGGGGGGAAACCTCCTTTCCCTTCTCTCCATGCCATCTGACTTATGACGTTTGCCTTGACACGGGTGTTCTTAGCTTTGAGCCTGTGGGATTCCGTATTAACCTCTTTTAGCCTAACCACCATGGCCTTGAGTTTGCATACCTCATCAGTGATTAGCTTTTGGGAGCCATATACTTGCTGCAGGATATTGCATGACAGCTCGTGGAAGGGGGATAGGTCTATGGTCCTGTTCTCTGCCTGCTCTAAACGCTCAGCCAACGTTTGCTTGTCTGCTTTTAGCAGAGATGCCTTTTCTTCTTCACCATTCTTCTCTGCTTCCACAATCATCATTTGAAGTGCTAGCTGGTCCTTTTCCTCCTCCAGCTGGCTGTACTTGCTTGACAGTTCCTTATGTTCATCGTACAAGCAGTTATACTGGTTTACTACTAGATCTCTTTGGGCTTGCTCATTAGCTACATTTTGTTGCAGCGTGCGTGCTCTTTTCTTTGTCAATATATTTTCTTTAACTATAACCCCTACATTGGCAAATGATGCCTGTGCTGTTGCTATAACTGCGGATGCCATGGCGATGGGGTCTGCATCTGTGTTCTGCATGACAGCGACCTCTCGGTGAGTAACGATGTCATCATGGAAGGGGCTTTTAATCCTCTCTTCTGATTTGAGGACCATTGCTTTTCTTTTCTTATCATAGCCAAACTCATTCCATTTGGACACCGTACGCTTCCCAGATGGAGTGTACGGGACAATTGGTCGGTTGATGATGTCTATGTCTTCTTCCATGGGTGGGGTCCGGACTTCCTGAGCAGGGTCTACTCCTTCCTTTTGGGTACCAGAGACACCTGCTTGAGAGGTGTCTATCTCCATGTCTTGGACACCGGACCCACCTGTCTCGGTATCTTCCCTTGTCTTCGATTCTTCCTCAGCCTTCTTCCTTGCTTCAGCTTGCTCAGTCTCTGCTTCTTTCTGCTTTTGGGCCTCTTCAGCCTCTTTCCGCAGTCTTTCATTTTCAGCTTCTTGCTGCTTTCTTGCTTCCTCGGCTTCCCGCTGTAACTTCGCCTCATCTCTTAATCTGAGCTCTTCCTGAGCTCGGGCATCCTGAGCTTCTTTCTCCTTTTGCTGGGTGGTTTTCTCGGCCTTGGTTGAGCTAGAACTTGCTCCAGCACCTTGGCGACAGATCCGCAGCTCAGCCATGTTGCAGATACCTCTGAATGCTTCCTCCTCGGCATCAGGGTAGTGGGAGTATTCGAAGTAAGCATAGTTCCCCTTGCAATGCTCGGCCACTTTTCCCTTTCTGTCGTTCCTGTGGAAGATGACCTCACCGAAGTGGAAGGCCTTCAACTCTTGAACAAACTCATTGGCTGAGGCGACCCCTGAAAACTTGTAAGCGCCGATGCAGAAAGGTAGAGGGGGAAAGGAGGCCTTGTGTTGCTTGTGGAGGAATGCTCCAACCCCATCCAATAAGAGTTGTCTTACTGCTTCCTTGAGCACCACATAGTCTGTGGCATACTGCGGCAATATGTATGGGGGCTTAGTCCCTCCAAACATTCTCAGGTAGGTACCTTGCTCCGAAAAGTAAAAGTCCCCGTACTCCTCAAGGAATTCCAATGCATTTTCTGACAGACAATTTGGTTCTTCCTTGAACACTTTCTCGTATAGGGGCATGATGAACCCCTCACAGATAAGTTTGTAGCTGGGCTTGTAATTCTGAGCCCACAACATCTTGAATGCGATGTAGACCGGGGCGGTGGCCCTATCCCATGTACACCCCAATTTGGGGAACTCTATCTTGGCCAAGATACAATCTATCAGATATGAAGACATGAAGAATTCAGCCTTCTTCAAGGCCAGTCCTGGCTTAGCAGCAGCTATCATCGAGGCCAGACTATCCGACAGGATAGTGGCCCAGTCAAATACTGTCCCCTGAAATGCCACATAGTGAATGATAGGGACCCACTGAATCTTGTATACTATGCCATCGGGCATGCCGAAGATTCTGCACAGCATTAAAGCGATCAATCTGAAAGGGGCCCTCAGGTTTTGTACGTCATATTCATCATTTCCCTTCTTTCTCAAATGCTTCCCTCCCCTCAATAGCTTCTTGGCCATCTCGACGTTATCCATTTGGCCCAACCATTCGTCAGTCAGATCTTGTTGGATGTGGGGAAATCTGTAGGCCGCCGCAACATACGCTGGTTGAAACGAGGCAATAGCCACCTTCCCGCTGTCATTTATCACTCTCCCTTCAGCATCTGCATGTTGGAGTATCCACCCGATCACTTTAGCACAGGGGAATAGCTCAGGGCGGGTAGCGGCTCTAGTTATGCCTGAGGCTCTGATATTTTGATAGATCGGTGCCTCCTCCAGCAACATATCTGGGATCTCTTGGTCCCTGATCATTCTATATATGTCATCCCATCTGATTTCTGGAGGGACACCAGTGGTGCACTTAGTGTCCTGGAGCGAGGTTTCAATCTTGAGAGGGGCAGGCTTCTTTTCTGTCATCTTTGCCTTCTTCTTACCGGTTTTCGGCATCTTGATTTATCCCTTATAACATCCATATCAAAGTCATCATTTGAGCAACAGGCTGTGAGGTTTTAACATTAAGATTTATTGTTTTGAATATATCAATAAGATGAGTACAATGAAGCTGTATATTCAGGAAGAAAAACATAATTTGAAACATAAATTGAAACATTTGAATCTCTTAAAAGGATGGGATTGGGTTGCTTTTGCGGGGATAGACTGTGTTGCGGAAGCCATTGGTTCTCGGACCGATAGGCGGTTTGCGGAAGCAATTGGCTTCCGGTTCCGCCTTGCGGAAGGGATAAGATAGCTTTCGTCACTGCTGTGGTTTGGGAGGCCCGTGGCAGGTGAGCTCGGATGGGAAGACCTTTTGCCGAAAGGTGAACCCCTTTCATATCTAAGATTAGGCGAGGGCATTCGAATGCTAATGTTATTTGTGGGACATGCCGAGGTGCTCCATGGGGAGTAGTTCGAGCGAGGGCGCCGGTGCCGGGGAATACTGACGCAAAGGTTCGAGCGGTCATGGTTTTGGGTCCTGGCTGGCGCAGCTTGAGTATTCACGGGTTTTGAACGGGGCCATGGCATCGGAGACAAGGTTTTGCCCCGGGTAGAGGGCGCGTTGGGACTGAGACTTATGGAAGGGCCTGGGATTTTACGTCCTGAGTTTTGGCCGGGGCATAACACGCCTAAAGGGCTTCGACAAATTTTTTCAAAACGAGGGGCGCGGTCCGGGGTTTTTAAAAAAATGGGACAAGATTAACCGCCCACACCCACCATCACTGCTCGAAAAAATGTTAAAGTTTTAACGAATGTCTACGACGATTTTGTAAATGACGAAAACTCCATTCAACTGAATCTGACGGGCAAAACATAGCCTTTGACGGCTGTTTTGTCCGTCAAAACCCCACTAAAACCCATTGCTTTCCCCCGAAAGACAACTCAATAGTGAAATTCAGGGTTAAGATCCTACCTGGCACCGTGGGGATCGCTTGAATGAGGTGGCCGCGAGCGCGAATGAGTGAGTTGAGCTGGAGCGATTTGCACGGCTTCGCACGTCGTTGGCCAATTCGAAACAGTGGTGCATTGGTTCGAGCCCCAACCGCATTTTATAAAAAATGGGCACGTGTGAGCATTCAATTTGGTAGGTGGCGTGGTTAAGACGAGGTTTAAATTTGCCGCGCGTAGCGGTCATGTCAAACGATTTCGGTTTTCGTGCGACCGTCATTCGCGGGGCCAGTTTGTGAATCGTATCCGCCGTTGCGGAAGGGTTCAACGAAAGCTCCCGCCGTTTCGGGGCTCACTGCGGAAAGGAAAATCGAAGCCTTCCGCGAAAGACCGCCGCGTAGCGGACGGGTATCGCCAAGGCTTCCGCCCTTTCGGAACGATATAGCGAATGCTCCCGGTGTTTTTCGGAAGGCTTTTGCGAAAGCTTCCGCGAACCAAAAAATTCGAAGTCTCGTTGATTTTCGGGAAGGTTTGGCGAAGGCTCCCGCTAGTTTCGGAAGGCTTTTGCTAAATCTCTTCGGGCGCTTTATACGAATAGCTCCCGCCGTTTCGGGAGCAAAACTCATACTTTTCCGCACATTCACCCGGGGTCGTTTCGGAGCCCTTTGCCGAGCGGTTTAAGCGATTGGCTTCCGCCGTTTCGGAAGGGTAGCCCGAAGGATTCCGCGATTCGGGAGCAAAGGCTGAAGGCCTCCGCGACAGTTTCCTGAAAAAATTCTAAGTCTTTTCATAGTTTCGGAAACAAAACGTGAATTCCTCCGCGGGACTTATGCGGATGGCTTCCGCCGTTTCGGGAGGGTTTCATCAAAACCTTCCGCAATTTTAACAAACCAATCCGACTTTTTCGGGCATCTTTCCTAATCCCTTCCGCTGTTTCGGAGCATTTTACGAACTGTCCCCGCCGTTTCGGGAAGAAAACTCCAATCTCTCCGCGGACGGTTGAAAAAAAATGTTCTAAGTGCTTTTCGGGAGACTAAGGCGAATGAGTCCCGCCATTTCGGGAGGCAAGCCGGAACCTTTCCGCGGTTGCGGAAGGCTTGAGTAAAGGGCTCCGCTGTTTCGGGAGGTTTTGTCGTTTCGGAACTTGAACCGTTCCGCAAAAGCAATGATCGAAAAAATTTCCAAGTCCTTTTACTTCGGAAGACTTAGGCGTGCGGTCTATGAGAATGGCTTCCGCCGTTTCGGGTGGTTTTGTCGAATTCCCCCGCCGTTTCGGGAGAATAACTCGAACCTTTCCACGGTTACGGAAGGCTTGAGCGAAAGCTTCCGTTGTTTCGGGAACTAATTTTTCAATGTCTTCCGCAGATTTTGACAAAGAAAATCTCAGTCCTTCTTTCGGAAAGATTGGACGTTTGTCTTTGAAGTCGTGGAGATAGTCCAAATTATTCCAAAACGTTGGGGAAAAACTAAGTTCTTCTTGGGCTCTTTGTGGAAAACACGGAAGGATTTATGGCAAGATGCTCAGTAGGGAGGTAAGATTTTATGTTGAAACAGGGCTGACGGCTGGTATGGCTTCTCAGGCAAACTTTCTACAAAAAAAATACAGGAGGGGCCCCAATATGTACAAAATTTTGGGGAGGGGTGTTGCTGCAACAACAAGATCATATATGTTCATGAGTGTAAGCAATGCATATATCTTTCCTTTACCTAATTGTACTTAGAAATTTTGAATTTGAAATTATGTTGTAAATGATAACACATAAATACTACAAATAGATAAAAGTTGCACTCAATGTTATATTATTAACTTAACTATATATAATTCAACATATTTTCCA
This sequence comes from Larix kaempferi, assembly GCA_027924585.1. Classification (NCBI taxonomy): domain Eukaryota; kingdom Viridiplantae; phylum Streptophyta; class Pinopsida; order Pinales; family Pinaceae; genus Larix; species Larix kaempferi. The sequence continues at coordinate 3,254,926 of BSBM01000153.1, forward strand.
TTATAATCATGGACAGGCCAACTATTCCAATTTGGAATGGTGTTGTAAATGATAAAAGATAAATCCTACAAATGGACAAACTTGGATTAATTATGAAGTAAAATAGTTTCAATTCGTGGCCCAATTATTAATTGATTTGCAATTATTACAAAAAAAATGGGCATGTGCAAGATAATGAGGGTCACTTTTGGCACGTTAGATGCAATAGAAAACTAAAAATCAGGCATCCCTCGACTTACTTCATTTTTTTGATATACTTACACAAGATATATTGCATTGAGTAAAAAAGATGAAATGTAGGAAATTGAGTCACATTTCCGAATATATAAGTTTTAAGTATTCAACATTTACATAACTATGTTGAATTTAATCTTTTCTAAGAATCACTTTTTATTTTTTTGGAAAATGATAAGGTATATGTTTTTGTGGATGCATCCTTTGAGTGCCTAAATGATGGTTTCAGGCTACAAAAATTTGTAGACATGTATAGAACTCGTAGCACTAGTGCAACACTATTTTTCCAAAATTAAATGTTTATTTATTATTTTTTAATTATGTAAATGATCAAACCTTGAGAACAGTACGTCAAATGTGGGTGCAATATTTGAAGGTCTTAATGCAGTTTCTTCGCATTGGATTTTTTATAGCATGTAGAGGTCGGTGTCTAATAGTGCAGCATACAATGTTTTTTAAAAATGGTTATGAAATGAAAAAGTTACGGAATAAACACTATTAACATGTTTTTTGACTTAAGGAGTGATGACCAAAGAAAATTAGGAAACAAATAGAAAAAATCATTATTTTTTTAGAAAATTACATATTTGGAATATGCATAATTTTTTTTATCTATGCCTAAAATTTCATTAACAATGGTCATGTATGTCATGCTGTAGAGAGCAGTGAAAAACACGCATATTAAGAAAATAGTGGAAATGCCTAATTAGCTATGGTTCAGTAAATTCCATAGCACATGTTTGTTAAGTCTGAACCAACCACATAGGACTGTGGCTGACATGTGGGCATGTGACGAGGGGGTTATTAGGTGCTAAGAAACGCATGCGTGTTCTATTTAAATTCAATCATCTAGTTGGCGCGCTTAATGTTAGAAGAAACGCTTGCGCATTTTTGTATATACAAAACTCTCGAGCGTTATTATTCACATAACACACGCGCATTATGAACTTCACAAATTATGTTTTTAAGTGTAGAATGGAGATAAATGGGGTGAGAGAAATAAGAGATACGAGAGAGGGGGCAAGGGACATAAATTTAAGGAGTTGGGGAGAGTAATGATAAGGGAGGAAAATTAAAGGCCTAAACCCATAAGTCTTAAGTCTCAAACACCCTAAATCCCTACACCCCTAAGAACCTAATCCCTTAACACATAATCCCTTATCCCATTAATAATTTATCCCTAAATCCCTTAACCAATAAAGGTATTACTCCTTAAATCTCTATTCCCTTAATTAACCCTTTATCTCCCCTCACTGTTGTCCTTATCCTCTAAATCCCTAAGCCTTTAACACTATAACACCTTAGACCTAAATTCCTAACCTCTTAAAACCTAACCCCCTAATCCCAGTGTCCTTAATCTGTTTACCCCTAAAGCCCAAACTGCACAACCCCTTAAGTCCTTTAATTGTTTACGTGTAATCCTTTAACCATTATCCCTCTAAGCTCTAGTTTACCCTCTATAGGTAAAATAATTCTTTACCTCTACACTATGTTTGCATGTGCGACCTCCCTTGTGCTAGGGTTCCCTTCTTTTGCTTGTTTTCTCTTTGTTTGCATGTGTTCTCTTCGTTTGCATGAGAGCTCTATGTTTACTTGAGCTCTCTCCCTCTAGATTTATCGCTCCTCTATCAGCTTTGGAATTCTTGCTTAGGCTTGTGCATTAGTCTCTTTAAGCTCTAATTTACCCCTTATAATCCTTTAATCCTTTAACCATTTCACCATTAATGCCTAACCTCATAAACCCTAACACGCTAAACCTAGAGCACTAAATCAATTAACCCCTAAGGATGCTAACCCCTAAACCCCCTAGCCATTTTATCTCTAATCCCACAACCCCTAACCCATAATACCTAGTCCAACCCTAACCCCTAAACAGTCTAACCCATATTACTTAAAAATCCCAAATCCCTAAATCCCTAAGCTCTTAACCCTAGAAACAATTAAGTCGTTTTATCTTCTTGGGCCTTAAATCCTAACCCATTAAACCCTATCCCCCTAATGATCGATCCCTAAATTCCTTAACCCCTAATTCCCATTATCCATAAAACCCCTAACCCCCTATTTGCTTAACTTCCTAACCCAAAAATCTTTAAACATGTTAACAAATTTATGCCCTTACCTCTAAACTCTTAACCCATAACACCTAGAAGTCCTAATTAACCCCCTCAACCTAAAACCCATAACCAGTAATACATAAATCCCAAACACATAAACCCCTAGAAAATCATGACTCCTCATCTCCTAGATGCCATTAAGCCCTTAAACCCCAAGCCTTTAATCCTTTAACCCCTTGACACTTAACCCTTAACCAAATCAACGCTAACATCCTAACCTTGGAGCCCTAAAACCCTTAGCCTGTAAATCTGCTAACCCTTGAAGGCCTCACCTCTTAAATAACCACCATTACCCTAACCCTTATGTCCTTAACTAGTAATCCCCTAATCCCTTAATTATTACAAACCCTTAACAGTTAATCCCTTCACCATTAAGGCTTAACCTATTGAACCCTAACCCCCTAACTTCATGCCATCAATCCCTTAACCCCTAAATCCCCTAACCCCAAAACCCCTTTATCTCTAAGCACTTAACACCCAACACCTAAGCCCTATTTTATTCACAAACACTTAAGCCCTTAATTTCTAACCTCTAAAACCCTAACACCCTAAACCCGTATCCCTTAAACGAGCAATATAATGATGACCTAACCTCTAAATTTTTAAACCTCTAAATATTTAAACATGTTAACTACTTTATCCCTTTACCTCTAAACGCTTAACCCCTAAGTCCTAGTTAACCCCCATAACCCTAAAACCCCTAACCCATAATCCCTAAATCCAAAAACCCATAAATCCCTAGAAACCAATCCCTCATCTCCTAAAATCCATTAAGCCCTTAAACCCTAAACCTTTAATACTTAAACCCCTTGACACTTAACCTTTAACTGAATCAATGCTAACATCTTAACCTTAGAGCCCTAAATCCATTAGCCTATAAATCCCTTAACCCCTAATCCCCTTGACCCCAAACCCTTCACCCTTAATGCTTAAACTCTTGAACCCTAACCCCCTAATAGTGGTCCCCTCAATCCCTTAACCCCTAAATCCCCTAACCCCTAAGCCCCTTTATATCTAAGTACTTAACACCGAATGCGTTTAGAATCCCTATTTTATCCACAAACACTTAATCCATTAATGCCTAACCTCTAAATCCCTAACCCCCTAAACATGGAGCACTAAATACCCTAACCCGTAAGCCCCTTGACCCCAAAACCCCTAACCCCTTAGCCCCTAACACCAAATCCCTATTTAACCTCCTAACCCATAGAACATGAAGCCTAAAACCTTTCAAGATAAGTAGGGATCTAGGGAAATAAAGGAAATTTATTTTCTTAGGAAGAATCTATTAAATAAGGTTTTTATGAAAATGCAAATTGTGTAGATTACCATAACGCTAGCATGTTTATTGATGAATAAATGCTCGTGCGTTATTTGATGAGGAAATGCTCACATGTTTTTCGTCACTAGATGTTATTTAGCTATGCACCAAACATATTAACTTCCTAGGAATTTTTTAACATTGAAGAAACGTGTGCACGTTATAGTTTTAGGAAACACTAATGCATTATAGTTTTAGGAAACACTAGCGCATTTTGTATATCCATAACGCTAGCACGTTTTTTCTCTGCAAAAATTCAGCAGAATACTCTTCCTATTTCATATCTGAATTTTGCATTTTGTCTCCCTGAAAGCGCTGCAAAAAAAATTGATACTCTATGTTCACAATTAGCAATCAGGACAATTGAGGAAGCTTGATACTCTATATTCACAATTAGCAAGCTTGAAGAGGATTCTACAATTAGTATTGGGAATTGAGGATTCTACATTCACAATTAGCAAGCTTCAAGAGGATTCTAAATTCACAATTAGCATGCTTCAAGAGGATACTACATTCACAATTTCAAGCAAGATTGAGGAATTTGTATGAACACAATTGAAGAAGAATCTACATTCAATATTGAGAAAGCTTGAATAACCTATATTCACAAATGAATAATTTTCTATATTCACAAGTGAGATAGAAGTTACTTTCACATTTGAGCAATCTTGAGGAATCTATATTCACAATTGAGGAAGTATCTATATTCACAATTGAGAAAGATTGAAGAACCTATATTCAGAATTGAGAAAGAATTTGGATATTTGAATAGTTGAGCACACCTCTAGAGTCTATTTTCTTAGTATTTCCCATTGTGGTCATGGGGAATTCACACAATCGAACAAGGAAATTGAAAAGGAAAGAGAAGCCTCAAAAAACCATGGAAGAAGTTAGAGAAAAGAAAAGATTGAACATGTGGAATCGAAAGAATTCCATGGAAACCCATCCAATTCCAACCATAGATGATGGCACGGTCGTTCCTACCCATCCACGACAAGAAAAATGGAAAAATTCACTAGAGGGCCCCTCAATTTCAACAACATTTGATGAACAAGCACCCCATGGAACTAGTCAAGAAGTAAAATGTAGGTGCTCATCAGGGTATGTTTCAATTCCCACATCAAGTCAACCTTAGACTATGGTAGAGAATGACTTGTTGGGTTGTGGTTATACAAGCAACGAAGTTAGGGAGGCATTGAATTAAGGATTTACAGTAGAAGAAGAAAATGTTATGGAGAGCGTCCAAGAGAAAGTCCAATTTCCCACATCCAACTACCAACAAGAGAATGAAAGACAAGAGGCTCCTATTGAAATATCAGAGCATCCTGGCGATGTTGTACATGCTCCAGTTCCAACACCCTTACCTCCATTAGCAACTACATTCCAAAGAACTCCGAAAATTATAAAGGTTGATGAAACTCTCATTAGTTCGCTTGAAGGTATGTTGTCTAAATGTGCTTTTTCTTATCAAACTCAACAAATACTTGATAACTTTTTTATTCTAAATGTGATGGGGAGAAGTGCAAATTATTTTTATCATTGTTAAAATATAGGTCTATGGTTGTTGTTAGAAGAACTTTCAGGATAAATATGACCAAAAAGTTATAACCAAGTTCTCATTATGTTAAAATTTTAGTAGATGCATTTAGTACAAATGGAAAGAAATATCGCTCAAAGGATTGCAATACGGCTCACCATGTGTTGTCACAATCAATTGTGAACAAAAACACTAGGGCACTTCATTTTCTTAAACCTACCTCCAAAATTATTAATTTGAATGTGAAGACACTTTGTAGGTATTGTGTTAGAAGAGAACAACTTGAAACAGGTCAAACAGATGTTTGGGCCTTCATTGGCAGGTTTCCATGCTATGATATGAAGCTCATTGATGTGGTAAAGGGATTAGTGCAAGATTTTTGGCATGACAACACTAGACCTTCTTCCAACCAAAAAGTTGATTTAAAATTGAGAAGGGTTTCAAAGGATCATGAACCACACATTAAGCATGTTCTTGATATGACACAAACAAAATTATATGAGAGATTTAGGAATGAACATAAGAAACTTAACTTGGGCCAAAGATCCTTTGAAAAATACAAACCATGGTATGTTAAAATAAACACAATTCGTAACACATGCTGTTGTCGATACCACATTGAGTATGGTTACTATTATGACACATATACATATATTTTTAGTGTATTGCATAACACTCTTGTGCGGGAATGCTCATCTACATTACCACTGATTTCATCTAGAGACTTTATTCATAGTATTTTGTGTAGCAGGCCAAACGATTGCACATTTTATCAAAAAAATTGCATATATGAGACATTCCTAGGGTGTGGTGGATTGGCATTATTAGAAAAATGCATACATGTGACCAATGAGCATGAACTTGGGAGGCAGGAGGTGAAATTGCAGTCATTCAAATATGTCACATATGATATTGATGGAGGGAACAAAAGAAAAATTGGTCACTTCTCCGATTGGTAAGGAGTTCTTGACTACTATTTTTTCTTAAGATTGCAATTTCATATGTAACAATATATTGATATATGTATTTATTATTGATCTACCAGGTACAGGTTTGCGACTTCATGGAGGAATTCTTTGAAAAGACACAACAGTATGTAAAGCATGTACATGTGGCTCGTTGGAAAGATGAGTAGTTTAGAACGTGTAGGGATACATTTCCTCTTGGGACTATCCTGTCACTGGTCGATTTTTGGAAAACTACACTCTTCAACCACAAAATGAGATTCAGAGTCAATACTATCACTCATACCAGGTCATCATAATGGTCCATATCACCTATAGACATGGGGAATATAGTACTGAAGACAACAGGGCTATATTGAAGGACTATCACTTCTACATAAGTGACTACAGGTGTCATGACTTGGATTTTGTACAACACATCTTTCAAATTTTCTGCAATCACTTGAAGTATAATAGTGTACAGATGGAACAATATTGAATTTGGTCTGATGGTTGTGTAGGGAAATTAAAAAATGCTCGTGTCTTCCAATGGTTGTGTATGCTCCACAAAAGGCACACGGTGCCACATATTTGGAACTATTTTGAGACCAGAAATGGAAAAGGTGAACATGATGTAGCATGTGCATGCATCAAGACTGCATTACGCAGGCAAGAAATGAAGTTCACAAATGTATCACTCATCCGAGATGCAAAAACCATCATTTAATGGTGTGCTTCAATCATGGGGGAGGGAGAAATAAGTAAGGAAGATCACTCAACTAGGAAAGCACATGTGCATAGACATTTTTGAGAGGTGGTGGATGTAGATTGATCACATTTATATGAGCACAAGACCATCCAAGGAACTCGTGCATTTCATTCAGTTAGAACATCGGACAATGCTATACTTGAAATGTGTAAAAGGAAAATCTCATGTTTTTTTTCTTCATGCAGTAGTGGTTAATGGGACGAATGTGAATCCACGGATGGGGGAGGGAGAAAGAAGGTAGGAAGATCACTCAACTAGGAAAGTACATGTACATAGACATTTTTGAGAGGTGGTGGATGTAGATCGATCACAGTTATATTAGTGCAAGACCATCCAAGGAACTCATGCATTTCATTCAGTTAGAACATCGGACAATGTTATACTTGAAATGTGTACAAGGAAACTCTCATGCTTTTGTTCTCCATGCAGTAGTGGTGAATGGGACAAATCTGAATCCACGTATTGGGTTGACAGCTGGGACCTTGTATCACTCCCCATTGGTTGACGGATAGCTGCATAATTCACCCAGTTGGAGGAGGACCAATCAAGTATTTCACCATACTATGACCACATATTAGATCTCGTACAACCAGGTTTGATTAATATTTTTATATTTTTGATATTTTTGACAACTAGTTGTGTCTAATTAGTTGACTGAAACATTGGCACTATATTTTCTCCAGGGCACATATACGCAGTGGTTTCTCCGAGACGCAATGCATGGTGCACCGACTATTGGTTGGCATGTTGCTTAGAGGGGAAGAAAACCCTAAATGTCAGATTATGGGACTCTTAGGCCAATGATTTTCCAATTGGGTCGATGGTTATAAAAGGAGAATATTTGAACTAGGTTTCCCACTCATCAAATATAAAAGGGTATACATATGAATATTATAGACCAGGTGAGATTGTATAACATTATAGAAATTTAGTTATTGGCACAAACCTCCAGCTGCAAACAATTCCAAGGAAGAACTCATCAAAGGCAGGATACTTATTGCCTTACTCTGAGCACGATAGGTTAAAGGAAACCCTTCGGGTATTTGAGCTGATCCTATTGGTCTATTCAAATGACCATAGGTAGGTAATCTGATATGTGGTTTTCATGTTTTATTGTGTACTATGTTATATGTACGTGGTGTACATGTATGCTATGATTTTTTTTCGTGGTCTCATTGAGTATTGACATTAATATTTTGACTATTGCAGCCAGACATTGATAGCTTGATAGCTTGATAAATTGCACAGACTTAGTACAACTTGATAAATTGCACAAGATTCGTCATGGACTTTTTTTTTGTTTATTATTATCCCATCTAAGTAAACCATAATATTTGCATCCTCATTCCCATTTTCATGCTCACTATCACCATCACCATCTCCATGCTCATTATCACTATCCCCATGGTCATTTTTTCCATCACCATGCCACCATGAACCTCACCACCGTGCTCTTCCTATCCATGTTGTCACCATCACCATCCCTTTTTCAGCATAATATTCTCATCCATCATCCACACAAATATAACCGTTAGATACCTAATTTAGAAACCTAGAAACCCAAACCACAAACAAAGAAACCTAATCTATCCTTAGAAATATAGTCTAATCCATAACAATAACAATAGAAAGCTAGAAACCATGCCAAAAAACCTAGTCATAATCCTAATATATATGCATGCCAAAAAAAACAATAGCAACCTAATCCTAATATATGCATGCCAAAAAAACTTCATATATTCATGTGCATCCACTTGTATCTAAACCATTGTGCTACAAATATGAACACCAGTCCATGAAACCATAATTTGTATTCTCGACCCCTAGCCTAGAAACCCTAGCCATACATTGATAGCTTGATAGATTGATAAATTGCATAGACTTGGTACAACTTGATAAATTGCACAAGTTTCGTCATGGATTTTTTTTTTTTTTTTTTCTCCCATCTAAGTAAACCATAATATCTGCATCCTCATGCCAATTTTCATGCTCACTATCACCATCACCATATCCATGATCATTATAACTATCCCCATGGTCCTTTTCACCATCACCATGCCACCATGAACATCACTACCATGCTCTTCCTACCCATGTTGTCACCATCACCATCCCCTTTTTCACCATAAGTTCTCATCCATCATCCACACAAGTATAACTGTTAGATACCTAATTTAGAAACCTAGAAACCCAAACCACAAACATAGAAACCTAATCTATCCTTAGAAATCTAGTCTACCCTAGAAACACAAATATAACCTTAGCAACCTAATCCATAACAATAGAAACCTAAACCATGCCAAAAAACCATAATATCTGCATCCTCATGCCCTTTTTCATGCTCATTATCACCATCACCATCTCCATGCTCATTATCACTATCCCCATGGTCATTGTCGTCATCACCTTGCCACCATGAACATCACCACCATGCTCTTCCTACCCATGTTGCCACCATCAACATCCCCTTTTTCACCATAATATTCTCATCCATCATCCACACAAATATAACCGTTAGATACCTAATTTAGAAACCTAGAAACCCAAACCACAAACATAGAAACCTAATCTATCCTTAGAAATCTAGTCTACCCTAGAAGCACAAATATAACCTTAGCAACCTAATCCATAACAATAGAAACCTAAACCATGCCAAAAATCCTAGTCCAAAAAACCATAATTTGTATTCTAAACCCCTAGCCTAGAAACCCTATTTTGTAGCCTAAACCCTAATTTGAATTCTAAACCTTAGAAACCGTAGTTTGTAGCCTAGAGCCTACTTTGTGTTCAAAATACTAGAAACCCTAGTTTGTAGCCACTAACTATCGTTGACCAATTGCTAATGTCAATTATTCATTGTCATTGTTTCCCAAATTGGACCTTCACTATACATTATTGAATCGATATGTGATTTGTTTGTGTGAGGGATTTATTTTCAACTTCTGTGGAAATACCCCATTTTAGTTGAACACGTTAACTCTCACCAAGATTCCTACCATGGTAATGGAAATACCCCATTTTACTATTGTCATTGTAAAAGAGCTTTGGATATAATTGGAACTTTGATCTCTATCTTTCCAAGGGTTGTTATATTCATTTCAGGTTGTTCTTTGGTACTTGTTATTTCTTCCTTATTAGGACATCATATTTTATTGTTTCAATGTGGGTTTGACTAGCAAGTGAAAAGATGAAAAGAAATATATGTTTTTCCTTTTGAAGTTTTTATGATTTCATATATGGAATATGTTATGTTCATGGCTATTATTTAATACAAGATTGTCCTATTTATTCTTATGCTCGGTTTTTTATGTGTTACATTGGTACAAGGTACCAAAGGTTCACTACTTTAAAGAGGTTCTATTGTTTGCACTTCCACAACACAAAGTTAGAGCTTCCCTCCAATGGGTAACACTTTCACATAATGAGAATGGTCATTACAACAACTCCACTAAAAAAATTCAATATCCACTCACTGGATAAACTAGGTTTCACACCCCACAACACTATTCAAATCCATGTCCCTGCAATTAGCGTCACAAATCTACTTAAGTCACTAAACCATAGACATACCACCCACTAAGAATATCCATCATCTCTCTTTTCTTCAAGGATGATATCTTCATACATGGAATACTAGAGGGATTCACATAGACCACTTTGATACCATGTTAAATTTCTAGACCATGGAAACACTAACCGTAAACCCTAGGAATTTACATCTTTAACCTTAAATCAATATTATTGCAACTCCATTGAGTAAGATTTAATCCCCAGTCACTAGATCAACTAGGTTCCCTATAATCCTTGTCAAATACACATGCCAATCAATGTCACAGATCTGCTTAAGTCACTAAATCTTGGGCATACTACCCACTAAAACCCTCCATGATCTCTCTTTCCTTCAATATTGATCACTCCATACATAGAATTCTAGAGGGATTCACATTCACCACTCTGATACCATGTTAAATTTATAGACCATGGAAACCGTATCCCTAACCCTAGGAGATTAAATCCTTAGCCTTTAATCAAAATTGTTGTAACTCAAAATACAAATTCTGCTACACATACTATAGGAAATTACTATCAACGACACATAGTAAACAAGCCCAAAATTTAATTTTAAATTTGCAAATCTCTTTGTTTGTGAACTAGAAAAATTGTAAGCAATTACAGTCCCAAATTATAATAGTCACAAATACATTCAATGGTCTTCAATCTACCTCCTTTAAGTACTAGGAGAACGACAACTACATTGAATCTAGACATGTGCACAATGGTGCCTATATAGACTAAGTCAAACCTTAGCTAACTAGTTGACCGCATGCATGGATAGAAGAGCTAATAAGGAGCACACCATAACTGGAGAATATGTAAGGCATGAAATACTGCTATGTCCTTAATATCTGCACCTATTACAACTACCTTCGTGCAACCACTATCTATGGATATGTGCCCTCTTAATTGACTGTGTATGTGAAAATAGAAGTAAACTACTACAACTAGAAAAGGCCTCTAACTATAACTAAATATGGAATAACATATAACTAAAAACAAACAGAAACACTAGTTCTAAATTTGGAGCTTAATTTTCTAAAATTATAAAAGCAACTGATCAAATCAAACTACTAAGCTTAGAGTGTTGAAAACTGTTAAATAATTGTCAGCATTGAACCCTCATTCATTGTTGTACAAATATCTACAGAATCTCTATTGGAGGAGGGTCTCCCTATTGTTGTATATAAATGCACACTAGTCACGCATGCATGTACCATCTCTATTTTGTACCTACCACCATATCTTTTATGCATGCGCCAAGGTCTTCTCTCCTAGTACTACCATTAATGGTGCTTTGTTGGACACTTTCCGAGGTAATAAAAATCCAATAATGAATATCCCTCAAACTTGGAAGCCAAGCAAAATTAATCCCATGTTATGTGATGCATCCCTTCTCGATGTGATTCTAGAATCACCTTTCACAATGAGTCACCTGGTTTGAATTCAACAAGAATGATATTCTAGAAAAAATCGTTTGTGCAAAATATATGATAGTGTTCCCAATTAAGTTCTAAGTGTGGTTAAACCCTTTAAGGTGATCCCAAAACACCTTTAAATAGGAAGTACTTCAAATAAATTCATTTCTTTGTACTTGAATATGGAATCACTAATGTTAAACTCCCTTAAATTAGAATAATATACCTCGGCCCTCTACGTTCTTTCCTACACAACGTATCCACTCACTAGTGCCTTAAAGTTTAACCCAATTCTATTTAATGTGACTAGGAACTAAATAGAATAAAAAGGGAGTGGGTAAGGTTTAATAGATGTTGGCATTTGTATTTTCCAATGCTGATAGCATATTGTGATTTGTAATCTCACGTAGACATTATCATCTTCTATCTATTTTTAGCATATGGATGGAGTTATCCATTCCTATAAATGGAGGCTTTGTTATGGACATTAATCATCACTTTAATATATTTTTCTTCTATTATGTTGAGGTTGATCTTTGATTTGGGTAGAAACAAAGGAAAAACAAGATGGGTCCTAACAATGAGGCATGATAAGGTACCCATGTACAAACTCTCATAAGCAAAGAAAAGGAGAAAACTCATGGGAAAAACTCCTCCCCAAAAGAGAGAAAAGCACACATGCCTAAAAAGGCATTGGAGCCGAAATTGATGAAAATTTCACAATGATGGAGTGAATGACAAGAGCATGATACCTACCAATCCTATGAATAAGACTCAAGCGAAATAACCTCAAAGAACGTGGTTTAAATATGAAGAATTGGATAGGTTGTAGAGGCACGAAAATGGAAAACACTTACAACCACCACATACACCCTCCAAAAAATAGGTGCTCGTTAGGAACCAGATAAGGGTCCGAATAGAAGTGGACACGATCAACCATTGAACAAGAAATGAGGCCCATGGACACTAAAATATCCAAACATGAATAATATTCAAAACTCTTAAGAGGGAAAGGAAACCCCACGTTGCCAATGCCATCAAAGATACATGTAGAAATCCAAGTAGAAAATTTGGAACTCTTGAGGCATTGAATACTTGTTCCAAACTACTGAGGAAATGAAAGATGAATGTGCATACATAAAAATAAATTGATCATCAAGAATTGAGTTTTGACAACTGAGAAGACATAGTATGCTGAGTGTCCTTATGGATGCCAATCCATCTCAGCAGACTGCGTGAGTAGCTGATCTAGGAGGATATCAGAGTCTATCAAAATGAAAGTCTTCAAAATATTTAAAGAATCTTTCAGATGCATAGAGATCATCAGCATCTTTCTGGAAACTCTTGTTTCACGTGAAATGACCTCCGGACGTGAAAGTTATTGGCTTTTGAAAATTCGGCAAAAGGTTTAAAAAGGAAAGAAATGGGTAAAATGGTTAAAAAAAATACCAAAGGCAGGGCGCCACATGGTCAGGATAGATGACATGGCATATGAGCTGGGCCAATCAGGGACTACCATGTGGCATCCCTATTGGCATGTACTGTACCATTTGATAAAAATATGTGTAGGGCATGGGTATCGAACCCATGAACTCAAGAACGCCAATGACTCCATGGAGCCCGCCTAACCATAAGTATCATCGTTGTTTCTTAACACTACAGATCTCAACTTTTATTTAAAGTTAAAAGGTTGTTCCATCGGAAAAAAGGGGTAGGATCGAGGGTGTATCCCTTGACCCCTTGGGAAACAACGAGGCCATATTTGTTACGTGGAGCGCCAACCAAGAGCCAAGTTATAAACCAAGAGCCAATTCATTAACCAAGTGCCATGTAATACGCCAACCAACAAGCCAATGCATCAAACAATCAACAAGTGCCACCAACAATCCAACGAATACAAGGTTCCAAACCAATTCACGTTAAAAGGGGAGAGGCCCACGGGTTTGACCCCAGGAACTCTGCCCCCATATCACACCGCCTTACCACTGATTCAAAGCCCATCCGTTGGATGGCTTATGGCAGTTAAAACTTAAAATATTAAGGCGATATTTGGGGCCAAAAATGGGGCGCGTGGCCCTACTTTCGGCTCCCCAAAACCTTATAAAAACCCTTTGTAAAACCACGAAACGATGAAGGTAAATAACGTGTTTGAAAATATTCTGAGGCAGGATAGTGCACAAATCCAAAGGCATGGTACAGTCATTAATGGGAACACTTCCTGAGGTGGGAATCTATACAATACGTATAGTTACAGGGCAGAGTTTTATTGATTTGCGGGCAAGAGGAGGCCTAAGGAAAACATAAATGACTTTATACCCATTTTACTCAGAATTTCGAGAGGAACGCAGTGGTGCAGTCTATTTATGAGTTTAACTGATAAAACTCAGAGGTGTTTCTAGAAACTCATTTATGTAAGCTTTGAAGACTTAATAAGACCAACCTTCTCATTGGAAGTGTCCCGAAGACGTAGCCCAAGAAGGGTGAACTCCGTTATCATCTACTGTCTACAAATTTATGGTTTGCATATTTCTTTATTTTCTTATGTGATTGATTTAAGCATTTAAAATTCATAGTTTGCATATTTTTTGTGAGAATTTACGTGCAATTTATGGTTAAAAAGATCCTTAAATATTTTCAGATCAAGTTTGGTATCAGAGCAGCTTAACCATCGCATTGTGAGTTTGTTTATGTTAACAAGAGAAAGGATTGAGAGAGGTGAAGGAGAGCTAGAAGAATTTGATCTAGAGATTGGTTCGAGAAGAGGAAGAATGGCTTCAGAAAAAGGAGAAGATGGGACTTATTCAATTCCATATAAAGGAGATTTCCTTAAAGATTTCATGAAGATGCAAAGTATGGTGGAAGATATTTATCAAGATCGGAAGAAGGGAGAACAAGGTGGTTCTTCCCATGCTAAAGGTAAAGAAGAAGGAGGTGGTGAGGAACCTCTTAAAAATCCTCCATCCTCACCATATTTTCTTGATGGATCTTTAAATTCCTCACCTAAAAAACAAAAAGTTAATTTCAATGTGTCTTAATTAAAGCTTGATATTAAGTTTGATTTACCTGTTTATAATGGAGAAATTAATTCTGAGAAGTTGGATAATTGGACCCATCAAATATAAGTTTATTGTCGGATTCAAAAGTTCATTGAAGATAGCTTGAAAATTCAGTTGGCTTCTCTTTGACTTGGAGGGACCGCTCTCATATGGTGGGAGAGTAGAACTCAAAAGGATCTTGCCTCAAAAGGAAACATCATCTCCTCTTGGAATGAGTTTACTTCAACATTAAAGAAGCAATTCTATCCATTGGGCTACATGTAGCAAGCCATGATGGATTGGCAGAATCTAAGGCAAGGTAAGGGTCAAAATGTGCAAGAGTACACACAAGAATTCAGAAAGAGAGATTTAATACTTGGTATACCTCTCTACACAAGAAATTCTTCTGAAGTTCATAGTTGGATTACATAGTTATTTACATCATATGATACTTATGTTTAACCCAACTAACCTTGATGATGTATGCGTTAAAGCAACTCATATGGAGTCAAAGGGGAAGAATACAAATGAAAATTTTTCAAAGAAACCTTACAAACCTGATGGAAACAAATTCAAAGGTAAGGGGAAAGGTAAGCATACAATTACAGTGAAGAAAGAGGGAGATAAAACTGCATGCTCACATTGCCAAAAAAAGGGTCATGATGCATCCAAATTTTGGAGGCTTCATCCGGATCTCAAGCCTGAGAAGTTTCGGAATAAGGAGGACAAGAGGACCACTACTACAACTATCCAACATGATTTGGGATATGAATCAGGGGATGAGACTAAGATTTTTGCTATGGGAATTCAAGGTAAAAATCCTTCCACTTCTAATTCAAAGCATGAATCTGTTGTTGATGAAAGAAAGAGAAGTGAGTTATTTCATATAAGAGTAATCTCTAAGCATAAAAAATAGATATTCATTTTATAGTGGATCACAAGCCAATCTCATTTCAGAAGAGATAGTTAAGAAACTTAATTTGGAAACTAAGTTACACCCAAAACCATATCCACTTGGATGGGTATGTGATAATGCACAACTACAAGTGATAAAACAGTGTAGACTTAAGTTTGTTATTACTTCTGGATTTGTTGATGAAGTAGATCTGGATGTGGTTTCATTGGATATCTGTGGTATTGTGTTGGGAAGCCCATATATTTATGATAGGAAGGCTATATTTTATAGGGAAGATCACAGGTATTAGCTCACTAAAGATGGTATTGAATATGTTGTTCATGCACATCACATAAAGACTAACCTTTCATTAGTTTTTGCAAGTCAAATGAAGAGGATAGTAAATGCTAGTAAGAATTTTGTTCTTATGATTGTTAAAGAAAAGGATGTTGGTCAAAGTGAATCTCTTAAAGGATGTGATCCAAGAATTAAAAAATACTTAACTAAAGTTGTAACTGATTATGATGTCTTGTTTCAAGAACCTAAAGGACTACCTCCCAAAAGAGAAATCCAACATGAGATTCTCTTACAATAGGATGCACCACTTCCTAATGAGTAATTGAAAATGTAGAAATAAAGAAACAAGTTCAGGAATTGCTTGAAAGATACGACATTCGACCAAGCTCCTCTCCATGTGGTTCACCATTAGTTTTGGTGCCAAAGAAGGATGGTACATGGTGTATGTGTGTTGATTACAGGGAAATAAACAGAATAACAATTAAGAACATGTATCATCTTCCTTGGATTGATGATCTTTTGGATCAACTAAAGAATGCAACTTATTTCACTAAGTTAGACTTAAGAAGTGGCTATCATCAAATTAGAATTCATGACAATGATATTTGGAAAACTGCGTTCAAAACTAAATAGGGATTGTATGAATGGATGGTAATTCCCTTTGGGATTTGTAATGCACCCACAACATTTCTAAGGGTGATGAATGATGTTTTTAGGCCCTTCATTGATGACTTTGTCATAGTCTACTTAGATGATATTTTGAATTTCAATCGTACTTGGGAATAACATGTCAAGCATGTCAAACAGGTTTTGGGTGTACTTGTAAGGGAAGAATTGTACTTAAATATGTCTAAATGTGAGTTTGGGAAGATATCTTTGGTGTATCTAGGTTACATTGTAGGGGGTGGTGAGCTGAGAATTGATCCCTCTAAATTTGAGGTCATTGTGAATTGGCCCAAGCCAAATAATGTAACCAGGGTAAGAAGCTTTTTGGGAGTGGCCCAATACTATAGGAAGTTTATTGCTAACTTCTCCTTCATAGCTTCTCCATTACCTGCTTTGAAAGGTATGAATAGAGTCTTTCAGTGCGAAGGAAAAGCACAGAAGGCCTTCAACACTTTGAAAGAAAAGATTAGTACAGCTCCAGTACTTGCACTGCCATATCTACAAAAACCATTTGAGATAGAGACTGATACTAGCGGTTATGCCATGGGGGAATTCTTAATGCAACTTAAAAAACCAATGTGCTATCATTCTGAAACCTTTTCTAAAGCAATAATTATTTATCCAACCTATGATAAAGAATTGTATGCATTAGTACAAAGTGTGAAGAAGTGGAAACATTACCTAATGGGTAAGGAAACAATTATACATATTGATCATCAACCACTACAATATCTTAAATTTCAAACTAAGCTACAACAATCAAGATATTTCAGGTGGATGGGTTTTCTACAACAACTTCATTTGATCATTAAGTATAAGAAATGTATTCATAACAAAGTTGTAGATATGTTATCAAGAGATCCAACAAATGATTCTATTGTTATTCAACAAAGTCATTTGGTACATTAAAGTTATGTTGAACAATACTCTAAGGATGAATACTACAAAGAAGTATATGAATCACTAAAACATGGCTCTCAAAATGAAGAATTGAATTATCATATTCATGACAAGTTGTTGTATCATCTTGGAAAGATCTGTATTCCACAAAGTGAAAGAGTACATGTGATAAGAGAGGCTCACACTTCTCTCATTCCAGGACACTTTGGTGTAGGAAAAACTATAGCACAATTACAAAAGTTTTGTTATTGTCCTCGAATGAATGATACAATGTCCAAGTATGTAAAAGGATGTGTTATGTGTGCAATAAGTAAGCCAAGTAACATAAAGTTAGGCTTGTACACTCCACTTCATGTTCCTTCTCATCCATGGGAAAGTGTTTCAATGGATTTTGTAGGAGGGTTACTGATGAGCTGTGCATATGACCCTTTTTGTTCCCTTATTTTACCTTGTTTATGACTCTTTTTGACATAATCCTGTATTTCCACTGGCTCTCTTACTTACATTTTGCACATTTTGGCCGTGGTAAGGATTGATCTTGTCCTCTTGGTTATTTTTCAATTGCTTATGATTGGATAGAGTTATGCTGCCATTATTGCCTACTAAAGAAGTGGTGTTTCAGTTTCAGTATCAATTTACCTACAGGTTGCAGAATGAAGGATTATGGAAGTTGGAAGATATGCATTTCAGTCTTGAGCTATTACACTAAGGTATCAAGATTGATGTATTTCTTTACATCATTTTGGTTACCTACCCAGCATTCAGATGATGATGTAGTCGATCCAATGAGTGGAGATTTTGTACTTAATTCAGTATTTTGGGTCTATGATGACTCATAGTTGACCACTCCGATATCTCTGGGATCATCTCCATTTTCCATGATGTAGACCCCTGAAATATCTCTTTGAATATCTGTAGATAGGCTTTATTTGGAAACCTGTTGTAACCATATGATTTCTCATATATCTCTCATAAGCGTTGATGTATAAAAGAAATGGGGACTCTTCAGAAGGGTCAGCCACAATTTGCATAAGATCTATTGAACACTATATCATACTTTTGATATAAGAATTTCTGGTGTACCTAATTCGAATGTGTTGATCAATTTCGTGTGATTGAGTGGCTGTTCAGCCCCTATTGCTGGAGGCAAGGCCCCCTTCTATAACAGGTGTTGTTATAAGTAGGATTTCTTTCCTTTATGCATGAGTGTTCAAGTTAATAAACTTAATTGTTGATGCAGTGTTGATTGGTTTAATTATTCAATATTCAGAATTGGTGTGTTGAAGCGTAGCTGAGTGTGAATCCTTTAATGAGTGATACGATTGGATTGCATGGTCATTTCTATTATCATTTAGGGATGAACATATGAATGATGAATGTTGAATTGGAATTATTTCTGCAGTGAATGGATGCATTAAGTTATTCTTGGAATTCTGTTGTTAGTACGTAAGGGTAGAGGTAGATTGTAGAATTTAATGAGTTTGTTCAATTTCTTCATTTCAGTTGTGACTTATCGAATTGTCTTCCTTAGGAATTTCTCAGTTTGTTAAATTGGAAATTAAATTGTTTTATGTAGTTTGACAGGGTGTTGTTGGTGTTGATTGCTTTCTTTAGTGTAGCAGAATATTATATCTTAGCAGAACATTTCTTGATGTTAATAGTTAGGTGCTATGATTTGATTGCAAGATCCTTTCTGTGATTGGCATATTCTTAGGAGTCCATTCACCAAGAGATTGCATCCTAATTTCAATTCAGTAATTCATTGATCTCTTATGTGTCAAGATCATCCAAGTTGCAGTGTCTGGCATATATTTTGCTCGGTAGCTCATAAGCCTTTGTGGCCCTGGGTTGATAATTTATGAACAACTTTCTAGTTCAATTTAATTAAAAGGAATTAAAGATCTCGTCATTTTGGCACTGTTGCCAAGGAGCCACCAAGGACATTGTAGTTTGATTGATTATTTTAGTTCTAGTTGTGATTGTTTCTTTCATTTTGAGTGGATTGTGTGTGATACTTTTTTTCTAGAAATAGTCTGGTGTGAATTCAAAGGAGGGTAGAGTAAGACGCACAGACATATTCATTAAGAATATTTCCCGCCACAAGTCCCTGTGATCCTAGAACATGCAAAGTATTCATGTGTAGAGTAAGAGATAGTACAGGTAGACTTGTATATGCATATGATACTCCCCCATGAACTAACTGTGCAGGAAGCGCAATAAGAGGAGGACGTGTTCAGGGAAGGTCACCTTCTCTCGGCGGTTCTAAGACAGAATTTGTTCAAGAAAAAGAGTTTGTTCAAAAAGAAGGGTTTCCTGAGCAACTCACTGTTAACAATCAAGGAGGTGAGGAACAATTGCTTGCTGAATCTTTGTTATCATCCAAGTCAGCTACTTTCAAATATCCAATGATGAATATGGACGATGAGGGAGAACACATTCCCCACAGATAGGATGCAAACCGAGGAAATACAAATGGAGAATCAAGTACTGGAACGGTCACTTTCAAATTTCCAATCTGGAATTTCGGATCAACACTTACAAACCAGATGAAGAATAATCCCCATTCAGCATTGCCCAATTTTCATGGTATGGAAAGTGAAGACCCGGATACGTTCCTATTCGAATTCGATGTCCTCTACAGGAACTATGATTATGTTATAGATCACCAGAAGCTCAAACTTTTTCCAGCCACATTGAAAAGCTAGGCTCTGAGGTGGTTCATGGGGCTGGGAGGGGATAGTATAACGACTTGGGGCTCAAATGAAGAAATTTTTCTTGGAAAAATATCAAGAATATTGCAAGGACAAGGACCAGAAAGAAGCAATTTTTAAAATGATCCAGCAGGAGGACAAGAACCTAGAAGACTATGTGGAGAGATTCCAATATAATTTGCAAAGATTGAGACAGAATGTATTAAACGATGATACACTGAAAATTATACTACTACGAGGGATCAGAGATGATTGCATTGATCTACTGAATTTGATGGGTGCAGGGGACATATCCCTACTAAAATATGTGGAAATATGCGATCTCTGCAGAAGGTATTCGAGGAATGCCTCCAGACCAGGAAGAGGAATCAGGGACACAATAAACAGGACCACCAAGACCTCAAGAGATGGAGTTTCAAGGGTGGAGATTGGAAACCTCCTGGAGGGTTTCAAGACCGACATTCTCAGTTCCCTGATCTCTCAGTTTGATGCACTTCAAGCAAAGAAAAGGAAAGAGGAGGAGGATCGATCCTTGGCTATCTTTTGTCCTAAATGCAGGAAGAGACACCCTCTCAAAAGCTGTCCACTAGATAGAGTGGAAATCTGCCTTCTATGTGATATGGAGCACCCTACGAAAGAATATCCTTCACTTCCAGGACTCAAGTCTATATACGAAGAAGCAGGGATGGATGCAGAACCGGTTTGTTTTATATCTCAAAATCACTCATGGAAACCCTGACCTTCAGGTACAGTATTAGATCCCATGCAATCATTTAACCCTTATTGGAATAATGGTCAATTACATTAGTCACAAGCTCCACAAGTCCAACAAAACTCTCAGCCTTGGTACCCACCTTTGCCTCAACAAACTTGGGCACCTTCCTATCCCCAAAACAATCCTTGGCAATCAAATTGGAGTAATTCAAGTTTTGGAAATCAACAACAGATTCAACATTTAGCCCCTCAATTATAGAATCCTCAATTCCCATTTGCACCAGTACAACCATTAATGCAACCTCTTCCATAACCTCAGTTAACCTTGCCATTGAAAAATCCACCTCCAAAACCACTCCTTTCTATACAACCCGCTCCTAACCCTAATAATAAGGTTGGACAACCTATAATGGTTGCCGAAATACCTAATTATCCATCCTATTCCATCTCCATGGTGGACTGCCATGACATTCAATTATGCTCGGGCAGACAAATTAATAAAACCACCTCTCCTATAATTACAGAGGAGGAAGAGGAAGAAACATCAGAAATGTTACCAGTCTAATCCGAAGAGAAACCAATGCAATCCGAAGATAATTTTCCACCCATCCCACCCAGGAAATTGCCTCAAGTAGAGAAAAATCAATGTCCACCATATCCTGAGCGCTTAACCATAGATAAGTTGATGTCGTAGTCAAAATTTGGTCTCCTTGGAGAATTACAAAATGTCTGCGTAAAAATTCCTCTATTCCAAGCTATCAAAGACATTCCCATTTACTCCAAAGCTTTCAGAGAGTTATGTTTGAAAAAACCAGGCAGAAAGAGAAAAGACCCCCCAACAGTCCATGTGATAGGAGATTTGGCTGAATTGATGATGGGTAACACTCGTTCTGCTAAGTACTCTGACCCTAGTAGTCCTATTGTTAGAGTGAAAATCAATGACATTTCTCTCTCTAATACACTGATAGATCTGGGAGCAGCTATTAATGTCATGACTAAAAGAACAATGGACAGATTGGGCATTACAAACCTCAGACAAACTTCTACTATTTTACAGTTGGCTAACCAATCTCCTGTAAAACCAAAGGGCATTATAGAAGATCTTGTTATCTCGGTCGACTCATGGGAGTACCCGGTGGATTTTATGGTTCTACAGACGAAATCAAACTTGGGAGGCTATCCCTTAATTTTGGGGCGACCATGGTTGGCCACAGCGGATGCTTACATTGGCTGCCAGTCAGGAAACATGCGCATATCTCATGGTCATGTTGTTAAGGAACTCACTTTGTATCCTCCTGCGAAGCCAATAATACAACTAGAACTCCATGTGTGGCCAGATGAAGAGGAAATTGAGCAAGAAGATGAAACCCTATAGCTGTACATGATCAAACAATTGTTGGCAGCAAAACAATTAACTGAGGACGATCTGCTCAGCCAATTCATTTCTTCTAGTCCTTTGGGAGATTTTGTGGAGTTGTTTAGTGCAGTTTGCACTACTCGACAAATTAACAACACTCCAAGTTCATCTAATAATACCGCTATGCCCGAGGGTGAGTCTGTAATTACAGAAGTGGAAATTGAACCTGGCAAGCTCCTGAAGATTATCTCTACATTGTTGAAGCAAGAAACAGAACAGCTGACCTCGGTGTTAAAGAAAAATAATTCGACATTCTCTTGGGATTATAGTGATATGAAAGGTCTGCACCCTGACCTGTGCACACACCATATATATACTAAGGATGATTCCAAACCCATCAGGAAACCCCAGCACAGGATGAATCCGGCACTCAGAGAGGTGGTCAAAGAGGAACTACAGAAGTTGCTGGTTGGAAATTTTATTTATCTCATTTCTGATAGCAAGTGGGTGTCTCCACTGGTCATAGTTCTTAAGAAGAATGGGAAGTGGTGTATTTGTGTTGATTACAGGGAATTAAACAAAGCTACGCATAAGGACCATTTTCCGTTACCCTTCATCGATCAGGTGTTGGACACACTAGCAGGAAGGAAGTATTTTTCTTTTATGGACAGTTTCAATGGGTATAACTAGATCAAGATAGCACTAGAGGACCAAGATAAGACAACATTCACATTCCCATGGGGTACCTTTGCATACAGAGTGTTACCTTTCAGATTATGTAATGCCCCTGCCACATTTCAGCAGGTTGTTCTTAGTATCTTTTCTGATCTTATTGATGACACTATGGAAGTTTTTATGGATGATTTTACCTCTCATGATGAAGATTTTGCAGTAGCTTTGAATAATCTGGACAAAGTACTTACACGATGCAAGGAAGTAAACCTCTGTCTTAGTAGTGAGAAATGCAGAATGATGCTTACTCAAGGCATTGTTCTTGGTCATCTCATATCTCCCGATGGCATCAAAGTGGACCCAACGAAAATCCAGGTAATCAATAATTTATCAGTCCCATCCACACAAAAAGAGGTACGCAGTTTTATTGGATAAGTAGGTTATTATAGAAGATTTGTTCAAAAATTTTCAAATATTGCTAGTCCCTTATTTCTGCTTATGTCAAAAAATAAACAATTTGAATGGACGAAGGACTGCCAATTAGCCTAGGAAACCTTAAAACAGAAAGTCTCTACTACACCTATCCTACATGGACCAAATTGGTCTTTTCCCTTCCTAATTTCTATTGATGCCTCTGATACCACCATAGGAGGAGTCCTAGGCCAGCAGGAAGATCAGAAACCCTACGCCATATATTTTATTAGTAAAACTATGACTGCTGCCGAACTTAATTATACAGTGATTGAAAAAGAATTCCTGGTTGTCATTTATTCCATTAATAAATTCTGTCATTACATTACAGGATACCCAGTAGTGGTCCATACCGCCCACTCTGCTATTAAATATCTCATGAATAAACCCATCACAAATGGCAGAGTCACTAGGTGTCTTTTGTTGCTACAGGAATTTGACATTTCAATAATGGACAGGCCTGGAAAAACTAATGTGGTTGTTGATTTTATTTCAAGAATAACTACTGATGAAGAATCTCAACCAGTGGATGATGCTTTCCCAGACGAACATTTGTTTGCTATTTCTGCTAATGTTCCTTGGTTTGCAGATGTAGCGAATTCTTTGGTTGCGGGAAGACTTCCAGGGCATATGAAATCAAAAGAAAAGAAAAGGATTGTGCAACGTAGCAGCATATTTTCATGGATTGATGGCTATTTGGGATTAGACCTAGTGATCCGACGATGTGTTCGTGAAGATGAAATCTATCTAATTCTGAGAACCTATCATGATGGTCCATGTGGAGGACACTTTGCCGACAAACAAACAGCCCACAAGATTCTACAATTGGGATATTATTGGCCCACAATATTCAAAGATGCCCGAGAATATGTCCAGAGTTGTGATAGTTTCCAAAGGATGGGGCAACCACTACAGTTCGATGAAATGCCACTTCAGACTCAGCTCGTGGTGGAACCATTTGAGAAGTGGGAATTAGATTTTGTGGGCCCTATCAAACCTCCATCCAGACAGAAATCATACATCCTAGTATGCACATATTATATAACTAAATGGGTGGAGGAGAAGGCACTTCCAAGGGCAACAGAGCAGGCAGTCTCAGACTTCCTTTATGCAGATATTTTCACAAGGTTCGGAGTTCCGAGGGAGATTATTATTGATGGAGGCTCCCAATTCACATCTAAACTTATCAAATCTCTCACAACAAAATACCACATTAAGCATAGGGTAACTTCACCATATCACCCTCAGGCCAACGGGAAAGTGGAAGGCACCAACAGAATTCTAGAATTTGTGCTCACAAATACTGTTCAACTTCATCAAAGGGATTGGGTTGATAGGCTTCTTGAAGCCTTATGGGCCTACAAATCAGCATGGAGAAGCACAACAGGTTTGAGTCCTTATAAATTAGTTTATGGCAAACAAGTCACCCTACCCATAGAAGTTGAGATTAAAACATTAAGAACTACATTTTAGTTAGGCATGGATTTATCATAGGCCCAACATACTCGCTTGCAGCAGCTTAATGAGATTGATGAATTGCGACTAGCTTCCATAGAATGTATAGCCATTATGTAACAACAACAAACCAAGTGGCATGATAAATTCATCAAAACTAAGTATTTTCAAGAGGGTGACTGGGCTCTTCTATACGACTCCAGATTCAAGAAGTTTGAAGGAAAACTTCACACTTACTGGCTGGTACCATATGAGATTGAAACAGTTTTTGATAATGGTACAGTACGACTCAGAACCATTGATGGTGAAGGAATGCTTCTTATGGCCAATGGTCACAGACTAAGGCCATATAAGAAACCATTGTCCAAAGAGGCATTCATCTGCAATATTGTTGCCTACTGGTGTACTAATGATTTCCAGATCACTAGATCAACTTCTTCCTTTGAAGAATAATAATAAAAAAAAGAGAAACTGGACTGTGAAAATCCTACTTGGACGCAGCCCCCCCCCCCCCAAAAAAAAAAAAAGAAAAAAATAAAAAGAAAGAGAGAAAATTATTTGTGATTCTAATAAGTCTATCTGTTTATTATTTGGAGGGACATTATACCCTAATTCCCCTTCTTTATTCCATCTCTCCCCTTGACATCACTTGTCCTATGGATGGCCCTGCTCTCTTGGATAACTACCTTTCAGATGGTTTTATATAGTTTTCCACCATGGGATTACAGAACATGTTCTGCTCCATTACAGAACCCCTTTCCGTTGCATTACAGAACATGTTCTGCTCCATTACATAACCCCTTTCCATTGCATTAAGGAACATGTTATGCTCCATTACAGAACCTCCTTCCACTCCATTACAGAACATGTTCTGCTCCATTGCAGAACCTCTTTCCACTCCATTACAGAACATGTTCTGCTCCATTACAGAACCTCTTTCCGCTCCATTACAGAACATGTTCTGCCCCATTACAAAACATGTCCTACCCCACTACCTTAACCCTTTCTGCTCCATTACTGAATCCCTTCCCGCTTCATTATAGAACCCTCATCCATTTCCCATAACTTTACACAACACCACAGAATCATTTCACATAAGTTACCGGCTCCTTTTCTGATTTCCCCAGCACTTCAATGGTCACATTCTTAGCCACCTTCCACGTCACACCCACATGGCAGCATCTCGCTTACCTGTATGGGCCCATCATCATTCAACGTCATCGACAAATGAAAAAAGGATCACTCAGCACTTGATTTGCAGCATTACAGAGCCCGCTCAGCAGCTAACCCGAGTCATATGAAATCCCATTTGATAGGACTCGTTACCAGGAACATCATCGCAGTTCGTTAGCCTCAAAGAAGAATGATTGCAGCTCCTTACAACCATCAGCACAAGAAGTGGAGAACCTTGTATTCTTCTTCTTGTCATCTAATACAATCATCTTAACCAACCAGAAATTGAACTCAACGCATCTCTTCTCAGGTAAGGTAGGTATGTAACGATCCTTCATTCACTTTTGATAGGTACAGAAGGACGGATCATGATTTATCATGCTAATTAGTGGCACACGGGGTCGTGTGTCGAGTTAGTTGGGGGGAGAAATTGGGTTGCCTTTAAAATTTTGTCAAACCAACTATTGTCTGATAATCCCACCACCTTCAAGCTCTCAGCCAGACCAGTATTGATAACCCACCTTTGTATAACCCAAGTCCATTTTTCTCTGGAAAACCGACAGGAAATTTAAATACTGTAAGCATTTGGGGAGAAATAAGGAATGATATGCAATGAAGGGTGCAATCCGGAGTGAACCTGAAAACACGGAGATGGTCTATGGAAAAAAAGAGGTCAAAATAGTTTTTCAACAGGTAGGATGGCTGGACTACTTCGACAAAATGAAGAAGGGAGATGTCGTGATTGCAATGGAATTTGCACTCACTTATGATGGGGAAATTGCAGAAGTATGAGGACTGAAAATTCTAGTGGATGAGCTCACAATCGCAAGGGTCTCCGGATTACCGCAGATAGGTGAAAAATGGTTTGAAAGATGTGTGTCAATAAAGCCTCTTATCGATGCATTTTTGAAACCTGGTGAACTGCTGCAAGGAACAGAAAAGGGGACGAAACGAGCTTCATTACCAGTTCCATGGGGTGAGGTGGCACTCTACGTAATCAAATTCATCACATGTGAAGGTCGGTTCAGTCTTATTTTTGCTTATCATTTTAAAATTTTGAATCATTTAAGACACCAGAAATACATCAACATGCCGTATTTTCTATGGAAATCCTTAAAATTAATGAGAAAAATGGTTAAGGGCAGTAATAATCCAGATACGAGTCTGGCATATCATGGGTTGATTATATTATTGGTGGAGGGTGCCCTACAGAAACAAAACCAGACATGGGAATCATTCGTGGGCATACCCTCGAGCACTGGGAAGACAAAGAAGAAGAAGAGGAAAACATTGGAAATTGCCCCAGAAATCCAACGGGAGAAACTAGTTCATGTGGTTCCAATGAGAAGCCTTCAAGCTTAAACCCAAACTTGTTCGATAGAAGGAACCCATACTCGGACAAGATCAAGGGTTTAGGGAGAGTGACAAGACTAGAAAAAATTACTTGGCCTGAACAAGGAATTGGAGAAATAATGGGAAGTATTCATCATGTCAGAAAGTACCAGTAAAAACCAGGAGAATCAATTGGCGTTGCAGAATACAGAAGAACAATAGAGGAAGGAAAAACGATGGACGGCTTTGTTCAAAGGGATGCGAGGTAGCAGGATAAGGAGATTTTAGTATTTCCTATTATGCAAGTACCATAGGGAATATATAAAGTTGAAGAAAGACTACTAGGATTTGAAAGGTTCTTATCAGAAGAAAAGAGAAGAAGTGGCGGTCCTGCAAGAGCAAGTTCAAAGAATGGAGAGATATAAGATGGATTCCCTATTGGATGTTGTAACATGGGAAGACGAACAAAGGGAAGGTTATAGAGAGACACTCAACGATCAAGGAACAGAGGATAGCATGCAAGAAAAAAGTATAGAGCCTTAGGAGGGTTCTGAAGCAGAAGGATCGAAGGGTTTTGAAGCAGAAGAATCATAATGTTTTGAAACAGAAGGACTAGATGGTCAAGAGTTGCATGAAGAGAACCCTTCAGATGAAGTCCGAATAAAACATTTGGAATAAATGATAGCTCAGCTACAGGCGACAGCAGGAGACCTAGAAGGACAACTAAAATTTGCCAGCAATCAGAGAAAAGGAAAGGAACAGGAAACAATTACAGAACCACTGTAGAGATAAGACTATGCCATGGCTATGAGAAGGCTTGGCCAAGAAGTAGAGAAATTAAAATTTGAGAAAGAATGTATGAACGACCTAGCTTATTCCATGAGAAACCTGAGACCCCTTCAAATTTGTATTCTGTGTTTCTAAAGGAACATCTTATATCTTTCAGACTGTCAAAGGTAACTATGGGACATGATGATCATATTGAGACAATAGACCAGTTTGTTGCCTGCTTTTCCAGGGGCAACGATGAAGAACAAGATTTTTTGTGTGAGTTATATATGTATAACCTGGTCATGACAGATTATGAAGATTGGGACCTAAACCCTCATGTAGGGGAATTACAACTAAGGGCATTCATTTCCTTCATGAGAAACCATTTGAGATGGAACAATGCTTCCATTGCTATAGAACACATTGAATGGGAAGACGCTCTTTGGGTGAGAGGTTCCACCTCAGTTGAAAAGTTATTCACAGTGAGAAACTAGGTTATGCAAGATCAGTCATTTGTTACTCTCCTAGAGACTTCTCAATCTAAAGTTGTTCATGAATGTAGGAGTTGGATTCCCTTTCATAGGTTGGAAGTGATGCTCTGTCTACGAAGGAGGGTTAATGCTCTGAGCTTGGACCTGAAAAGGAAAGACCCCTTCTCTGTTAGGATGTTTGAGCGATCCTGAGACAGAATACAAGTCTACTTTGACTGCCTGAGTACACAGAGAGCCAACTGGATTGGGCTCTGATTTCACTTCCCTATACTTTGGTGCCCTGTGGTGGATGGAGAAGACAGTGAATTTTTCAAGATTGTCGGTGAACAAAAGGTTTTTTCAGCATGACAGAAGGTGGCCACTCTTCCTATAAGTGGAGTGATGAATGCCTAAGCAACTCTCCAAGCACCCCTGTTAATGGATCACAGTCATAGTTTGCATAGGGACATGCAAACCCTGTGGTTGGGGGAGATGATGGGCTGTGCATATGACCATTTTTGTTCCCTTATTTTACCTTGTTTATGACTCTTTTTGACATAATCCTGTATTTCCATTGGCTCTCTTACTTACATTTTGCACATTTTGGCCGTGGTAAGGATTGATCTTGTCCTCTTTATTATTTGTCAATTGCTTATGATTGGATAGAGTTATGCTGCCATTATTGCCTACTAAAGAAGTGGTGTTTCAGGTTCAGTATCAATTTACCTACAGGTTGCGGAATGAAGGATTATGGAAGCTATAAGATATGCATTTTAGTCTTGAGCTATTACACTAAGGTATCAAGATTGATGTATTTCTTTACATCATTTTGGTTACCTACCTAGCGTTCAGATGATGATGTAGTCGATCCAAGGAGTGGAGATTTTGTACTTAATTCAATATTTTGGGTCTATGATGACTCATAGTAGATCACTCCGGTATCTCTGGGATCATCTCCACTTTCCACGATGTAGACCCCTGAAATATCTCTTTGAAGATCTATAGACAGGATTTATTTGGAAAACTGTTGTAACCATATGATTTCTCATATTTCTCTCATAAGCGTTGATGTATAAAAGACATGGGGACTCTTCAAAAGGGTTAGCCACAATTTGCATAAGATCTATTGAACACTGTATCAGACTTTTGATATAAGAATTTCTGGTGTACCTGATTTGAATGTGTTGATAAATTTTGTGTGATTGAGTGGTTGTTTAGCCCCTATTTCTGGAGGCAAGGCCCCCTTCTGTAACAGGTGTTGTTATAAGTAGGATTTCTTTCTTTTATGCATGAGTGTTCAAGTTAATAAACTTAATTGTTGGTGCAGTGTTGATGGGTTTAATTATTCGATATTCAGAATTGGTGTGTTGAAGCGTAGCTGAGTGTGAATCCTTTAATGAGTGATACGATTGGATTGCATAGTCATTTCTATTATCATTTACAGAGGAACATATGAATGATGAATGTTGAATTATAATTATTTCTATAGTGAATGGATGCATTAAGTTATTCTTGGAATTTTGTTGTTAGTACATAAGGGTAGAGGCAGATTGTAGAATTTAATGAGTTTGTTCAATTTCTTCATTTCAGTTGTGACTTATCGAATTGTCTTCCTTAGGAATTTCTCAGTTTGTTAAATTGGAAATTAAAATTGTTTTCTGTAATTTGACAGGGTGTTGTTGGTGTTGATTACTTTATGTAGTGTAGCAGAATATTATATCATAGCATAACATTTCTTGAATTTAATAGTTAGGTGCTTTGATTTGATTGCAAGATCCTTTCTTTAATTGGCATATTCTTAGGAGTGCATTCACCAAAAGATTGCATCCTAATTTCAATTCAGTAATTCATTGATCTCTTATGTGTCAAGATCATCAGATTTGCAGTGTCTAGCATATATTTTGCTTGGTAGGTCATAAGCCTTTGTGGCACTAGGTTGATAATTTATGAACAACTTTCTAGTTCAATTTAATTAAAAGGAATTAAAGAGCTCGTCAGTTACCAATGTCTAGAAAGGGACATGATTACTTATATGTTGTTGTGGATAGATTCAGGTAAATGTGCATTCTAATGCCTTGTAAAAAACAGATCATAGCCAAGGTGACTGCTCATTTGTTTTTCCAGCATGTATGGGTCATTTTGGACTACTTACTTATATTATATATGATCGAGATTCCCGCTTCCTTGGGAAATTTGGTCATATTTATGGGAACTTATGGACACAAAGCTAAAGAAGAGCACATCATTTCATCCACAAACAGATGGACAAACTGAAGTGGTCAATCAGACAATAGTACATCTTCATTGAGGATATAGTACCAAGCATCCCAAGCTGTGGGATGAGTAGTTGCATTATGTTCAACATTCCCACAACAGAGTTATGCACTCTTCAACACAAAGGTTTCCTTTTGATACATGTTTTGGTTATTCACCAAAGTCTCCCTTAGACTGTGTTTATGGGAAATATCCACTGGGATATGGTCAAATTGATGTGGATAAAGCTTTGAAGTTTATTGACCATATCGAGTTAATACATCAAGCAGTGCAAGAGAAGTTGGAATCAAGTCAGGCCAAGTATAAAGAAAGACATGACAAACATCGGGTGGATCATCATTTCCAAATTGGTGATCGAGTATGGCTTCGTATCAGCAAATACTGACTCCAAGGTGAAGGTAGAAAGTTGAAACCAATCAAGTATGGACCTTTTACAATTTTGTATCAAGTTGGTAATAATTCTTTTCGGTTAGATTTGCCTCCTTATATGCAAACATATTCCGTTGTTATTGTGGAAAACTTGAAACTATATGATCCTCCTATGATTGTGGACCAATATGAAGAGGTTCAAGTACCTTTTGTAGATGAGTTTTCTCTTGAATATCTCGATGAACTTCAGGAAGATGTTATACTTGATAAGAAGTTCAGGTATTCACGAAGAGGTGACATGGAATTTCTTCGTGTGGGGGTTAAAGGAATGCATTCAAGCAAATCACGATGGCTAGAGACCGGAAGAGTGAGGGAGTTGTACCCTCATCTATTTTTTGTATGATCTCATGCTTTTGGTGGCCCAAAAGCTTCCCAGTGGGAAGGTTTGATCCAGGAAGATCTCAGAGTTGATCAAAATGAAAGTATTCAAAATATATAAATAATATTACAAACAAATATAGCTTGTAAGTAGCTTTCTGAAAATGCTTGTTTCGCATGAAACGACCTCCGAATGTGAAAGTTATTGGTTTTTGAAAAATCGGCAAAAGGTTTAAAAATGAAAAAAATGGATAAAATGGTTAAAAAATGAACCAATGGCAAGACGCCACGTGATCAGGATAGATGACATGGCATATGAGTTGGGCCAATCAGGTAATTCCACGGGGCAGCTCTGTTGGCATGTATTGTACCATTTTATAAAAATATGTGGAGGGCGTGAGGATCAAACCCACGATCTCAAGACCTCCAACGACTCCATAGAGCCCGGATAACCATAAGTCTCTCCATTGTTTCTTAACACTATAGATATCAACTTTTATTTAAAGTTGAAGGGGTGTTCCATCTGAAAAAAGGGAAGGATCGAGGGCATAGCCCTTGACCACTTGGCCAACACCGAGGCCATATTTTTTACATGGAGCGCCAACCAAGAGCCAAGTCATTAACCAAGTACCATGTAATACACCAACCAACAAGCCAACACATCAAACAATCAACAAGTGCCACCAATAATGCAACAAATACAAGGTTCCCAACCAATTCACGTTAAAAGGGGAGAGGCCTGCGGGTTTGACTCTAGGACCTCTGACCCCATATCACACCACCTTACCACTTTTCCAAATCCCATCCATTGGATGGATTATGGCAGTTAAAACTTAAAAGTTTAAGGTGAGATTTGGGGCCAAAAAGGGGGCATGTGTCCCTACTTTCAGCCCCCAAAAACCTTATAAAAACCTTTTGTAAAACCACGAAACGATGAAGGTACTGAGTGCATTTGCACAGATTCTGAGGCAGGATAGTGCATAGATCCCAAGGCAAGGTATAATAATTAATGGGCATGCTTCCCAAGGTGGGAGTCCGTACAGTTCCAAGGAAGATTTTTCTTTATTTACGTGCTAGAGGAGGCCTCAGGGAAACATAGTCGACTTTAAACTCATTTTATTCAGAATTTCAAGAGGAACGCAGTGGTGCAGTCTGTTTTTGAGTTTGGATGACGGAACTTAGAGGTGTTTCCAAAAACTCATATATGTAAGCTTTGAAGACTTAATAAGATCGACATTCTCATTGGAAGTGGCCCGAAGACATAGCCCAAGAAGGGTGAACTCCGTTATCATTTGATGTTTACAAATTTCTGGTTTGCATATTTGTTTCTTTGCTTATGTGATTGATTTAAGCATTTAAAACTCATCTTTAAAAGCCATTTTTTGTGACAATTTACATCCAAATTTCACATGCAATTTATGGTTAAAAAGATCCTGAAATATTTTCAGATCAATAACTAGACATTGTAACTGCTAATCCAGTATAGGAATTAGTGCTTGATATGAGGCTCACTCTAAAGACGCTTGATCTCGATTGAACATGGTGAGTAGAACATCACCTAAGGAAGTATTTCATACAGTTGTGCTCATTGAAATGGTTTTAAGAGAAATTTCTATGAAAATCATTAGAAGATGTAAAATCAATCTTACCATAAACATTAATTATATTGATGAAATAAAATTTAATGTAACACCTCTTAATGGATGTGAATTAATGTCTAAAAATCCTTATTTATTGTCCATAGGGATGTTCCTTTATATAGGACATGAAACAAATATTTATTAGATAGGGATGTTCCTTTATATAGGACATGAAACAAATGTTTCCTAGTCAAAGGGGGAAGTTATACTTCATCAAACCAATTAAGAAAATAAAAAATACTTGCTAGCTATAAAACAATGGAAGAAAAACGCACGGTAGAGGCATGCAACTTTCATACCTGAAAGAATCTTAGAATTCATGTGCTAGTCCCATCTCCTTCACATATAAGTTGAGATGTGATCCTTCATACCGAGGGAATATTAAAAGTCATTTGCTAATCTATATCCTTCACATATAAGTTGAGGTGTGATACCTCATACATGAGGGAATCTTAGAAGTCATGTGCTAGTCCCATCTCCTTCACATATAAGTTGAGGTGTGATCCTTTATAGTGACGGAATCTTAAAATTCATTTGCTAGTCTATCTCCTTCACATATAAGTTGAGGCGTGATACTTCATGCATGAGGGAATGCTCGAAGTCATGCGATAGTCCCATCTCTTTCACATATAAGTTGAGTTGTGATCTTAAAAAGGATCATGAATAATGAATTTTGAATTTTTTTAATGTTTCATTTTTTACTTACATGTTTGTACTATGGAAGAAATTTAATTTTTTTTTTCTCGTGGAAAATGTTAATACTTGTTATTCTGAAAGAATCAAGGTATGGCTAGATTTACAATCATTACATAGAAAATTGGCTCCCAAGAAGCAAGTATCACAAAGCAAGATTTGAATTTGGGTGGGAAAGATAATAACATTCCTCCCAACCACCCGATGTACACTCAATTGACAACCATGGAAAAAAATCTCCTTTTGTGATAGAAACAAAACAAGTTGTTAATGCAGAAAAAAAACACGTAAAAACAAAATAGGTGTCTATGGAAACACCCATGGGTTGAAATAAAAAGAGACAAATTAAAACTAATTTTGTAACTTTTGCATAATAGTCCTAAGAAATTGGATGCCAATGAAATTTTAACTAGTGTGATCTTGCATACATATGCACACCTTTCCGCAATACCAAATGTGAATTAATTGAAAAATTAATTGGATCGTGACTAAGTAGTCCGGTGTTCATTGGTTGTGCAATTTTAAGAGAAAATAGTTCAGGTAGCTATGTACACATGGTCAACGACTTTTAACTCAATATTTGTATTCTTTCATTGGTTAAAATATAAAAATACAGTAAGGCTTTTAGCTCTGAAAGATGGTTTTTAGGGAACTTTCACAAAAGATTTTTAGCTTGATCTTGTTCTTGGAATCCCATGCGGGAGAGAAACAAAGGGGCAAGAGGGAGTGAAGTAATGTGGAAACATTTCTTTATACTGGGTTATAGTTGTATTGAGAAGAGTGAGCTATTTTACAATTTAGTTTGGAGATGTAACACAACATTACTAAAAATAAAATAAATAAATACATGTAGATTTATAAAATAAAAACATTATGAAAAGTAATTTAAAAAATTTATGTTATCCTATAAAATAAAAAATTAAAACATAAACCAAAATCTATTAAACGAGATAGGTATCAAATTTCTTGAGCTTAAGATTAAAAAAATTACAACTCAATAAATTGGATTCTTGGATTCCTCTCTATCCTTGATAGATTTGAGTTTAAAATAAATCTATACTAATTAAATATCATTTAACAACTCAATTATTAAATTACTACCAATTAATAACTTTGCACAAAGAAAATTGGAACTTTCTGAAATTGTGTTGAGCTAGAGGTTCTTTTGAAAGTTATGATGCAACTTCGAGTGAAGATTTGGAAATTGGTAATATAACCAGTGTAGATCCATCTTAAACCCGTATCTATCAAGCATCGAGAGGGATCCAATTTCTTGAGGTGTATTTCTTTTTTAAAATTTAAACTCAAGAAATTTTATCTCTCTTGATTGATAGATCCGGGTTTAAGTTTTAAATTTTTATTTTATAAACAAACATCTATTTTTTAATTACTTTTCATAATATTTTATTTTATGAATTTATTATTTTATGAGCCGACATGAATTTTTTTAATTATTTTGTTAATAACAATAACGTTACATGACACACTCACACATGTTACAACATCTCCCCCATACTCAGTTGTAAAACACTTCGTTTTACTCGGTGCAATCACATTTTCTAGAACATATAATTATTTCATTTTACCCATATTAATAACTATTTACAAAAATTAATAAAGATTTGAAAAATATTGTTGAATCCCATGAATTACTAGACTTGAGTTCTGCAGACGGTCTATCGGAAGGCTATGGTGACCGCATCCATGGTTTCTTATACTCAAAAGATATATTTTGTATTTTGGTAAATCTCATATTGTCACCAACATATATTTATCTTTAACGTATATATCCATCTTTAACGCTTGATCTATTTTTTATTTACTTTCAAGAATCAAATATTTAGAATTTTATATTTTATATTTTAAAAGAAAGTTTATATTTTATATTTTAAAAAAAAGTTTGTACCTCAACGAAATTGATTCCTGTCCTCACTTAGGAGATGTTAAATTAACATAAACCGCTCACCTGGTAAATGCTGAATTAAAAATAAATATAACCTGGTAAATGCTGAATTAAAAATAAATATATATTATGCTGGTAGATGGAGCTTTTGTTATTAAAAATCCTAAAGCTCATTAATAATAATGACCAACGCAAACTTGTTGAGCAATGGAACTCAAATCTCTTATAACACGGATAATTTGATTTTGCGAGTTGGAAGTGAATACCATCGTAAAAAATGATCATACGAAGAAGAAGCGACAAGTGTTCGAGCTTCTGTTCTCACGGACAAACCCAACGAAAAGAGAACAAATAAGAAGAAGAGAACTAAAGCCATTACAATGCTACGCCCCATCATTAACTTTGCTCAGAGTCTTCTGGATTGTTACAGCAGCAGCTGCTGCTAATCGCTTAATAAGTCCAGATTTTATGAATTGCCACAAACGAAGACAGAACAGCAACCCATTTATTTCTGAAATCAACGCGGAAATCAACGCGTTGCGCGTATGGCGGCGATTTTTTACTTTGAAATTATTTAGTGAGCAGGAAGAAAGCGTTGCAACTTGCAGGTATGGCGGAGATTTTTGACTTTGAGATTATTTAGTGAGCAGGAGGAGACGTGGAATGTACGGCTTGGCTTATCAATTTGGTGATATAATTTACACTGGCAATTGCTCCAAGAGGTGCAATAATACGTCCACAGGTTGTTGGTGTAGGGTGAAATGACCCAAAAAAAAATAAAAATTAAAATGGATAAACATTCCAGCTTGATCACATATTACTTTTTACACTTTAGTGCATGTATAATTGGTATGAAATACATAATACCAATTTAGCATTCTTGTGCTCAAAACTTAGCACTTTGAATGTCATTTTTCCGATGAAAACCATTATCAGAAAGTAG
Organism: Larix kaempferi; assembly: GCA_027924585.1. NCBI lineage: Eukaryota > Viridiplantae > Streptophyta > Pinopsida > Pinales > Pinaceae > Larix > Larix kaempferi. The sequence continues at coordinate 3,291,937 of BSBM01000153.1, forward strand.
GATACACTAATTATATTTTTATTTTTATTCAGATTAGATATGTCAAAAGAGATAAATCCTCATAGCAGACAGACCTATGAATTGTATTGATCAAAAGCAAGCGAAAAAAAAATTAAAGGTGGCGTGATGATAAATGAACATAAATAATTTTGGTATGTGATGACAAAAGTTATCTTGAAAGCCGTTGATGATATTGACGAAAAATGTACTTAAAGGAATTCAACAATGATCTCCAAGCAATGATAGAGTGGACATGAGAGAACTCATCAAATAAGATCAACTAGAAGGAGAAAGGGGAAAGACCATAGAATTAAGGGCTTCTATTGAGTTGCAATTTTTTTAGCAAAATGGTATTCATACAAAGGAATTTGCAGGTCCTAGAAAAGGATGGGATTTGGCTACATAGTAAGTTTGAGCATATACTTCAAGTATGGAATTGTTTGGTTGACACACATTTTAGGAAAAGAAGTTGAACAATAAAGGATTTCATACATGGGGTGATTTTTGGCGCAGGGATTTGGGGAATGGGCTTCTATGAAGAGTTACTAATCCCTAAAATAGACTATATTAAATGGTGGACATCTAAATTGGCAAAGCAGTTTGGAGTATGTGAACTAAGAAAGTGTCAATATACAATCACCTCTGTTGGTGAAGTTTACATTCTTTAAGTAAATACTAGGGCATCACAAACAATACCTTTTGTCTCTAAGGTCATTGGCTACCCTTTAGAAAAGTATATTTCCCTTGTTATGTCGAGATAATCTCTTTGACACTTTGGTTATACAAAGGAAGTTATTTCAAGCCATGTATCTGTTAAGGAAGCGATCCTTCCATTTGAAAAGTTTGAAGGTTGGGATGTGGTTCTTGGTCTTGAAATGTAAAGCACTGGATAAATGGTGGACATAAACTTTTAAGTTTCCTATGGACTTTGCCAAGGCATAAATTGAACAAATAAAAAAAATTGCCTCTTGCAGGCACAACATTTGTAAGTTTAAATTTGATTTTACCAAACCAAGCCTCCCAACAATTGCAAATGGATTCATTGAACTTAGTTTCATAATTGTGATTGTGACTTGTTGAAATGAAAGGAATTCCACTAGATGGAGTTTTAAAACTCCATGAAAGGTGGCCATATGTAGGTGACATGATGGCAAATGGGAAAATTCAATTTGTGGTGATCGAAATTCAAGAGATGCATTTAGATCAAATAGATAAGCATAAGCTTCAAAATAGTGGTAGGCAATAAAATATGGGTGTTCAACTACTATGAAGCTTATAATCGATGGAGTGTGTAAGGGATCTTTTAGGGTTAATAACACTTGAAGAAACCCAAGGAAAATGATATCTATAAGAAAACCCCTCTCACATTCCAAAACACATATAATATGTTGGAAAGACTTAGTCAATGAGGGTGTTGTTTCATTATTAGTATTCACATAGTATTCTCATGTTGTTTTGTTCACCACTGTCTATGATGTTTATGGTGTGTCTGCATATAGGATGAATGGAAAAATATGAAAGAAAAAAAACTAGAGTTTAACCAAACCCTCATCAACATTATACTTTTAATTTATGTTTACAAAGTCATGTGTTGGAGCTTTATTTAAATGTCTTTGAGCAACAAAAGCATATGAAAATCCTTTCAACTCGACTATAAATCATGTATGGAAATGTAAGCCTTGTTTTGTTGGGTTACAAAGTTATGAACCCTACCAAGCGAAAGCAGCATTGGTGAACAAACAATAATAACCAATATCACTCAGTAAAACAACAATAATATTAGTATTTCACTGTTATGTCAACTACATGGGGAATTAAAAAAAAAACATGAGTCTAAATTACAGTAAGGGCCACTTTTGCAAACTTAATTTGACCAATTTAAAATAATTTAAAAAACAAAACTCTGAGGTAAAGATATAAATGGAAAAATATTTGTTGACACAGTTACCAATCTTGTTACTCGGTGATGCAAACCAAGTGGTTAGTCATTTTTACAATGGTTTTAGTGCATTTTTTCTTTGTCAAACCAATAGTGTGATCCACACATTTTGGTTTAAATAATTTCCTTTGTTAAATCAATTGTGTGATCCACACATTTTGGCTAAACAATTTTGAAGGCTTGAAATACAATTTATCAAATAAGTGTATTAGAAAAGATATCAAGAACTTGGGATGTTTTTTTGTTAAATTAAAAAAAAGAGCAGTAAGCTTTACTATTAGTCCAAACAATTCATCTAGTCAACCCATAAAAACAATATTAGTATCAAATGAATTGTTTTCCAAACATTTGAAACAAACATAGTTCATAAAGAAGAATAGAAAGAGAAGTGGTACAAACAATTTTCAAAACAATGGAATGACATCAGAACCGATACATGGAGTGACTTGGAACTTCTAAAGAAGTTCAAGTCGTAATGGTACATATATGTGAAAATAAGACAACCCCTTGTTGTTGGTCAACATACACATTCCAGCCAGATATTAAGTGTATTGTTCATCTTCTATGTTTCTCTTTGTATATCCATACACCTTCGTAAACTGCAGACCAACCAAACACAACATTAAAAAGATCAACATTGAAATATATATGTTATGGGTTTAAAAGAACCCATAATCAAGCCTTTCATTTCAATTGAAAACGTTTCTTAAGAGATTATATTTTGGGCATATGGGAAACATATAAAACAGGGCACGTGCATTTTTTTTCCTTTTCTTCTCAGCAAATCTCACAGAGTTCATTTCTAGAATTTATCAGGTTACCATGTACTGAAAAGAAAAAATAAGTTCTAATCCTTCTAAATATATATAGGCTTTTCTACTATATACAGAAGAAGTATTCAATACAGAATTTTCAAAGAACCAGATTGTTTTCAACAGGTCAAGCAACAAAGCATCCTCTAGTATTCCATTGAAAAAGGGACATGATAACAATACCAAAAAGAGCCATACAGAAACCATTACAAACTCAACTCCTTTATGCAAATAAATCCATATTCACCAGAAGTAGTCCTTTGAAGCACAATGCGCTTCGAGCAGTCGAATCTGCACTACTAAATCAATAAATAATCTGGTAAAGCAATATCAAGTCTCCATTTTGTGTGATATTGGCATGGTGGAAGGGTCTGCATTATATCTATAGTGGATATATGGAGGCTTTGGGGAAAACGGTAATCTTCCAATTATCTATGATAATCAAGATGACCATTATGGCTATAGCTCTGCTTCTAATCAATTATACTTAAAAATGGTTGATTCATAATATTTGAAAATTATTTGAAAAATGATAGATTGTTGTAAACTAAATAAGAAAATACAAACTTCCAAGAGATATGAATTTATAAGAATGGAAGAGTTAAGTTTGAATTTATAGTAGAAGGCTCCTATGTTTTGAATATAATCACACCCATTACAGCAATGACATAATTGCAATAACATTTATAGTAGAAGAAGATAGACAGTCATGATATATTGATGTTCACATTCAGAATTTATGGGGACCCATAATTTTATCTAGCCATTCATAATTTTCCAATTACTGCCTATACGGCCACATGCAAATCAAAACCTGGAGCTTTTGATTAAATGTTTTAACAAATTAATGACCCATCTTCAAAATAATTACAAAACCTTCCATAAATTACACAATATAGCATAAATATGAAATTTGAGCATAATTTCACACCCTATAGATAAGAAGGAAAATTTCACACATTTATTTTTTCATTAAAGTACAAGAAAATTTCATTTTTCTGCATCAAACCCTAACCTAACCAAAAATTTAACAAGCGCATCATTATATTGTGTTGTAATAAGTAATTGCCTTCAGAAGGCACATTTCTACATCCAGGGTGGATTGTGCTAAGAAGGCGCATTTCTACAACCAGGGTGGAGGGGAAGTGTCCATCTATCCCATAAAAAATAAATTAAAAAATTAAAAATAAGAATAAAGAGGGATGTGTGTTGTATTTTAGTGGTGAAAAGTTTGCAAATTTGATCCCTTTAGACGCTGGGTTAGATGGATCTATACTGGTTAAAATTTTTATTAGCAAGAGACTTGCAATTCCACTTCATTTTACAACCATCCAAATAGGAGAGGTTCATTAATCACATCAAATTAGAATGCATCAATATATTGTGTTGTAATTGCGAACTTAAATTTGCATTAGCAAGTTTAAAGTCATCCCAATGGGAGAGAATCAAGGTGTTTATAAGTTCGTGTTCAAAACTTTTTGACTCATGGCTGTGATAGAAAGTTCTTTTGGTTACCTGGCTCAACAATGGAATTCACAAAAGATTTCTTGATTTGAATCTTATTGTAAGGAAGAGGTTCTCTCTTTCCTCCATTCTTTCCAACTCTTTGACTTGCTATTGTGGATTTGTTGGAGGTTTGGAGCGAGCCTCGAAGGCAATCTTTTCAATTGCTTCATCTACTCCTACAACTTCTTTCCCTTCTGCTTGGCTTAACAAAGATTTATGCATTCCCCTTTTCCCATTCTTCGGATTTAACTCCGGGTGAAGTTTCCAGTGCCACTCAATCATGTGCCTATCTTTGTTTCCATGGATGCAATGGTTCTTGTTTGAAACTTTGAAGAATGTCAGACAGTGCTGGCAACCTGCTGCTTGAACTGTTCTTTTTTTAATGCTGCATTATTTTCCTCCTTTTAGGGTTTCTTTCTCTTGAATTCAATGGAGATGGCCTTATTCGTGGCATCATCGAGATCTTTTATCTCAGAAAATCCCAACTTTGGATGTGAAGTCCTCCCAAGATATGTCAGTAAGACCCCATTGTTTTCCTATGAAATGTTTAGCAAAATGGTTTGTCGATGAAATTCCAAGGTATAATCTTGTTCACTCCATCCCTTTCTCTATATGAAGTACTACCATCCATACTGCTGCTCTTTTTCATACCTAATATTAAGATAGAATTGGGCCTTCAGCAATTTCTTGCATTGGTCCCAATCCACCTTAGTTGTTTTATAGGATTGCACATGGCTTTCCCATGAGACCAAGGCATGGTCTATCATTTTCAGCCGAGCAAAAAATAATCTTTGCTTGTCACTAAATTTATGGATGCCAAAGAAACTTCCCACTGCCTCGACCAATGGTTGAGATTCACTACATCAACTTGGACATCATAAGGTTGATTCTCTTGCTTTACCTCAACCTTAAAAGGTGTGGAAGAACTACAAGATTTCCTAAATGCTTCATTAAAATTGGAAGATAAAGTTTCATGTTGCATACATTTCCCTCTCTTAGGTTGGTTCTCAACTTCTACAAATGGAGCTTTTCGCTCTACTCATTTTGATAGGTTTTTCTCCACCTTGGGGCATCATAAACCCCATGATTTGGGTGAACTTATCAGTGTAAGGGACTAGACTCTGATCCAAATGAGCCAAACGAATAATTGGTGCAATTTCTTCACTGGCATCTTCAACCAAGAGCCCTTCCACTTCTCTTCTGGCCATACTGAATGCTTTGGAGGATCTTCTATCTATTTTTAAGCCTTCTTGCAATGATTCTCCTCTTTCCATGTGTTGTCTTCGAGTAAGGGGCATAAAACCTGGGAAAGATGGGATCTAATAACAAACTAATCTCTTATTACAAAGCCAACAACAAGATTCTCTACAACTCTTTTCTGATCTACTTTTATATAGGCAATAACAGGATCCTCCACATATGTATTATCACTCCAAATTGATTTTTACATCCTTTCTATTATATTAGTCCTTGTAATCAGAACACCTCTGAGTTGTTGTCCCTCTCCCTCTCGTTTCCAGCTGCTCTCCCCTTCCATTCCACTAGCCTACTGTGTTTCTCCCTAACCTTCACCTTTGGAATGATTTGATTGGTTTTTTGTTTTTTTAAATGTCACACCTTTTAGGCCAAGTAAAACACGCAGAAATTTTGTTTTTTTTACAATCTCACACATTTTGGGCCAAATAAAACAAAGTTGGGCAAAAACCAGTAATTTGCAACTTTTACAAATATATCACGGTTGTTGCAAATTTTAAGTAGCTTTCATATTCTTTGGACACCCTATTGAAGGTTTAAAAAGCTTTCATATTAAAGATTTTATAATATAAAATATTTTTAGTTTAATCACATGCATTGTTAGATAGAAATGTGACAGGATGAAGGTATAGAAATAAAATAGAATGATAAAAATGTAAATTGTATACCTCGTGATGTGTAGTTTCTATTGTATCTGTGTCCAGGATGGGGAATATCTCTCACTAGGATTGATCATATCTCCCACTTATATATTTGTAAAAACAACAACTAAACTTACAATATGTCTTGGGATGATCCTCGAATTCAGAGATATCTCTAGCAACAAGCCACCAAAAACATCAAAATGCTGATCAATCACTCGTTACTATTTTGTCTTTAAATTTATATGCAAAAAACTACTAAACTTACAGTATGTCCTAGGATGATCCCAGCTTTCAGAGATACCTCTAGCAACAAGCTACCAACAACATCACAATGTTGATCAATCACTCATTACTATTTGGTCTTCAAATTTATGTGCTAAAAAGAAACAAGTAAACTTACATTATGTCTTGCAATGATCCCAGCTTTCAGAGATACCTCTAGCTACAAGCTACCAGCAACATCACAATGCTGATCAATCACTCACTAATACACTATTTTGTCTTAAAATTCATGTGCTAAAAAACAAGTATTAAACTTACAATATGTCCTGGGATGATTCCTGCTTTCAAAGATACCTCCGGCAATAAGCTAAAAAGAACTAAACTTACAGTATGTCCCGGGATGATCCCAACTTTCAGAGATAGCTTTAGCAACAAGCTTCCAGCAACATCACAATGTTGATCAATCACTCCTTAATATTTTGTCTTTAAATTTATATGCTAAAAAACAACTACTAAATTACTAAACTTACAGTATGTCCTGGAATGATCCCAGCTTTCAAAGATACCTCTAGCAACAAGTTACAAGCAACATCACAATGCAGATCAATCACACTGCTATTTTGTCTTTAAATTTATATGCTAAAAAAAACTACTAAACTTACAGTATGTCCTGGGATGATCCCAGCTTTCGGAAATACCCCTAGCAACAAGCTAGAAAACAACAACTAGACTTAATGATCAATCACTCATTGCTATTTTGACTCAAAATTTATATGCTAAAAACAACTACTAAACTTACAGTATGTCTTGGGATGATCCTTTGAAAAGTACCTCTAGAAACAATCTAAAAAAAAGTAAACTTACAGTATATCCTGGGATAATTACAGCTTTTAGAGATAACTTTAGCGACAAGCTACCAGCATTATCACAATGTTGATCTATCACTCACTACTGGTTTATCTTATTTCCATATAAAACCATCTATCTATTTATCAAATCAAGTTATTTATTGCATTTAGATAAGTGTATTCTACAATGTATAACATGTAAAAGGTAATTTAAAAATCAATATATATATATATATATATATATATATATATATAAAATAAAAAATCATGAACAAAACTAAAATTTGATGTTTTGTTATTATCTTTGTCAACATTTTAACTTGCAATTAAAAGATTTTAATTTAATTTTTGTATTTATCTTACTTAATGATTAAGATGTTTCTACATTAATTATGTCCAATGATTATTACAGTTAAGCTAAAGAGAAAATGCAGTCTCTCAAGGCACACAATCCCCCGTTTCCAACCAACCAGCATAAAATTGTGCCCCTCAAGAATTGAAATGCCTTTCAACACTTCACGAACAATGAATTTTGATGGAGTCTCACATCATATGGGCTTTTTATCAAAATCAATCTCACATAGACGATGAAAAAAATGAAGGATTAAAGAACAAAATATAAACTTAAAATATGATTTGTCTCATAAGACCGAGAATTGAAAGATTCAAATACGTATTAAATATTGTCTAGTAATTGAGAATTACGAAAACCCTACTCAATCGCAGTCAAAATTCAAAATTCTTTAATTTTCTTTAGTAATCCGTTGCCATGGAACTGGTCTGAAACTGCTTTGTAAAAGCTATAAAGCTTATGTCTTCTTGCAATATTAGGGGGGAAAAAAAGTTTGAGAGACTGTGGTTCAACTTTAGATACTTGTAACCATACTTCATTTAGACATTTATGAGTATATCTTGACACAGAAGCTTCTTTCACTATGTTTTGTTCAGTTTTTCATTTTCTTTGTTTTCAATGTTTATGTATATCTAATGACAGATGACTGTCATCTCATCTCTTCATTGATATACTAAACCTATATACATTGCTTTTCCTGTTTATCTAATTCCTGGTGGCTGTCATCCTATCTTTGCATTGATGAGCTAGAGCTGCAATTATTTCACCTATTATAGCTGGCCATTTATTCTATACATTTGTATGTTTGTTTCTGCTGGTATGATAATTGTTCTTCATGCTTTCACACCCTTTACTTAAACCTTCTGAGCAGTATAGTAGAAAGCCTTTCATCTTTGAGTGGATTCATGTGTTACTGAGTGAATGTGAGCTTATTAAGTCATCCGACTTGATCCTTTTTCTCCTACATTATTGAATATTTAAGTTACCAGGCTCATTCCCTTTACAGTCAGGGAACGACTCCAAGAGTGATAACAAATTGGCGCCATTGCCGGGGAACGAAAGTGAAAGCATAGTTTCCCTGGGAAAACGACATAGATTTGTTTCTTGATGGAAGACAAGAAATAGACATAAATTTCGACTGTCATCATTTTCCTGGAGACTCCACATTAAAGACTCCACTGGGGAGGATCCGGTTGATAGAAGATGAAGAGGCTGAATTCAAAATCCAAGTACCAGTTCATCAGTTTACTTTATGAACTGTTGTTATTCTTTATCAGCTCCTTTATACTTTTCCCTTCACATGTTAAAAGAATTATCCTCTGTTTTGTATATTCTGAAGATTATCGGCCATCTTTTATAAATCCATATTTAGAAGAAGATTTGCAGCCTGCTTGTATTGTAGAAGTTGAATCAATCTTTGTGCCTCAGCTCATTTATAAAATGACCTCTGTATCCAAATTCCTTCTAAATCTGATCGGCCATGTAACCTTGAAGAAATCAAAACTGATTCAAAACCTATGCAAAGCTCAACACTCGTTGTCATAACCTTTGAACCTTGTCAGCAAATTACTATCCCTCATAATCAGCCCACAGCCTTTCAAATCAAAATCAGGATGAAGATGTTTAAGCCATTAAAACTGCCCTCTCGTCTTCATCCTTATCCTCTTGACTGTTGTGAATATATCCCTTGGTTTTTTGGAGAGAATCAAGCTTCAACTGAATGACACTTGGAATCTTTTGAAGATTTTATTGACCGTTTTCAGATTGTTCATGAGGATGTAATCATGAGATTTTTCTCTAAATCATTGATTAAAAATGTTGCTATATTTTTTCAAGAGTTTAAGAGCTGATTCCATTAGTCTTTGGATCGAGTTCTCCAATATTTTTATGAAGTATTGGGGTGAAAACAAATCAACAGATTCTTACCTTGCTGACTTTTATGCTTTGAAGAAAAAACAAAATGAAATCTTGCTTGTTTTCAATTGGAGATTTTTCAGTATCTACTATGGTATGCCCTTGAAGATTCGGCCTACAGAGAAAGCTGCCATGATTCTTTATGTTATGGGCTTGCATTCAGAACTTGCTCTTCTTATGCTAGAAAGAAAGTCTTCATCCTTAAAGACCTTGTTTGAAGATGCTCAAGAGGTGGAGGAGAACATTCATGCTTCCAGAAAGATCCGAGAGCAGATTGAATTTGAAGACCTACATGCACAAGAACAAATGAACTATGAGTATGGTTCAGATTTTGAACAAGAAGATTATGAGTCTGAAGTAGATTTGGAATAGTAACAAGCATGTGAGCTCATTTCAGATTTAGAATCAGATTCTTCAGTGTTTGCAAAGTACTCCCAACACAAGTATGAGTCTGAATTTTATGATCAGTTTGAAAACCAGGATGAGCCTATAATAACTGATGATTGTATAGGAAATTATATGTTTTCAACTGATCTTTATTCATATGATGTAAACCTTGTTTTATTATCCTCTTGTGAGCACTATTCTCAAAAGTAAATTTTAATGATTGATGATCAATATCTGATCATAAGAGAACAAGAAGGTCATCAGTTTTTCAGCAGAGAAGAAGTCATTTTTGAGCAAGGGTTCTTCGTGGATCAACATGTTTTTGATCTTGGTTTCAAAGACCCAGTGGCAACCTTCATGGACTTATACTTTTCAGAGAACCTGAAGATTTCAGATTTCCTTAGCTTGCCATTGTTTGTGGGTAAGTATGGTTTCCTAAATGAGTTCTTATCACTGTTGTTACATTTCAGACATCAACTGCAAATCAGTGATAAAGATGAGATTTATTCAGTTTTAAAATTGCTTGGATGGTTGTTATGGAAATCAACATTTACCTAACCCAAATGTAGAACAGGTTAGAGTAGAGTAATGTAGGAAATATTCTCACTACCCGAGCATTTATTTTCTTCCAGTTTGCAACATAAATATCAGTCAGCTTATGTGAATAAAGGCATATCTTGAGAATGGCAGTTTTTGAAAGTGTACAGAGATCACTTGCACAGGTCAAGTGACTCCATAGCCCAATGGTAAAGGCGACTAGAACTACTAGGTTCTTGAAACTTCACAGGGAGGCTTTCATCCCCGAGTAGGAGCCAGATGTTATCTACTCAAATAACATAGTCAAGTTTGTTTATTTTAGGTGATAGGAAGTCATTAAAAAAAATACATTTCTAAATTTTTTAAGGCTCATTTTTTAGAGTTTTAGGTATGTAATAAAGTTTGAAAAACATTGGATTTTGTTTTCATTTCAAAAAAGTCAAAATTCAAGTTTCAGTGGCTTAGGAGGGCATTTAAACTTTTCATTAGCCATCGAAAGCCTAGTTTTCGACAGCTTACAGCGAAATTTCAGGGTGCTCTAAGCCACCAAAATTGGTGTTTTACCGTGCTGAGTCATCATTTTCAAATGATGATTCTAAGAAACTAGAGAATCATTTTGTAAAACGGTCAGATGTTTTTCTTCCTAACACGTCAGAGAACAATAACCTCTCTCAATTTTCCTACAGGTTTTTCATATTGGGAAAATCAAATCCATCTTTGAGCCCTAATTTTTGGATCTCAGAATTTCCCTTTTTGACACATGTTTTTGAAATACATATCTCGAGAAAATGAAAACAAATTTCAAAGAAATGAGAGAGATTTTTTCTCACAACAAACCAATACACAAAAACGTCTTTCGGTTTATACATGGGTATCATATAGTTGGAGAACCAAATCCATCTCTGAACCTCAATTTTCAGCAGTTTGGCCCAATTTTTGTGGCAAGAGATGACTTGTCAGTCAAGGTGGCAATTTCGACTTAGCTTTCAGCCTATGAAGATCTACTGTAGCTGTTTAAGACTATGAAGTCCATGAAGATCATCATGATAAGGTTTTGACCCTTAAGATAGGATTTTATCCTAGTTTTGTGAAACTGTTTTGATTTTCTATTATTAGCATATTCAGATCCAGTTTCTTATGATCTGAAATTGCTTTGTGAAAGCTATAAAGCTTATGCCTTATTGCAATATTAGGGGAGGAAAACAGTCTGAGAGACTGTGGTTCAACTTTAGATACTTGTAACCATACTTCATTGAGACATTTATGAGTATATCTTGACACAGAAGCTTCTTTCACTATGTTTTGTTCAGTTTTCCATTTTCTTTGTTTTCAATGTTTATATATATCTAATGACAACTGACTGTCATCTCATCTCTTCATTGATATACTAAACCTGTATACATTGCTTTTCCTGTTTATCTCATGCTTGATGGCTGCCATCCTGTCTTTGCATTGATGAGCTAGAGCTACAAGTATTTCACCTATTATAGCTAGCCATTTATTCTATACATTCGTATGCTTGTTTCTACCATTATGATAAGTGTTCTTCAAGCTTTCATAGCCTTTACTTAAACCTTCTGAGCAGTATAGTAGAAATCCTTTCATCTTTGAGTGGATTCATGTGTTACTGAGTGAATGTGAGTATATTAAGTCATCCGACTTGATCCTTTTTCTCCTACATTATTGAATATTTAAGTTACCAGGATCATTCCCTTTACATTCAAGGAAAGACTCCTGGAGTGATAACACAATGAATAGTAACAAGCTCTCTGGTTCATCCTCGAGCTTCACATGGAAATCTAGGCATCATCTCCTTCACTTTCAGTCAATGAGCCCCTTTTTCATTGTGAAGAATGGGTAGATAGGAGTATTCTCAACTTAGGGTAGCTAGAAGGTCAGGCATTCCCAACTCTTCCACATCCCAAAACTTTCATTGATCTCCTCTCTTGTATTTTCCTTCATTTATTACATTTGAAATTATCTATCTAATACATAATATTACATATACATTCATGTGATCTCCATTGAAGAGTGAATGAAATTATTATTAACTAAAAGAGTGTTTTCTTGATGGAGGGGACTCCTCTAGTAGTGACGTGGGACCCTTCACGCCACCACTATGTCTTATGCCTTATCGTTAACCATGAGCATGACCCTTTTCCAATATTTAGTTGAGCTAGATCTAACTCACCATTGTTCGTTAGATCTGAATTCATATCATATCTCTCCATTGGTAGGATTTTGGTCCCCAAAATCTTTCGAGGAGATATGAGGGAACCTACTTTCAATACGGTTTCTCTCATACCATTTCAACTTCCTTGGAGTCTATCCCTTGAGGCCAATTTTCCATAGTTCATAATGTCCTCTATGGGTCACCTGCTCCTTATCTTGTAGCACCGTGTCCTCTTTAAACTTTTTCAATACGTGTGGTGCAAGGTATGCAATAGTGGGGAGAATATGTTGATCCCCATATTCATCCAACATGTATGGCTCAAACAATTTCAGGTACTCCACATTCACCACTGTACTGATCATCTACATGTATGGAGGGGGTCTCAATCTAAAAGAATTATCATTTACTTGTTCAATGCTATCAAATTGTGTGCACCTGAGAGGCTTGGGATTCCTTGTTGGTCCTTGTAACCTTTCCTTGTGTAGGTGAATCCATACCTTATCTACAACATGGAACTAGTGGTATTCTTGATGCTAGTCATGCCTAGAGGTGTACTATTGTTGGATTCACTCAAGATTCTCATGTACCTTTAGATGTATTTTCCCAATCTTTTCCATGAACATGCATGCTTTTTGATCATCTCCTTATAACATTGCCTCATCCTTTCGCTATCCATATGCCACATCAAATGATGAAGGATGTGGTTATCCAAAACATGTCTTAAAATGAGAGTTGTTGGTGGAGGAATGCAATGCCTGGTTGTATGAATGTTGAATGTACACCAACTATTCATCCCATGTATTTTGATGCTTACTATTATATCATTTTAGTAGTTGTACCAACATCCGGTTAACCACTTTTGCTTGTCCATCAATTAGTGGATGGAATGTGCTGGAATACTTTAGCTTGGTGTCCATCCTCTTCCAAAGTGTTTTCTAGAACTTACCCAAGAATTTTCTATCCTAGTATGATATAATGGAGGTAGGCAATCCAAAATGCACTTAGACATGACACTCAGTTGCCTCTCATCTAAATATCATCTTCTTACATGGTATTAATACACACATCTTGCTAACCACCCTTTTGGATCTTTGTATCTAGGGTTTGGGATTGATCTCCTATGGTAAGGAATAGAGTTGCATTCATGGCAGCGTGGAGGGGAACCCCCCCTCCTCATAAAGTTGAGACTTTCAAAATCTGGTAACAAATATGGGCAAAAATCCACTCAACAAGTCTAGCTTCTAATTCATTAAACATGCAGCAGATATATCCTAATTTGCTCTCCCTATGGTGGCTCCTGGCCCTAGTGATGGCAGAAAAGGATCTCATGGGGTAGTTCACGGGTTTTTGGACCCCCCCCCGCCAATCCATGAATATCTATATCCAGAAGAAACAGGTGTCACTCCTTGAATCCAGAATCTCATGCTACTTTGTGGGTAAGGGTTTTTTTATTTTTTAGTTTGAGAAAAAATTACATCGTGATATCATTTTTAGGAACGAGAGTCATTTTATGTGACCAAGAAGGTTGTATTTGAAAAAATGGACTACATATTTTGATCCCTCCCAGGATATCCCTTCAGTAGTTCCGGTATGGGTCAAACTCTCCACATTTACCTATTCACTGCTGGAATTATGAATCCATGAGAGGTGTTGGAAACTCACTAGAAAAATACATTGGTTGTGTGGAGATGAAAGACCAGTTCTTGTTTTCTTGAGTATGCATTGAGGTGTATCTAGAGGTTGGACTATCGGAAGCAATCAATCTAATAGTAGATGATTAGTATCATATTCGACAACTAGATTACGAACAATTTCCCTTGAAATGTCAAATTTGTCACGAGGATGGCCACTTTGCCAAAGAGTCTAAGCAATCTCAGAAAGAGAATACAAATACAAAACAAGAAGAGGGAGAGTCACATATCAAAAGAGGAAAAAATTCCAATGCCCAAACGAAAGGAAGAAACTCGGCCCTTAAGGTAGCCCCCCATGAAAACCCTCCCCCCCAAAATCCCCCTCAATCTCTAAAAACTTCGAACCCATTTTCCGCCCTTCCTCATGAAGAAGAGACCCTGTACCCCTATAGATTAGAAGAAAAATATGATTAGATAAGAGAAGAAGAAGAAACAAGAAAGGAGACTGAAATCCATAAACAAACTCAAGTGGATCTAGAGGATGGGAAACTTCATCCCTCTCAAGGTCCTAATCTAGAATATGAAGTCTCATCTCAAACTTCTCAAGAGGAAGAGGAACCTTCTCCATATAGGGTAGTTAGAAAAGGCATACCGATGAGCAAGGAGGATAGAGAGAAGAAAGAAGAAAAGGAGAAATATCTAGGACATCAAATCACCATATAAAAAGCAATGGGTAGAATTGGAAAAGGAAGACGAGGGAAAACAAGAAATGTTGGTGGGCGCTCAAGAGGTCCCTCCACTCACACTATAGTTAAATGATTAAGGTTATCTCCTAGAACTATAGGGATATGGGAAGTCTACATAAACATGACACAATGAGAATTTTAATCAAGCTAGAAAAAATAGACATCCTCCTGATCCAGGAGACAAAGCTCGACGATCAAGCAAGCCTCAAGGTAGGAAAAAAATGTGCTACTCAAGTTTAGGACTAGTGGTCAACTCAAGGGGAGCCTCTGGAGGTATTTTGTCTCTCTGGGATGACTCCAAATTCAATCTCATCTCTTCTGAATCTAGCCATTGATGGTTTCTTACAAACCTTGTGCACATCAAATCAAGCATCTAGGTAAGCCTTCTTAAAGTCTATGCTCCAGTTCTTTATTCAGAAAAGAAAATTTGTTGGCAATTTATTGGATCACTCCTAGAAAGAATTCAAGTACAAAACCTCATTTTGGAAGGGGATTTAAATATTACCATGCCTAGTGAAGAAAAGAGAGGGGTTTCCATTGTGCGAGACCCTTTCTAGGAGAAAGTGGAAGACCTAATGCAGGATTGGGAGTTATCAGATATAAAACCAAAAAAAGTAAAATTCACATGGTCAAACAAAAGAGCCGGACTTGGTTACATTGCCACTATAATTGACAGATTCCTTATCCATTCCTCCCTTCTACTCCTAGGGATGTCATTCTCCTCCTTCATCATTCCCTGTGGGGCCTCTGATCATAAGTCCATTTCTTTATTGAATGGAGAAGACCAAAATATGGGCGATATTCGCTTTCGGTTCAACCCATTATGGATCTCAAAGCCTAGGTTTCATGAGATTGTATAGGATTCCTGGGATCAACCTATGTGTGGCTCCCCTTCCTTTGTATGGGAAGAAAGGATCAGAAGAACTAAGCGGTACCTAAATGATTGGGCCAATACTAATGCTCCTACCCCCACCCAAGATAGATAGTAGAAGCAACATAACCTGGCTCAACATCAAGATAAAATGGAAACCTACTAGGTCTTAGGGGAGGTTCTTGCTAAAGAAAAAATTCTTCGGCAAGAGCTTAGAAAATCCTTTGGAGAGGAGGAAGAATATTGGAGACTCAAATCGTGGTGCCTATGGATAAAGGGAGGAGAAAAAAACATTACCTTCTTTCACAAGCAAACTTACGCAAGAAAACAAAAAAATAATGTGGTAGCAATCACAAATGGAGAGGGAGAAAGAATCAGGGAGTTTGAGAAAATTAAAAAAGAAGCACACCAACACTATAAAAACATGTACACAAAGGAAGAGAAAGAACCCTTTTCTAATCATGAAGATATTCTCTCGTATATCCCTCCTTTGATTACCCTAGAAGTAAACTTAGATTTTCTCAAAAGGGTATTAGATCAAGAGATGACCCAAGTTATATGGGAAGTAGAATTGGATAAAGCCCCAAGATTAGACAGATTCACCATGCATTTCTACAAGAATTATTGGCACATCATAAAAACTTATCTTTGTCATATGATTACTACATCCCAACAAAAGCTCAAACTAGTAGGTGGGACAAACTCCTCGTTCCTATCCCTTATCCCAAAGGAATTGTCCCCTTACTCCTCCAGATTCAGGCCGATTTCTCTTTGCAATGTATCCTACAAGATTATAACCAAGATTATGGAAAAATGGCTTCAAAAAATGATGCCTCGCATTATCATGGAGAATCAAGGGGTCTTTGTTGAAAAGAGGCAACTAACAAACAATGTCATCTTGGTTTAGGAAGAAATTCATTCAAGCAGAAAGAGGAGGGATAAAGGAATGATCATAAATATTGATATGTCTAATGCATTTGATAGAGTAGATCATGAATTTTTACTCAATTATGGAAATATTTTTCTTTAACAAAAGCTTCATCTCATGGGTCAAAGCACGCATAGGAATCCCCTGGATAGGCCCCCTTCTAAATGATAAGCCACGATAGTCCTTTCAACTCAGTCGTGGCTTTCGGCAGGCTTGTCACCTCTCTACACTCCTCTATATCTTGGTTGCAAAAGTCTTAAGAAGGAAATTGGAGGATGAAAGGAGATTAGGAAATATCCTAGGTATCAACATCGCTCCAGGAGTAAAAGAAATAAATCATTCCCAATTTTTCGATGACACACTTCTACTGGGAGGGGCATCCTCGACCTTGGAAATTTGTTTTTCCTCCACCTTAACAAACTACTGTAACACTTCAGGAGGGGTGATTAACAAGTAAAAGAGTTGAATATACACATGGAATGCCACAACTCAAGAAGCCTTGACTATCTCTAAAAGGTAGGGAATCCCAGTCTCCACCTCCTAACATCAATTTAAATACCTAGGCCTCCCTATTTTTTTTTTCTTCTCCTTCATAGCATATATGGCAGTCAATTATAGACAAAGTAAAAAACAAGCTTCACAATTAGGGGTTGATTTGGTTAAACCCATCCAGGAAAACCATATTTAATAAAATCAGTCCTATTGGTCGTGCCTCTCTTTCAAGCTATGGTCATAGGGGATTCACCTTGTTGACCAATCATCTTATCACATTCATTCATACAAGGGAGTTTTTAAATTGTGAAAAATAAGGTCAATATATTGTAGGTATTGGGGGGTAGGGAGTAGGGTATGTGGGGTTTATAGGTACTGGGGGGTATAAAAAAGGGTATCTTGTAAAATTAGGGAATTTCTCATAAAAAGTAGGGTTTTTTTAATTGGAAATATGTATTGGGAGGGGGGATAAACAAAAGGATTTTGGTAGGTATTTATCAATATCTAGTGAAATTAGGAGCATTCTATAACATCCCATGAACAAGGGAACTATGGAATAGTTTCACTGAGTGAATACCCATGGATGCGGTGTCCTTGGATCCAAAGCAGTTTTTGGAGCATCTCTCCATGCTCATGAGGAATTTCATTTGGAAGGGAGGAAATAAAAATGAAAACAAATTCCATCTAATAATATAGAAAAAATTTATGAATCCCATCAACAGTGGAGATCTAAATATCATAGAAATCTTCTTGTCCAACCTTTCCATGGGAGAAAAAATTCTTTGGAGAATTATCAATAACAATACATGATGGATTCAATAGGCATTAAGAGTAAAGTATCTAATGGGAAGAGGCATCCAATGTCTAGAAAAACCATCAAGGGAAAAAATGGCACTCATATCTGTAAGCTCTACAAGAAAGCTTGCAATTTTTTTCTCGGGAACTTTATTGGATCTCGAGAAATGGAAAGCACATCAACATCTAGAAAGACAAGATTTTAAATTAGTTACTGGCAATATCCTATAATGATCTAACAGAGACCAAGGATTGTATAAACACAAAAGACATGAAAATATTTAGCAACCTATGCATTTGGGGGAGAGACAAGAAACTGGGCGGGGTGAAAGGATCCAAACGTGCCCATGCATTTACAAGAAAGCTTCAGGTGTCTCAAGTCTCTTATAGCAAGTGCCTCTCCAATTAATAAGCATCAACAAGACCTCAGAGGATGGGGAACTGATGGGAAATACGTTTTCTCTTTGGGGTATAGATTCCTATCATATTTTGTTAATGTCCCATGCAAATCTAAAATGTGGAATAAAATTTCGATTACTAAGGGTCCCCCTAAGGTGATTTTTTTTCTATTGGACAATTTCCCATGGGAAAATCCACACTAGTGAGATTCTAAAAAAGAGAGGTCTTCAAATCCCATCTAGATTCCCAACGTGCAGTACAAAAGAGGAAACAATGGACCATTTCTTCAACATTGTGACTTTGTGAATGAGGTTTGGTGCCTTGCTATGGGAAATATTGGCAATCTTGGCCTTGAGATCAAAATCCCCTCAGTAATAAAAGGAATGTTCAAAAAATGGTATGCTATCACACATAAAAAATTTGGAGGAAGGCCTCTCCTTCTCCAATCTGGTTGAATCATCCTAAATTTATCCTTTGGAGAATGTGGCTAGCTAGGAACAAGCTCATTTTCCAAAAATCCCCCTCTTCTATGTAGCAAGTAGCTATCCAAATCAAGTTGCTTTAAAATGAATGCCTCTTGCAAACTTCCCTTCCTTAGGATCCTAATCTATCTTTGGAGCAACGAGATTGGCTTGATAGGGCTACTCCCTATTGCCACCCTCTCATCTTGAAAGGCCCTTGTCATAAGCAAATCTGGAAGCTCAAAATGAAATCAAAAGAATTCAAGATTTGGATAAAATGGAAAGGACATCGCATTCTTCAATTTGATGGTGACTCGAAAGGAAATATAGGGGAGGCAGGTGTTGGGGGGGTGATCTTTTACCCAGAAGGACAAGTTGTTCTAAAATATGCATGGGCGCTTAGGAAAAAGACTAATAATCAAGATGAAGCATATGTTTTGTACCAAGGATCTGCAAATTAGTAAGAATCCAAGGTATCTCCTCCCTATCAATTTTGGGGGACTCCTCTCTAATCATCAGGCTCTTCATTTGCAACTCCCAATCCAAAAACATGAGACTGCAAAGACAAATCGATCATATTAAGGGAGAAACTCAACATTTTAGTCAAGCTCATTGGTGGCATATACTGCGGGAGTTAAACATAGAAGATAACAAGGAGGCCAACTCAACAATGAGGCTTACAGAGAATAGAATAAGATTGAATTAAATAGACTATTCGTGGGACCCAATCCCATACATATGGAATGATTGTTGATGTGAAGCGTGGGATTGCGCTATCATATCACCGAATTCCAAAGGTCACAAACGTTAGCCCATAGAGTCTAGACATCATGCAGATAGGTGGTGAAATAAAACCCATTAAATTGAAAATAAAGGATCAGATCATATCCTCATGTTAACTACTTCAATCAGATGAATGAAGATAGGAAAGGCAGAGCAGGAGTACTCTTCTGTACCAGTGGGAATTATGAGAATCTATGGGAGCACGTAGGTTTGAAGATGGGATATTGTGGGAATATTTATGCATGTTTCCTTTTATTCCACATAGAATTCAAATCCCTATATTACCATCTTAAAGGAGATGGGGGAAAGGAAAGGAGTCATGCTGAAGCAGTAAGAAAGGAGGTGCAATGAAACCTACATTTGTCATCACCTCTGGACAATTGATGAGGAGAATAATGAAACCAATCAGTTCTTGAGAAGGTTTGCCAAAGAAGTCGGTCGGGTCCTGAGAGAAATTGAGTGGAGTCTAGAACAGGACGAGTTTTTTTGAGATTAGAAAAGAGAGGAATCTCGTCATAGGACAATGGAATTATAGGATGAACTGGCTAGAGAGAAGGAAAAATATGCGTAATAGGAGGAAAAATCAAGTAGATTGGAAACCCACCTAGTTCTTCTACAGTATCAAATAGAAAATCTAGAAATGGGGTCTCACCCAGACTTTACTAGCTTACTACGTTCCAAGACCATCTCAGAATCTAACTCAGGATCCGTGATTCCTGATCTCATCCAGACTAAGAAGGAAGTTGATGTTGGTATTGCAGGTGCACCCAAGTTTAGTGAAGAAATTGCGGCCATATTAAGTTTTTTTCTGGTTCTTATTAATAGTCGGTCTTTATCAAGTCAAGTTTCTATGGTTTTCTTAGTTCTATAAAGAAGTTGCTTTTGATGTTGTAATGGGTCTTTATTTTGTCTCTAGTTTTCAATAAGATGTCGGCCTTCCCTGTATTGCAAAAGGTAGAAATTGTAATTCTCTCAAGAATCAATATATGGAATGTTAGAACAAGGAGTTCAAAGACAATTTCAAAAAAATTTCCTCTAGGAACCCTATGTACTCTTTCTGTGTGGGGAAACTCTGTAACCTTTTTAATATAAGTCTTTTAATCGTTCCTATGAAAAAAATACACACATCTTGTTGAAGTGATAAACCACAATAAAAAGATAGTCATGTCCTCTACATCACATGGGAAATCCTTCAATAAATTCCATGTAGATGCTCTCCCAAGGTATACTTGGTACTATAAATGGAACATACAACCCAATCTTCCAATTATTTGGATTCTTGGTGCTACACGAGACACAACTCTTAATTAACTTTGCCACGTTCTGCTATATATTTGGCCAGTTGACGTAACTCTTCAAATTTTCTATTGTCTTCATTACTCCAAAATGTCCAATGATATGGGAAGTGTGATCTTCCCTCATTAGCATAATCCTTCTCCCTTAGGGAATTCACAACTATTTCAACTTCTATAATAGTCCTTCTTGGATATGGGATTCATTTTCTTCAATTTCCATGACATCTTTCTCCTATAACTACTTTTAAACACCTCCAAAACATTCATCGTCCTTGTATCCCACATTAAGAAGGTTGAGAAGGTCATGCTTGAATGGCTCAAACTGCATGATCACACCTACTACATCCATCTTTTTCCGTAGTGGTTATGTGAGTATGTTTTCTAGTTTATTTGTGACTCATTTCTTATACTTGATCAATAACTAGAATTGTTGCAAGAAACCCAACCATTCGTAATTCCTTACTTGTTGCATCTTGTTTTGAATTTACAGGTAATGCAGGGGTTGATGATCGATGTGCATGATGGAGTATTTCCCAAGGAGATAATGATTATATTTATTTATTTCTTGTACAATTGCAAAGAGTTCTTTATCGTACATGGGGTAATCAAGCATTTCTCCATGGAATAACTCCAAAAGGTATCCTACTAGTCCTCCTTCTTGCATTAGTACTACTCCTAATGCTTATTCACTAGCATCAATCTCCACAAGCTAGGAATGGTAAATATTAGGGAATCACTTATCCTTATCTTCAAGTGTTCAAATGCTCTCTCCCTTTGGCAGTCATGGAGCGCATAGGTGCTACAAGAGTAAAGAATTTGAAAATGATTTTTTCCAAGTGTTCAAATTTGGGATGATCCCATGAAAATTCTAGCTTTGGTCAATTTGGTTGGTGTAGGACCTTTACTAATGGATGTAATATTCTTTAGGACTACTCTCAACTCTCCTCCATTGAACATATGTTCTAAATAATCCAATGACTCCTTTCTAAACTAGCATATTTTGAGGTTGGAAATCAATCGGTTCTTCATTGAGGTCTCCAACACTTGTGTCACATCTGAAAGGTGCTATTTCCAAGTGTTGCTAAATATTATTATGTCATCTAGATATACTATCAAAAATGAATCAATAAAGCGGCATAGCACATCATTCATCAATCTCATGAAATTTGCAGGCACATTACATAAAACGAAAGGCATCACTAATGATTCATACAAACACTTCCTAGTTTTGAACATTTTCTTCCACACATCTTTTCTGTTGATCCCCACTTGATGATATCCTAACTTGAGGTCCGGTGTGGTGAAGAACTTGGATTCTTGCAATTGATCCCACTATTCATCAATTTGTGGAAAAGCATATTTGTCCTTGATAGTGATCCTCTTTATGGCTCAATAGTCAATGTGCATTCTCCATCTCTCATCCTTCTTTGGTACTATGATGATTGTTGAACCACATGATGATGTACTCGGTATGATTACTCCTTTCTCTAACATCTTTTATATTTGTTTGTTCACTTTATTTTCTTCAATAATGGATTTTCTATATAGTCCAATATTAGGAAATGGTGATTTCAACAACAATTGAAATCCATTCTTTACTTCTCATTTGGGTGGTAGTCCCCGAGGCTCTTGAAGCACATACTTGTAGAATTCAATAAACTATTTTAGTTGTTGATGCTACTTGCCATTGCATCCCCTTAAGGATGACTCCATCACCACTTCACTAACTTCTCCTTGCTTCTTTCCTCCTCCCAAGAACTACAAAACAAATTTATTTGTGATGCCTATGATTCTCCTGCGTGATGAGTGTTGATCAAAGAAATTTTGGCTATGTCCTTGTGTGCATTTATGGCATATGATTTCCTATATTTAACAGTCATATACTAGTTTTTTCTCCTCCTAAAGATTTCATCTCTCACAGACAAATATAGGCTTTCCAATATGACCCCACAAACATCCAATGGAACCACATTTGCAACTAATTTGTCCACAAAGTTCCAATTGATGGAAAACATGAATTTTCATTACTTTTTTACTTTTATCTCCACATCTTGTCTCACCCGACATAGGGGGTTTGGTTGTGTATGGTCCTTAGTATTTAAGCCAATATTCTCAACCAAGTTCACAAATATCAAGTTGGATTTTGATCTTGGATGAAACAAGCAATCCATTGTACTTTGTATAGTGTGTATTTTGACATGAAACACCTATGTCATCTCCTTATATTCTTGGTGGATGCAACCAACAATTGCTACTTTTTTTGAAGAGTAGTGCAACTCACCTTTACTTCCAAGTCTGATGTACTCTCCACTTTTTCCTCAACATCTACAATGATTAAAGCCTTCTTCTTCTTTTTCATTTGAAATTTTTGTGGCGTTTTCAAGGTTTATTTTCCAACAATCCTCCTCCATATGCCCTATCTTTTCACAAGCCTTAAATTGTTTGAAATAAGTTATGGCATACTATTTTAATGCCACAATGTTGTTTCCATTCCACTTCTTTATGTACTTCCCTTTATTTTGTTCTTTATATTATGCTTTCTTGTGTGTACCAAGTTTTTTCTTATGCTTGTCTCCCTTAAGATATTGTGCTTCTAGACTAGATTCATCTATTTTCTTACGCCAAAAAAACACAAACTAACATCAAATTTGTGATAGTAATTCAGCCATGTATTTAATCAACATTTTTGGACTCTTCAAGGATACTCCTAGTTGAACAACTCTCTTCCTAAAATCAGTAGTGAACTCTTTAACCAATTGTCCTTTCCTTTGCCTGAACTGGTGCCATACAATTTGTTGATTCTCAACATACCTAATTGGATAGAATTATGCATTTAAGATGTCTTTGAAGACTTGATAATCAGTCATTAGTGGCTTATCATTCTCCAATGATCTCCTTTCTACATCACTTCCCACCATGCCAAAGTATGGTCTTCAAGCTTTAATCGAGCAAATGAGATTATTTTTCTTCTAGTGACTTTACGTACAATGAAGTATACTTCCATCTATTGTATCAATTGATTCATATTGATGGCATCCACTTCACTTAAATAAGGTTTGATTTCCACCTTAGCCTCCACACATCAAAGAAGAAATAGCACAATCCCCACTTTTATGAGTCCCAATTTCGACAATGACTTTACTCTTTATACCTTTTCTTTTGATATATCTCATGTAGTAGTATTGATGCAAAAAAATTATGAGGGATTTGAAATTCCAGGCTCTTTTACAAGTTCTGAATTACAAGGGGGAGACAAACAAGCTTTTGCATAATTTAGGGTTGTTAAATATTTTATACCCTACCTATTGAAATCCCACACAAAGGTTATAGTTCTCTACCCCGTAGATAGAATCTTGTTTGTGCATAAGGGCCCCAAAGAAAGAAGAGCACACTAGATGAGTTCCCTTCATGAGCACAACTTAGAGATAAATACAACAAAGATTTCCATAGGGAAAGGACTTTGTAAGATCACTATCGATGTCATGGATGTTGAAGAACTTGATCAAGAAGGATCAAAAAATGAGGACATTATAAATAAAGGATAGATCTACTATGTACCTACTCAAACGGATTCTTGGTATAGTAAAATGAAGTACTACCTCACTCACGGTAATTCTCCTACACATTTGGAATCGTGCCAAAAGAGAGCTCTAAGATTGAAATCCTTTAGCTACCAATTGATAGATAGGATCCTCTTCTGACACAACTATGATGGTGTATTATTAAGGTGCCAAGAAAAAATTGATATAGAGAAGGTTGTATCGAAGCTGCATGCCATTCTTGCAGGAGGACATTTCATAGGAGATACTATAGTTTATAAAGTTCTCGGAGTTGGTTATTAATAGCTTACATTGTTTAAATATGCACATGCTTATTTTAAAAAATGTTATGTTTGTAAAAAATATGTAGGAAAGGAAAAGAAACCAACATATCCTCGTCATTCAGTTTTGGTGAAAAATCCATTCCAACAATGGGGTCTGGACATCATTAGGAAAATCTATCCCAACTCCTCTTAGTTACAGAAGTATATCTTGATGAAAAAATATTACTTTACCAGATGGATGGATGTTGTCCCCCTCAATATCGTCAATGATAATCAAGTGGTATCCTTCTTGGAATCCAATATCATTACTAGGCTTGGTGTTCCTAATTCTTTGAAACGTAAAATATTTTTCATCACTGAAACTAAAATAATTTTATTTGGAAAAAGGTAGTACAATCAAGTATGTTTCTAACTATTACCCCAAAGGGAATGGTGTAGCATAATCTACTAACAATAACCTAATATGAATTATCAAGGAGACCATAGTTGATCATTAGATAAATTGGCACAAGGCCTTACCAAAATCTCTTTCAGACAACAACGTAACACCTAAAATTGCACTAGGGAATTCCCCTTTCTTTTTGGTTTATGTGATAGAGTCTATTTTCCCCCAAATACCTTTTTTCCCTCTCTCCAACTAGCTCATCCCATTAAGGATATCAATTACCCAGTAATGCAAAGAAGAATCGACACTCTCCTTAAATTGGAAGAGGAGAGGGAAAGGGATAAGAAAAAGTTTACTAAACATCAATAACTAGCCAAATGTTGGTTTGATAAGAATTATGTCAAGAATAAAGACTTTCTAGTGGGTGACCTAGTCCTGAAATGGGATAAATCCCGTGAAACCAAAGGTAAACATATGAAGTTTCAACAATTGTGGCTTGTTCCATTTCAAATTCAAGAAAATATTGTCCAAGGAACTTCTCATCTTAGGACCTTAGAGAGAGAAAAAAAGATCTCCTGGTTAATCGCCAAATATTGAAGAAGTACTTTGCTTGATCACTTCATATGATTTAGTTTGTACATATTAGTGTTCATTTTTCATTTTTTATTTTTTTTGGACTTATTTTATTTCTAAATTCAGTTTTTCTAATAGTATTGTTGCTTTTTAATTTAGGTTATTTTCCTACGTTTTGTTAATAAATTCCATTTCATATTGAAATGGGACACTTTGGTTGTTTATTTTCTATCGATCAAATTGTCATGTTGGTTTGATTTTGGTTATAAAAGTTTTTCAATCTTAAAAAATATTTTAATCTTTACCATGAGAATTAGAGTCCTCTGATATGGGAAATAAAGACCTACTTTGTCCATTCTTTCTTATTAAAATTGGGGAACCTAGGGCTAATAATGAGACCTTGGGATGTACATATCATACAAGTCCTAATGACTAAATTGATGTTATACAACTATGAAATTATTAAAAATTCAAATTCAAACATGATGTACTCTTCTCCATGGTGTTGCTCTTAAAAAATATTAAGGGGATCACACAAAGGACATACATATGCTTGTGTCTAGGAGTCTTCTAGAGATTCTTTGAAAGCTGCACCCACTACACACATGAACATGATGATTCTACTATGAATTTAGGTATTTCACCCATGAGTATGTATGGAAATGCTAACAAATCAAAGTGACTCTTAACACCATCCCATTCCTTTAAGAGGCTTATGAATATGCTCCCCCATCTATCAAAATGAAAATAAGAACATAAGAAAAATATCAAAAGAGAAATTCACAATATATATATATATTATTCTCAATTGTTTGGGACAAGAGAATTTAAGTAAAAGGTGTTCTAAGAGGAAAGTCTATCGAGGCTATGGACACCTGCGGGGAACAGAACCATGCCCATGGTGTTATAGATGACGACCACATATTAGTGTTTTTGATACTGCAAATTGTTCCCCTTGGTGTTGGGCCTGAGCAAAGCATGTGTATGAAGAGGCCAGATAAGTGAACCTCATAATTTGGCTTGTAGAGAATAATTAGAATATTACCTTAAGATGACTATTTATTGTTATTATCTTTCTAAAAAAAAAATATTATGATGTGGAACCCATGAACAAAGGGGAAATCAAATTTTGCATGAGACTTTATCTTATATGCTTTGATGTTTGATTCTCTACAAGTATTCCTAAAAAATGTAGAGACAACTTATTGTGTCACCATGTGTCACCATTTATTGTGCCCACAACAACTCCCATTAGATGGTGCTCCCTGAGAAGGAGAAAAATCTAATGGTCTTCCCTAATTGAGACAAACAAGATTCGTTCCTTAAATATGCAGAATAATTCAGTAGTTGAATATCCAATTCAAGTAGGACAATATGTTATAATCCATAGAGGAGAGTAAATATAATAAATACATAAAATATCATATATGAGATGATATATAATGACCATGTTGTGGTATACTTGTAGCATTGACTGGTCACCATGGTAAGTCCTGTCCTTTCTATAGGCCATGTCTTTTAGATGAGATGTGTCCTTTCATTAATCATTAATCATTAATTATTATTATTATCATTATTATTTATTGTTATTATTATTGTTATTATTATTACTTATGTTACATTGCCTTCCCATTTAAAAATGCTTTGTCTTCAAAGCATACAAAAGTTATGTCTTCATTCTGGCTTGTAATGCCTTTTTAAGATTCTTCATTATTACGTTCATCATTGTTGAGGACAAAAGGTGATATGATATTCTGAGTGACGAGCAAATTTATCGAATTGTGTACATGTCAAACCAACCTATTCGATATTTTCTGATTTTGTTTGGCAATTATTTCTATGATGATAGGATTCCATACTTGAACTTCTTATCAATAGAGTAGGATCTCTACTTAACCTTGTATAATAATTTTTTCTTCTGTTAGTTCATTGATGACCCTTATAATTAGGATTACAATAGGGTATGATTGTATATGGTGTCATGTTCTCAAAAACTTCATCTTTTGATGATTTTGGTGATTTATTGGTAGGTATATTTCAATTGGATTTAGAGTGGTTCCCTTCTCCAATCTCTCAATTTTTACCTCTGGTGACTTCTTTATTTCAACGAAATTAGTCATTGTTTCTTTATTGATTGTTGGTTCTGTATTGATAAGTTTCTCTAGATTACTGTGTAGCGACTTCTTATCATACTTTAAATTCTTGATTTGGGTAAGTAAATTTTTATTATGAATCCTTAAGTGTGAAAGTTATTCATTGTTCTTTGAATTTAAGGTCTTGGTTTTCTTACTCCTCCTCTTTAAATAATTTGATTTTCTTGATTAGCCTTTGATTAAGGTTCCTTAAGCTAGAAGCTTCTTGATATTTCTATGATAACTTCTTATTTAATTCCTTTATGATATTTTGATTCTCTTGTTCTAACTTTTGAAAACACAGCTTCTTCTCCTTGGACTTCATGATTTTTTCAAGTAGTTTTTGATTTTGATTTCTTAGGTGAGAAACCTCTTCATCTTTCTCAATAATAACCATGACACATTCTTTTTATCGATCCTGCAACTTTGGTATTGACTTCTGGCTATCCTAAAGGATCACTTATGATACATCCTTCATGTTTTTTGATGAGGGCACGCATTAGGGGATTTTTAAGGTCTAAAATGGGCCTCCTAAGGGAAATAATAAAATAAGAGTTCTAAATTTTAGAGAGGAAAAAGAAAAAAACTGCTTTTTTCTTATTGTATTTTTGACATATCTCCTTATCGATCTACCCAAATTTCAAGTTTGGGCATCTGTTGGATGCAGAATTTAATTCTGCATCCAACCCATACCCAGAATGGATACTTTTGAGGCACCCACGGTATGAAAAAATGATTTTTTTAATTAAAAAAAACATATTTTAATATTAATTAGTTGGATGCGGAATTAAATTCTGCATCCAACAAGTGCTCAAATTTGAAATTTGGGTAAACCAATAAGGAGATATGTCAAAAATACGATAAGAAAAAACAGTTTTTTTTTTCCCTCCAACTGTTTTTACAAATTTTACCCCCATGGTTGACATCATCATATTGAATCCTATTGGTTCTTATACAATGAATTTTGATGGTACATTTTTTGTTTTGAGACCCATTTTTGAGCTCAAACTCCCCTAATGTTTGAGCACAGCGTAATGGTAACGTCGTGCAACGTTATTTTCTTATTTTTGTATGAGAACACCCAATGTTTTTTATCCATGTTCAAAATGAATGTACCCAATGATTCTAACCAGGTTGAACCAAGAAGTAGGTCAACCTGTCCTTTATTCATTGTTGTAATGTTGAATTCATATATGTATTTATAACCATCAATTGTTAATTTTGTATTCATTGCCAAAAAGACCTTGCTTTTCGATTATAATGGACTCTTGAATCATTAATTGATTGGGAAAAACTACATTAATGTAAATTCCCTTAAAGTTTGGATTGATAATGATGTTAACCTTTTTTTTTTAATACTTCCTTTAAATGTTAATAATTCAAAACACGAAGATTCAATACCTTTATAAAAAAATCTTACTTAATTATAATTAAACTTTATTTGATTTTTTGCTAAGCTTCATTTAAAAATTCCTTGATAATGACATACAATACTTTAATACTTCTTTTAATAAACCCCTACATTTGATTTTTTGTCGAGCTTCATTTGAAAGATTCCTTGATTATGACATACAATACTTTAATACTTCTTTTAATAAACCCCTATATCTCTCATTAAACCTTGCAATAGATCTCACTTTATAAATGCCCTTTTCAATATTTAAATATCCTTTAAAACTTAACCTTTTTTAATTTGAATAATAAATTATGTTTGATATTTTTATAATACCCTTTTACTTCTTTATAACTTTGTATAGCTTTAATTGATACTTTTATAAGATATACATCGCCTAGATACCATACCTATGAAGGTAGATAATATTGATGTATATAATTTTAATTTTTTAAAACTCAATCTTCAAAGTCAAAAGATTCACAAGAATTCGAATTTAGCCGGTAGGATTTGTTTAACCATGAAGATAGTGACCAAGTTTATTTAACACAAAAGAGATAGTAGCTTAACAGACGCAACACTTGCAATGATGTCTCCTCAAATAAGACTCTTTATCAACTCCTCCATTTCAAATTACACTCATGAGACTCATGAGATAAGTCTTAAGTCATTCAAGTATATCATTTTCCTGAACCTAATAGTTTGATATTAAGAATGCATTATAGGATATGTCTCATTGGGAGTTCTTATAGTGTCACTCGCCATGACTTCCCAATAGGTATCTTCCAACCCGATCAACATTGAATTTTTTGATTGGATTTCTTTCATATCATACCTCCATTATTCTTTCCAAAATCCTCGATGTATTATGTCGTATAACATGTGACCGATATAATTGTCTTAGGAGGATAGCTCATCAAACTTTGGTTCTTAGGCTTTGGTTCTTAGGATCGGGCTTTTGTCATCAAATTTACCACACATACCTTTCATCGATGATTTTCAATGGCCATTTCCTATATTATATTGGATATCCCCTATCATCTTTTTGAACTAGTTGTTGTAAACTAAGTCCTGATAAGCCCGTCCTGTCATATGCACTCGGATCTAGCATATTAGATCCTTCATTTAAAAAAATTCTTACCTGTTGTCGACTATGTGTGAGAAGAGATCCACCATTAATTTGCCTCTATAGTGACAACACATTATAAAACTTGACAAGAACTTTATACTCAAAATGGTGTTGTCGACTATGTGTGAGAAGAGATCCACCATTAATTTGCCTCTATAGTGACAATACATTATAAAACTTGACAAGAACTTTATATTCAAAATGGGAACTCTTGCCATAAAAACTCATTTTTGCATAAAAAATATAAAAAAAAAACAAATTAAAAAGTGGTGTTACTTGCACCATTTTTTCGGGGCTAAAATTATGAATTTTTGGAAACCTCGATTGGTTTCGATGCAATCAAAACCCTAAATCATCCCCTGAATCAAAAAGTGGTGCTATTGATAGCACCTTTTTTCAATGCTAAATTTATGGCATTTTTGAAATCTCGACCAATGTTGAGGCAACCAAAACCCTAAACCACCAGCTAAATCGGAAAAATGATGCTATCGATGGTGCCCATTTCGCCCATTGAGTAACAATTGTGTTCATTTTGAAACCATGCATGATGTAAAAATATATATATATATATATTTTTTAAATAATTAGACAAATAAGAGGGAACCCAATTTTAATTAAAAAAAGATATAATTTTCTCAAAAATAAAAAAATTACATGAATTTGAAAGAAAAACTAAAAGTAAAAAAATACATTTAAAAAAATTAAAATGTTCAAATTTTTTAAACAAATTTGATTTAAAAAAAAAAAGAAAAATATACCTAATTTAAAAATAAATCTATAAAAATCATTATTAAAGAAAAAATCTAAAAAACAAAAAATAAAAAATATATACCCAAAATAATACAAAAAATTTCAATAAAAACAAACTAAAAACAAATGATAAAAAATATTAAAAAACATTAAAAAACTAAAGAAAAAAATTAAAAATAATTAAAATTCTTTACGAACAATTAAACAAAACATTTAAAAGATATCAATTAAAAAAACCAATTAAAAAAATATTTAAAAACTAATTAAAAAACAATTTAAAAAGAAACATTTATAATTTTTAAAAAAACACAAATTAAACAAATAAACTTTTGAAAAAAAAAATTAAACAATTTTTTTTTTTTTTAAATTGAAAATTAAACAAATAAAAACCATTTAAAATAAATAAAAATAAAAATAAAACAAATAAAAATCCAACTTACGCCCCATCTCCCTTCCCCTGCAGCCTAACCCTCCCCCTCCCTCCTTCACTCACCTCCCACATCCACCTGTCTCCCCCTTCTCCCTCCTGCACCACACCCCCACCACTCCCATTCCCTCTTATCCCCTCCCCCTCCTTCTCCTTTACCCTTCTCTATGTCCCCATACACTCCCCTCCCCTCCACTCTCCTTTCCCCTCCCTCCTTCCTCCTCCCCTCTCTGCCCCTGTCCACACCCCTCCATCCCACATTGGTGCAAGTCAAGTCAATCAGACCCTCTTGCTTAACAATAACACACAACAACAAACTAGGTGCTCACACAGACTAGATGTGAACTGAATGCCAGAAGTTGGCTTATTCTATTGAATTGAATGAATTAAAAATTACATGCAACATATCAAACTAGTCGGCCTTAATCTGTTACAATATACAAAAATGGAACTCTATCTCTCAGTGTGTTTCTCAACCGTGTGTGATCCTCCTCCGTCTCACGGTCTCCGCTAAATGAAAGAACTCGATTAGAAATGGATGAAAAAACCTTCCACTATGCCTCTGCACTACTCTTCTACTCTGCTGCTGCTGCTCTTCCCAAGGCTTACTCCATTCCCCGAGATGTCCTTCTCTATGTCTGCCAAATTCTCCCTGATCCTACGTACCTGTAGTTTTTAGCGCCCTCTGGTCATGTTGTGCAAACTCCTCCTATGGTGACATATGTCATGATCCAACCACCTTCATAACTTCCTTAACTTCCTCAACAACCATGAATGGCTGCTAAGTACGTCGCCTTGACTCCTGCGCTTCTCTGTCTTTGCTACAGTTGTTGGCCCCATCACATGTCTCAACCATACTGCACTTCATCACCCTCAACCTTGCTTGTTGGCTTTACTTAGATTCCACGGTTTCCAGTGCGCCCCATCCTCCATGCTTGGCCTTCGCCGCTTCCGTCGATTTCATCGCTCGACCAAACTTGTCAACTCTTGACCTTTCTCCTATCGACTGCACCTCGACAGCTTTTGCTCGACTTCCAGTTTACTTCGTACTCATTGTTGTCGGCACTCCCTCTAGTCAGCCTCCTTCTGTTGATCAACTTCGATTGTTTTCCCTAGGCCCGATGCTCCTGCATCAGACTCCCCAAGTGAAAAAGAACTCGACTGCTCCGTCAGTATCCTAAAATCCTCTTCTGAATTCCATGTCGCCTCCTTTAATTCATCATCTCTCCATCGGACCAAATATTCCTTCTTCCGCGAACTTCACGTGAGTTTGACTTCGCATTCCTCTAACACTTCGACTATTTCTTCCTTGTCGTGTCGACCTTTAATTTGCATTGTCCAATCAATGGTCTACACTTCCGCATTGTTGCTTGTTGAACCTTTCTCATACTTGTATAGATCTGAGACATTGAACGTAGGAGAAATGTTAAATTCCTTCGGCAGCTCCAACACATAGGCATTGTCCGAAATCTTCTTCAGGATCTTACATGGTCCAATCTTCTTCAGCTTCAACTTGTTATACATTCCTGTCGGGAACCTCTCTTTCCTCAGGTTTGCATAGACTAAGTCTCCTTTGATGAACGACTATAGCCTCTTCTTCCTGTCGGCTCATAAATTGCATGCTGCGTTGCTCTTTTCAACGCGCTTGTGTACATCTTCATGCAATTCCTTCATATGCTTTGCAAATGTTTCCGCATTTGCACTCTTTCTGATTTCTGACGGTATCTCGACCAAATCCACCACTCCATGTGGGCTTCAACCTTGAACAATCTGGAATGGACTCATACCTATCGACCGATTCACAGAGTTGTTATACGTGAATTCTGCTTGCGCCAACACATTCTCCCACTGCTTGGGTCTGTCGGCCATCAAACATATCAAAAGGTTTCCCAAACTTATGTTCACCACATCGGTTTGTCCATTTGTCTGCGGATGATATGATGAGCTAAACTGCAACCTCGTGTCTAGTTTCTTCCACGGGGTTCTCCATAAATGCCCCATAAACTTGTTATCTATGTCCGACGTTATACTCTTCGAAAAACCATGCAGTCTGTCTATCTCTTTGAAGAATAGTACAACAATGCTTGTGGTGTCACTTGTCTTCCAACACAGAATAAAGTGTGCCATCTTCAAAAATCTGTCGACTACAACAAATATTGAGTCGTTTCCTTGCTGTGTCTTCAACAATCCCAACACAAAATCCATGCTCATATGATCCCATGGGGTATTCTGCACTGGTAATGGTGCATACATCCCTGTATTCTAACTTCTTCCCTTTTCCAAATGTAAAATTTGACATTGTCGTACCCACTTTTCAACATCTGTCGTCATTCCTGGCCAATAATACTTTTCTTCGACCAACGCTTTGGTCTTGTCGATGCCAAAATGACTTGCTAATCTGCAACTATGCAGTTCTTGGATTAGGTTATCCATTATGGATCCTTTGGAAACACACAACTATTATCCCTTGAATAGGTATCCTTCTTGGATAAAATAATCCAAGCATGGAGTTTTGTCGACACTCCATGGTTCGCGACTAACCTTCCATGCTTTCGCAAAATCCTCATCGGTCTCATAGTCTGTCTTCACCGACTCTATTCCTGTCTCCTAAACTATCATCATGTTTAGTAGTGCAACTCTTCGACTCAGTGCATCAGCAACCTTGTTCGACTTGCCCGACTTATGTTGCAACATGAAGGTATACCCCTGTAGGAATTCAACCCATTTCATGTGCCGTCGATTCAAGTTTGACTGAGTATTAAAGTACCTCAGTGCTTAGTGATCTGTGTACAACACAAATTTCTTGGGACAAATAATGCCTCCAATTCTTCAATGTTTGGACAATAGCATAGAACTCCTGGTCGTAGACCGAATATTTCCGCTTCACTTCATCCAACTCTCGCTAAAGAATGCAATTGGTCGGCCCTCCTGACTCAACACTACTCCAATTTCCATTCCACTCACATCGTAATCAACTTGGAAAACTTTGTCGAAATGTGGGAGTGCTAACACTAGGCTCTTAGTCACTTTCTACTTCAACTTGTCGAAATCTCTCTAGGCAGCTTCTGTCCACTTGAAATCCCCTTTCTTCATGCACTCAGTCAACAGTGCACATATCCAACTGAATCCTCTTATGAACTTCTTGTAGAAACTAGCAATTCCATGGAAGCTTCTCACTCCTGTCATGCTTTTCGGTTCTGTCCACTCCAATATAGCCTTCACCTTTTCTGGGTCCATCACTAACCCTTTAACCAAGATTACAAATCCCAAGTACACCAGATCTTACTTCATGAAGAAACACTTATCCAGGTTCACCATCAGCTTCTCTTCCTGTAGTTTCTGCAATACTTGTTGAATGTGCTTCAAATGTTTGACTTTGGTTCGACTAAATATCAAAATGTCATCGAGGTACACTATGACGAACTTTCCCATGAATGGTTTCAGTACTTCATTCATCAACCGCATGAACGTACTAGGTGCATTAGTCTGTCTGAAAGGAATGACTAACCACTCATAAAATCCTTCTTTCATTTTGAAGGTTGTCTTCCATTCATCGCCCTCTATGATCCTAATCTGGTGATAACCACTTTTTAGGTCGATCTTGGTGAATTATATCGCTCCACTCAAACAGTCCATCAAGTCATCCATCCTCAGCAATGGAAATTGGTACTTGATCATGATCTTGTTGATAGCTCTAGAGTCTGTACACATCCTCCATTATCCACCCTCCTTTTATGCTAGTACAGTTGGTACTGCACATGGGATGAGAATTTCTCTAATCAATCCTCTGTCCAACAACTCCTGGACTTATCGATTAGGTTCTCGACCCTCTACCAGAGTCATTCTATGTGGTGCCTTGTTTTCTATACTCGATCCTGGAATCAAGTCGATCTGATGGGATATGCTTATCATCAATGGCAATACCATCGATGCCTCATCCACTATTATGCTCTGAAACTCGTCGAGCATCTCTTTGAATTCAACCGGATTCTTCTCCATTGTTGACCTCTTGACACATGGTCCCTCTAGAATGATGGCGAAACATCCCGACTATTCATCCTCTTGTTTCTAAATTTATGTGGTTGTTTGTTACCGGTGGTCTTGGAGCATCCACAATGTCAAAGTTTCGGAGTCGACTTGCATCCTGATGATGAATCCTGATATGGATTTGAAACGTCGACTCTGAAACTTTGATACTGTGGATGCTTTGAGACCACCTGTTTCTCCTCCTCTACAAGGAATTACTTGGCTGAGCACATCAACACTCGCTTCTCCCAATAGTTGCTCTCTCCCTGCTTGTAGTCAACGCTATCCTCCTGCTTTGGCTTCAACGTCCTCCACGTGCCATTTTTCCACACTGCGACTGTGTTGGCTCGACCATCATAGAT
Source organism: Larix kaempferi (assembly GCA_027924585.1). NCBI lineage: Eukaryota > Viridiplantae > Streptophyta > Pinopsida > Pinales > Pinaceae > Larix > Larix kaempferi. The sequence goes on from BSBM01000153.1 coordinate 3,327,926, forward strand.
CATCTTCCGATCATATTGCCATGGTCTTTGTAACAATAGATGACATGCATCCATTGGGATTACGTCGCACAGTACAGTGTTTTCAAGCTTCCCAACCTTGAAGTTAATCAAGCACTGTCTGGTTACATTCACATGATGTCTTTTTGTAACCAAGATATCTTGTAGTGGTGTGGGTTTTCTTGACATATCAAACCCAACTTGTCAGTGACCTCCATCGACACTAAATTCTATGTATTTCCATAAGCGACAATGGTATTGTAATACCTGTCGCCGATCAACACTCTAGTCTGAAAGATAGCCTTTCGTTGTACCAACTTCTCGTCGCGTCGGTCGTCTTGAACCAACGTTCTTATGGAAATCATGTTTCAACCTTTTCTTTGACCATCCTCACCACTATTGGATGTTGAATTTGTCTTATCGTCGCCCTAGTCCTCTCGTCGACCTATGGGTTTCGACTCGTCTGCCACGTGTAGATTCTCCAAGCATTCATAATCTTTGTGTCCTACTCTGTGACACTTATAACATACTACAGCTGGTCTGTTGGCTCCTTTCTTTTTTGTCGGACCAGTTCGACCATACGCACCCCGACCGCAGGTCTCTCAACCTTCCCATCGGTTTCCCTACATTTTCTCTCTAGTCGCTATCCCTTCCGCACATTGGTTGTCTTCAATGGCTTCTCTCCTGGTTCCGCTACTTTGGCCTTTCACGGAAATAGACTTTGCACCTCGACTAGTCATCCTCCCTCTAGTCGATGCAGTTTTCCTCGATAGTTTCTCTTCTTTCTTCAGAGCTAACTGGTATGCTTCACCAACTACTCTAAACCTCGACAGGCTCAACTCGTGGTGTATGGCATACTTCAATCCATTTACATATCTCGCGACAACTTCTTCTCCTTGGTCAGTTTTACCCGACCGAATCAACAGTCTATAGAATTATTTCATTTATTCCTTCACGATCATCTCTTTCTGTCGGAAGTTTTGCAACTTTCTAAACAAGGAAATCACATAGTCGTTAGGAAAGAACTTCCCTTTCAACTTGGCAACCATCCTATCCCAAGACTTGATTTTCTCCTTTCCTTTCTTGACTCTGTTAGCTTGTACATTGTCCCAACACAATGAGGCATGACCCTTCAACCTCAGACATGCAATTTTAACTCGTTTAGGATCCTCTATCTACTCTATGTCGAAGTATTTATCCATCTCTCTGAGCCAGTCTATCAATTCTTATGGTCCAGACTTCCTCAGTAGGTACACACATCCATCTTTGTTCTACCCCTCATCTCTTATAGTAGCTTGACCAATTTATCTTCTGGTTCTTCTTCAACTGCTTCCCAAGCTTCCACTTCCTCGACTTCCTCATCACTATGGTCAAGTGCGTCCGGAATGCATCCACGTCTCTGGCTCTCTTTGATTATTTCGACTTCACTGGTCAAGCTTTGCATTGTTCGCATGCACTCGTTGAACATTTCACGATCAACTGTGACTGCTGCACCACGCGCTCTTCATCCTACACCTCAGATATTAACACCTCTTTGAGCCATTCTTTTGAATAATTCAAAATCTTCACTCGTCCAATCATAATCGGACATCACAACTCTCACACAACTCTACCCAACCACAGCTGTAGTTGTCGACACACTCGTAGGCTCTTTCGGCTCTCTGGATTCAACTACTCAACCAGATTCTGCTCCAGGCTCTACCGGTTCACTGGATTCTCTCTAGCTCTGATACCAACTGGTGCAAGTCAGGTCGATTAGACGCTCTTGCTTAACAATAACACACAACAACACAGAGGATGCTCACAAAGACTAGATGTGAACTGAATGCCAAAAGTTGGCTTCTTCTATTGAACTGAATGGCTTACAAATTACATGCAACCTATCAAACTAGTCGGCATTAGTCTGTTACAATATACATCAATGGAACTTTGTCTCTCAGTGTGTTTCTCGACTATTTTCCATCCTCCTCCCTCTCATGGTCTCTATTGAATGAAAGAACTTGATGAGCAATGGATGAATGAACCTTCCATTATGCCTCCACACTGCTCTTCTACTCTGCTGCTGCTTCTCTTCTTGAGGCTTACTCCATTCCTTGAGACGTCCTTCTCTCTGTCCATCGAATTATCCCTGATCCTGCAGACCTACAGTTGTCAGCGCCCTCTGGTCATGTTGCACAACCTCTGCCTGTGGTGACATCTTTTGTGATCCAACCACCTTCATAACTTCCTTAACTTCCTCAACAACGATGAATGGCTACTAAGTACGTCGCCTTGACTCCTGTGCTTCTTTGACTTTGCTACAGTTGTCGGCCCCATCACATGTCTCGACCATACTACACTTCGTCACCCTTGACCTTGATTGTCATCTTTACTTAGCTTCCATGGATGCCAATTCACCCCGTCCTTCATGCTTGGCCTTTGCCGCTTTCGTCGATGTCGTCATTCGACCAAACTTGTCGACTCTCGACCTTTCTCCCGTCGACTGCACCTCGACAGCTTCTGCTCAAATGCCAGTTTACTTCGCACCAGTGGTCATCGGCACTCCCTCTGGTTAGCTTCTTTTTGTCTATCAACTTCGACTGTTTTCCCTAGGCCCCAATGGTCCTATATCACACACGCAACCCACCCTCCCCCCCTCTCCTTCACTCATTCCTCCCTCTTGCTACCTTCCCGCCACCGCCTTTCATTGTTTGAAAGAAGTGTTGGCATCCTGTTTCAATGCCATAATCTTCTTTCCATTCCACTTCTTTTTGTTCTTCAGATTATGCTCTCTTATGTGTACCAGTTTGTTGTTTATGTTGTCTCCCTTAAGATATGTGCTTCTAGACTAGCTTCATCTATTGTCTTAGGTTGAAACAACATTAACTAAAATCAAATTTGTGATAGTAATGCACACGTGTATTTAATCAACTTTCTTGGTGATCCAGGTGGATATTGGTGGCCACCCACCTATTCCACTTGGGGCCCCAACATTGTTCTTTCAGTTTCCTTAATTATAGCACAACTTACTATTTTTAGTAGTTTTTTCAGGTCCTAAACTTCCGGAGCCGTTTTGAGGCCCTAAATGACATTTTTTGGAAAATATTTATTCAACAAACGTGAGCCAATAACTTGAGTCTTAAAATTATTAGTGTATTCCTCAGATAGATCTTTCCAATGAGGTATCATGTGCATCAAACAGAGATCGTATGCCAAAGTTACGACTCTAGGAAATTGATGTACCAATTTACCCCAACAAGGCCCATAGTTTGTCATTTTCGTCTCCTAGGGTTTTTTTTTGGATGTTTAGGGTTTTCCTTTGTTTCTCAATAATAGATAGGCTTCGAGACCCATTGTAACTCAGAGTTTAGAGGCCTGTGGCCACCACATCTCTTCTTAGAGATAAGCTACTAGCACCCTAGCTAGTTTATTTACATTCTATTTGTAAGCATATTTCCGTTATGTGATATTAATGAAATGAAGTCTTATTTCTGCTGCATCTCTGTGTTTATGTGTATTTCTGTAATTCCTTGCGTTCCTTCATAAGTCTAGATCAGTGGTTTCAAAGCAGGTTTGCTCTTTCTCGATCCTTCTTTGCATGTCCCAACGAGGTCGAGGTATAAGGATTTAGGGCTTGACCTAGTTGAACCCTTGCAAGATCATCCTCGCAAACCCCGAAGGCCGCCCATGACGGACGAAAAGAAAGACGAGGGAGCAAGAGATCCTATCAAAATATTGCTCGAGGAGGCACTCGAGAAACAAAGGAACGCGATGATGGATAAATTTTCCCAAATCCTTCACCAACTTCCCACCAGCATCCACTCTGGAGGCGCAACCCTATTTAAGGTACAAGTAAACTTTGACATTCCCATATTTGAAGGACAAATAGATGCAAACATCGTAGATAGATGGTTGAATCTATTAGAAGGGTATTTCTTGGTGCATGAATTTTCCAACTGGGAAAGAATCAATTTTTCATTCCTCAAAGCCGCCCCCCATGTCAAGGACTTGTGGGAAACCTATTGTGAGTAGAAGGACGAGAGGGCATCCACTTTTTTTTCGGCCACACCTACTTGGAATTATTTGGCGAGATGCCATCAAGGAACAATACTATCCTGTGGGAAGCTATGAGGAAAACTACATACAATGGACTATGCTGCGGCATCAAAGGGATCAAGATGTGCATGAGCTGACGAATCTGTACCATACCCTGTGCACAAAATTGGGTATCAAAGATTTAGAGAAACATTTGGTGCTGAAGTACCACAAATGTTTGCATAGATACATTCAGGAGGAAATGTAGTTCCTTGACATCTCCTCGCTTGGCGCAACATATCGGTTTGCTGCCAAGATTGAGCAAAAGTTCAAACAGAAGAAGCGAGACTTTGGATCTACAAATCAGAAGCAAGGGAAAGGTGCCACCAAACCGCAGAACAAAGGACAAAACCAAGGTGGGGCGACTCAAGATGACGCTCCAAAAACACAAGCAAAGAACAACACTGCGAAGCCAAAGAAGGACACGGGAAAGTGGTGTGAGTTTCATAAGAGTTCCACGCACAACACAAGTGAGTGTCGGACCAAGCAGTCACTAGTGGTCGAGTTGAAGGCTTCTGAATTGGATGCATGCTCCAACTCCGAACTAGGACCTGAAAAGGGTAATGACAGGGGGAATCAGATTATCGATGCGGAGCCCAACACCACTATTTCCACCACGAAGGTCCAGAAGGAGAAACCAGAAGATCCAGAGGAGGCGGATCACCTCTTCCATTCCCATATGTGGGTAAAGGGTTCCCCGTTGCAGTTCATTGTTGACAGCGGGAGCCAAAAGAACCTCATTTCAACATAGGTTGTCAAGCGATTGGGCTTGCCAACCACAGCACATGCACAACCATACACCATTTGGTGGCTTCACCAAGGACAGGATCTCCGTGTCAGCTAGCAGTGTCATCTTCCCTACATCATCAAGCCCTTCACGAATGAGGTATTATGTGACATTGATCCTCTTGATGTTTTTGATGTACTATTAGGCCAACCATAATTGTGGAAGTGAAATGATGTGTATGAGTCCCGACCTCGTGTTGTTATTGTTACTTTGGGAAATAAGTTATACAGGATACCAGAGGTAGCGCCACTTGCCGCCATCTCTTTGGTTACTGTAAAACAATGCAGTAAGCTCATTTCCAAAACAGGGAAATTTGTTTTCCTGGTAATCCGCCCTCAGGGAAAGAATAAGACTATGGCCATGACCTCTAGACAGAGCTCTTCCATCCTACTACAACAAATGGACAAGGTCGTGGAGGAGTACAGGGTCATCTTCACCTCACCCGCAAGGGTGTCTACACTATCAAGTCAAGCACCCCATCGATATGATCCCAGGTGCGTCACTGCCCAGTGGACCAATATATTGGCACTTTGTTCTAGAGAATGACGAAATCAAGAGGCAGATTCAAGAGCTATTGCAGAAAGGGCACATCCAACCAATTTCATCGCCCTGTGGGAGCCCGATCGCGTTGGTGCAAAAGAAGGATGGGACTTGGAGACCCTGTATTGACTTGGGCGCTGAATAAGATCATTATCCGGAATAGGTACCCGACCCCACGGATTAATGATCTTATGGACCAAATCAAAGGGGGGAAAATATTTATGTAAGATCGACTTGAATTTTGGGTATCACCAGGTACCAATTGAACCCTCTAATGTGTGGAAGATTGCCTTCAAAGCCAAGGAGTACCTTTTTCGAATGGTTGGTCATGCTTTTCGGCCTGACAAATGCTCTCGCAACCTTCATGAGGCTGATGGATGACATCTTGTAGCCATTCACCAACTCATTTGTAGTGGTGTACTTGGATGACATCCTGATCTTCAACCAAACTTGGGACGAGCACCTTCTCCAAATCCGACAGATCCTCCAAACACTGCGGCAGCACAAGTTGTGTGCCAATTTGGAGAAGTGCACTTTTGGCATGACCCAGGTTCAGTATCTGGGATACATTATTGATGAGCGAGGGGTGCATGTGGATCCGACCAAGATCCAAGTCATTCAGGATTGGCCAGCTCCAACCACTCTAACAGAGCTCTGCATCTTTATCAGTCTTGCCAATTTCTACTGCAGGTTCGTATTGGGATTCTCTCATATCACTTGGCCCTTGACCCAAGTCACCAAGGGAGGAGCGAAAGAAAAATTCTTTTGGTCTGAATCTCAACAGGAGGAGTTCGTCGAGTCAAAACATTGTCTCTGCTCTGCCCCAGTGCTCACATTACCAGATTTGCAACAACCATTTGAGATCGAGACAGATGCCTCAGACTATGCTATTGGGGAAGTTCTTACTCAACAGGGACATCCCGTGGATATCACAGTGAGACACTCTCCGACACAGTCCAAAAGTATCCCACTTATGACAAAGATATGTATTCCATTGTGCATTCTTGTCGACAATGGAAGCATTAAATTTTGGGGAAGGAAACGGTCATCCACATAGACCACAGACCCCTGCAGTTCATGCAAACACAAGGGAAGTTTCAAAATGATTGCCATCATAAGTGGTCCACATATCTGCAATGGTTTCATTTGAATATCAAGTACAAGAAGGGAAGCACCAATATTGTTGCAAACTGCCTCAGCCAACCACCGATCGTGGTGCTAACCATCGTGATCAACTCTTGTGGGAACGAGACTTCTGATTCGCCACTTATCTACAAAAGTGATCCATAATTTGGCCACACATACAAGATGTTCTTGGAGGGTAAGCAAGTTCCCAATTTTCACCTCCAGGATGGACTATTATGTCACCTGGGACACCTTTTTATTCCTTCAAGTGAGCGCGCCAAGATGATTTGGGAAGCCCACTACACTTGGGTTGCTGGGCATTTGGGGGTCGAGAAAATAGTGGCAATATTACAGAAGTATTTCTATTGGTCCAAACCTTCGAATGGATGTCATTAAGTACACCAGATCCTGCACTGCCTGTGCCATTTCCAAACCGACCATCAAGAAGCAAGGCCTCTACACTATGCTGCCTACCCCTATCCGACCTTGGGAATCCATCTCCATGGATTACATGTCGAGCCTTCCTTCTACTAAGCATGGAAATGACTGTGTTTTTGTGGTCGTCAACATATTCTCGAAGATGGCCATTATGGTGGCCTGCAAGAAGAATATCACAGTAGAAAGCACTGCTAAACTCTTCTTTGAATGAGTGTAGGTACACTTTGGGATCCCATAGTCTATCATCTTAGATCGGGACAACAGGTTCCTCAGTACATTTTGTTCCAACCTTCGGTCAATGCTGGACACCAAGCTCACCAAGTCCACGGCTTTCCATCCCCAAACTGATGGCCAGATAGATGTCGTCAATAGGATGATCATACACATTCTGCGCATGTACAACTCAAAGCATCCACGCACATGGGATGAGAGCCTTCCCTATGTATAGCAAAACTATAACCGAGCTCTCCACAACTCAACTGACCACATCCCCTTTCAGGTGGGCTTGGGATTTCAGCCACTATGTCCCATTGACGTAGCCATGCTATTTGCAGTCACTCAGGATGATTCGGCTCATGTCCAGTCGGAAGCTAACAAGGAAAACAAATTCATCGAGTGCATTTAGCACATCCACCAATAGGTTCATGACATATTGGACATAACCAATTCCAAATACAAGCAGTAGCATGATCAGCATCGAGTGCCACACAACTTCTAGGTGGTCGACAAAGTGTGGCTACATTTGTAGAAGGAGCGCCTCGCTAGACCCTACCGTAAGCTTCGCCTACTTTGATATGGGAAATACACTATCACCAAGGATGTAGGGGACAATGCCTTCGAGTTCAGTATTCCACCATTCCTTGGTCTGCACCCAGTGTTCAATGTGGACTGCCTTCGACCCTACTTTCCACCTCTACTGGACATCTCTGACATTGCAGAACAACTCACAACAACAGAGTTAAACCCAGAATGCAGGGAACAGGCCACCACAGATCGTATCATGGACATGCAAATCAAGAACAGTTTCCAGCAAAAGATCCAATTGTATTGGGTTGTCAAAGCTGGCCAACTCCTGCACTAGGGCAAGTGGCTCACTAGGGACCAAGTTCAACAGAAGTTTCCTCATCTCATGGAGGAACTCCACGTAATGGGGACCATTGTTTCTTAAGGGGGGAGGAATGATCCAGGTGGATATTTGTGGCCATCTACCTATTCCACTTGGGGCCCCAACATTTTTCTTTCAGTTTCCTTAATTATAGCACAACTTACTATTTTTAGCAATTTTTTCGGGTCCTAAACTTCCAGATCTGTTTTGAGGCCCTAAATGACATTATTTGGGAAATATTCATCTGAAGAATGTGAGTTGAAGACTCAAAATTTACAATCTTCAGTGTATTCCTCAAATAGATCTTTCCAATGAGGTATCATGCGTGTCAAACAGAGATCGTATGCCAAAGTTACGACATCGGGAAATTGATGTACCAATTTACCCCAACAGGGCCCTTAGTTTGGCATTTTCATCTCCTAGGGTTAGGTTTTTGGATGTTTAGGGTTTTCCTTTGTTTCTCAATAATAGATAGGCTTCGAGCCCCATTGTAACTCAAATTTCGGAGGCCAGTGGCCGCCACATCTCTTCTCAGAGATAAGCTACTAGCGCCCTAGATAATTTATTTCCATTCTGTCTGTAAGCATATTTCCATTATGTGATATTAATGAAATGAAGTCTTATTTCTACTGCATCTCTGCGTTTATGTGTATTTATGTAATTCCTTGCGTTCCTTCATAAGTCCGGATCACTTGGACTCTTCAAGGATACTCCTAGTTGAACAACTCTCTTCCTGAACTTAGTAGTGAACTCTTGCACCGATTGTCCTTGCCTTTGATTGAAGTAGTGCCATACAAATTGTTGATTCTTCTCATACCCAATTGGATATAATTATGCCCTATCATGTCCTCGAAGACTTCCCAATTAGTTATTGGTGGTTGATAGTTATCCAATGGTGATTGATCATTATATAATGCTCTGCTTGCTACATCACTCTCTTGCCATTCTAGGTCTTCAAGCATTAATCTAGTAAATGAGATTCTTTTTATTTTGGTGACCTCATGTATAATGAAGTATACTTCCATATAATGTAGCCATTGATTCATCTTGATGGCATCCACTTCACCTACATAAGGTTTGAATTCCACCTTGGCCTCTACACATCAAAGAAGAAATAACACCAACCCCCACTTTGATGAGTCTCAATTTCAACAATGACTTTATTCTTTATACTTTTTCTTCTGTAGCAGTTTTGACGAAATTTTTTTATGAGGTATTCTAAATTCCAGCCTCTTTTTGAGTTCTAAATTACAAAGGCTGAAACTAAATTATTGAGAGTTTGGAAAACAATATTTTGCAGTCTTTACGGTTGCTAATCATTTTAGATCCTACCTACTAGAATCCCACACAAAGGTTATAGTTCCCTACCTCTCATTCATAAACTTGCTAGTGGGGAAGGACCTGAGAGAAAGAAAAGCACATAGATGAGTTCCTTGCATGAGTACAACTTAGAGATAAATCCAATGAAGATTGGCAGAGGGAAAGGAATTTGTAAACTTGTTATTGGTGCGATGGACACTGAAGAACATGAAGAGGTATGGGAAAATGAGGACATTATGAATAAAGGCGATGAATTCCATGTTTTTTTTTTAAATATGAGTTCACAAAATTTCATCCTAAATCGAAGATAATTCTTTGTTGTTTTTATCAACCAGATGTTCTAATGTGTCCTACCGAGTACAAATTCTTCGTGAGAATAAAAATAGATTTTAGTGTGCCCTTAAAAAAGCTATAATGTGCCCTACGAAGTACACATTCTTCATGACAAGACCAATATATTTTAGTGTGCCCTTAAAAAACTTAAGGCAAGAGTAAAAAGAGAATTAAGGCACCCACATAATGTGTTTGTGTTTTACCTTTTTGCAATACACAATTGAATGGTTGTAGAGCCTATTCCAATGGAAATGTATAAATATCGAAGAGTATTTATGCTAGGCAATAAAACACGTGAGAGAAACTAATACACAAATACAAGCAAAGAACAACAGCAACACAAGATTTATCCTGAAAAACTAGTCTTCAATAATAGATCTATTATTGGTCCTTGGACAAACTAGGCTAAGGACGACAAGAGCATTTCTCCTACTCACATTCGCATATTACAATGGAGGAATCCAACCCTATAAATAGGGTTCTTTACATGCAAATACAATTAGCAAGAAACCATGGGCTACCAAAACCATGTGCCTAAAACCACTTACATCCTTGTTCATTCCCAAGTCAAGGTTAACCCTAGCAATCCCCCTTTAAACTTGACTTGGGGAACTGCTCCGAATCTAACCCCCCTAATTAGAGTACTTAGGAATCTCATTTACATGTAGATTACACATTATCATCTCCATTCTCATTTTTTATTTTTTGCTATTACATCGAGAATCCTCTTGCTTCTTTCAACTCTCATTTCTCTCGCCTTAACTTGGCCTTCATGTGCTGCACTTCCACAAGCCTTTTGTACCTGCAAACAATTCATCATTGATGTCCATATAAAAAGGAATCCATCTACCAAAATACATGGGTTCTTAGCCGCTGTAACTGCCATTTCTCTAGGAATCCTTTTCTCCTACGTGGTTCATCAATACATTAAACTCTTCCTTGAGCATAACCTGGTCCCAACACTATGAGATAAATCCATCTCACATTCCCCCCTCTAATCAAAGACTCATCCTCTTTGATTCCACATCAAACTAGCCTACGAGAACACCTACCACCCTCGTAGCTACCCAAGTGGCTCATTCCACAACTTGATGCCATATCCTCTTCTACACATAAGAGGAATACACCTACTGCATTACATGTAGCCCTAAACATGGGGAATCAAATCTAAGTGGGAATCATGCACCCCTTACAACACATGCTCAATAATTTAATCTCAGGTACAAAAACATTGAATGAAATTGCTTCATCACACGAGTTCCTTTCCATTGCATTAATCAATTACTGCTCCTTTGAAGAGATAAATTTTACATTTTTACCAACTATGCACAGCACAACTCTCCTCTCGTGGAACCTCCAAATGACTTGATCTAGCTACAACCTCCAAAATAGAACTACGTGCTTTCTTCTCAATAGCAATCTACGTTGCAATCCTTCATGCGCCTCCATTCCATAGACGCTCATTCTCAACAACTTCAACTGACCTCTGCCATTACATCCACACAGGAATCTTTCAACAAAGATCTGCATTTTTAAATTAGACGACTATCTTCCTTTTTTCAACACTATTGCATCTATTTTGCTCCCCTCAGGATAGTGTTCAAGAAAGCATACAACATGAGCCTTCTTGAAAACGTCCTCATACAGATTTAGGAGCAAGAAAAATCCATTTTGTGCAGGATTTAATATCTACACATAGTAGATCATTCTCACTATGGTGAGATGGAACATTTAATACATAGATCTCTCCTTCGACTCGAGCTCAGAACAACAACTTTAAACAATGTGGTGGCGGTCTTCTCTCCACACAACACTCTTGCAGATAACGACATCTTTCCTTTATATCCAAGCGATTAGTGGCTTGACTCACACCTTTTTTCTTTGGTAGTGTTGGAATATTGCAATTAATGAGATGATAGCGTATCTGATATGCGCCAGCTCTGTCAGACACTCAGTCAGTCTACAATGTCAAACAGTCAGTCAGTTTCAACCAATCTAGCTCATGGCAAGTTAGTATTTAAGCAGCCACATTTGTATTTCACAGGCTCATAACTTCTTAGGTAGAAATTTATTATAGTCTTTAATGTAACCCTATAGCTTCCAACTGAAGTGATTTTGAGTCGGTGATAATGAAACTCTATAAATGAAAATCACTCACAGAGATAGAGATAGAGATGAATGTGAGGGAAGAAGAGTGAAAGGAGGAGAAACTCACCCCGTGAAATGTATGAAGAGCCCAAGCTTTGTAAAATTGTAAAAGATTGAAGTAAAACTCATCTCTCTGTAAGTGCGAAAAAGTTACTTTGTTTTACTGTGGTAATATATAAGTCTTTAGTTTTATGTATTCATTCTCAAGAATGTTGGTTTATGCATCCCGCACATCTACTTCATATTGACCTGTGTAAATATTGTTTACATTTACGGTCTGTAAATGCACCAGTTTAATTGTGCAGTAACTTCAACATATGTTTCGGTTCTTATGTTTTAGCATAAAATACATTTATACAAAGTTTGTTTAAGATTGGGTTATGCGCAGCTAAATAGGTATGCAAAGTTAACTTGTGCGCAGTTAGCCTTCGTAAAGTTAAAAAAAGTTTGCAAAAGTAATTTGTATGAAGTGCGAAGCTTATGCAAAGTAAAGTATTCCGTGAGGTTAGAGAGTTGTGCAGCAAAGTTCACCTGCGCAGTAGAAAGTTGAAATGCGCAGGTAATCTCCGCGCAATAAAAAAGGTGGAATCGCGCAGGTAATCTCTGCGCAGTAAAAGTGGAATCGCGCAAGTAATTTCCACGCAGGTCATTTGTGAAGAAAAGTGTTCAGAAAAATAATTAGAGCAAAGTATTTGCTAAGTGAATCGTAGCTCGAAAGCAAAGCAAAGAAAGATATTATTGATTTACTGTGCAGCTCAAATATTTTGACTGTGCAAGATGTTTTTTTTTTCCCTTGATCCGGTATCAGAGCCTGGTTTATGGAAAGTAAGAATTCTATTTACAAAAAGGGAAAAGTGATTAAGAACGGCTTCCACTTTGGGTAATTTGAAAACTCCAATATTTTTTGGTAAAAATTATGAATATTGGTCTCTAATTATGAATAGAAGTCAAGATGTATGGGAAATAGTCCAGAATGGTTATGAAGAACCAACAGATCTAGCAGTATACAACAATGTCACACAAGCTAAGAATGATGTCTTAAGGTAACAGAGGAAGAAAGATGGAAAGGCATTGTTCCACATACATCAAGCAACACATGAATCCATACTCCCAAGAGTAGAAGCAACACGGTCAGCTAAGGAAGCATGGGACACATTGGAAACTTCCTATCAAGGCTTGAACAAGGTAAAGATTTCCAAACTTCAAATTCTTAGAAGAGATTTTGAATCTCTGTCAATGAATAGAGTCAGTAGAATCATTCTATACTTGTGTTATTGGTCTGGTTAATCAAATAAAGTCTCATGGAGAAACTCTAGGTTACCAAAGAGTTGTTGAAAATGTTCTTAGAGTTCTTCTAAAGAAATTTGAATCTTTAGTTTTGACCCTGGAGGAAAACAAAGATCTATCCCAATTTACTATTGATGAGTTGAAAGCCTCATTACTCAATCATGAACATAGAATCAACGGTTCAGAAACATCACTAGAAGGTGCATTCGTAGCACATTCATCCATAAGTCGGGGAAGAGGCAGAGGAAGATCAAACTCTAGAGGCAGAGGAAATAGTTCTTTCAGAGGAGGACGCAACAACATCCATGCGCATGTCGTTGGTAGAGGTCAAAATCAGACTCCCAGTCAGCCAAGTGGACAAAGGTATGATAAATAAAAAATTCAATGTCATTACTGTAAGAAGTATGGACACTTTGCACATGAATGCAGGAAGAAGCAGTATGACCAAGGAAAGCAAGGACAAACACAGTCAAGCAACAACAACACTCCGAACAACTCATTGTTCTTAGCATGTGCATCTCCAATGGAATGCAATGTTGTCCGAGAAAGTCCAAATGACATATGGTATTTAGACTCTGGCTGTAGCAATAATATGACTGGTCTTTTAAATCTATTTTCTAGTCTAGATAAATCAGTTCAAATTGATGTCACACTTGGAAATAATATTCAAGTTACTGTTTTGGGTAAGGGTACTATTGATACTCTAACCAAATAGGGGGCACAAAAATATATGTTGGATGTTTATTATGTTCAAGGTTTGAAGCATAATTTGATGAGCATTAGACAATTGATGGAAAAAGGTTACAGAGTTCACATGATAGGAAATCATTGTGTGATCAAATACATATATCCAAGCAATCAGTTAATTGCCGAAGTGCAGATGACAAGCAATCACTTGTTTCCTTTGAGGATAAGGCCAATCATAAAAGGAAAAACAACTGAAGTTGTTCATGAAAGACAGAAGGAAAATTTTGGATCTGCGTTCAAAGCAGAAAGTAAAGAAGCAGACATTCACTGTATAGAGGAAGAAAAAGACAATGAAATGCAAGCTGCGTTCCAAACAGAAATAAAGGATGAATCCTGGTTATGGCACTTTAGATTTGGACATCTGAATTTTGGTGGGATGAAGCTACTTCACATGAAGGAAATGGTGAAAGGATTGCCATTGATTTAAAAGGCAGAGAGAATTTGTGAACGCTGTATTTTTGGAAAACAACACAGAGAGACTTTTCCAGTCGGAAAGTCATACAGAGCTCACATGCCACTTGAAATTGTGTACTTTGATATTTGTGGACCGATGCAAACACCAATCATGGGAGGATGCACTTATCTTCTCACATTTATTGATGATTTCACAAGAAAAACTTGGATTTATTTTCTAAAACATAAATATGATGTGTTTAGCTGTTTTCAACAGTTCAAGGAACTTGTGGAGAAGTAGAGTGGTTATGTAACATTAAGATATTAATAACAGATAGAGGTGGTGAGTATGTATCAAATGATTTCTTAAACTTTTGCAAAAATCATGCCATACAGAAGTAATTCACTGCGTGGTATACACCGCAGCAGAATGGTATCACAAAGAGGAAAAACAAAACCATTATGGAGATGGCGCGCAGTATGTTGGCAGCCATGCATATGTCAAATGAATACTGGGTTGAAGCAGTGGCAACTGTTGTTTACATCATGAATCGATGTCCGATGAAGAGCGTGAAGAACAAAGTTCCACAGGAAGCATGGACAGGTATGAAACATAGTGTTTCACATTTAAAAGTTTTTGGTTGTGTAGCATACGCACATGTTTCAGATGAGATGAAAAGGAAATTAGACAATATTAAAAGACATAAATGCATTTCCATTGGGTATTCTGAAGACACAAAGGCATACAAGTTATATAAACCTGTCACAAGAAAAGTTATTATCAGTTGAGATGTTCAGTTTGTAGAAAATAAAGCATGGGATGGAACTGTAGAGAAGAATGTGAAAATTGTGTCACATGTTGAACATGATGATAGTGCAGAAGATGTGGTTGAGACTCCACATGTGAATCAAAACTGCGCAGCTCCGTCTACTCTCAGGGCTCAGCAACATGTTTCGGCAAAGAGAACTCCGACACAAGTCGCAGCTCAAGCAACTCCAACAAGCACACCAAGTGCGCAACAAACTCCATGAAGCAGTTCACGTAGCTTGCGCAGTTCGACACCAACAACTCCGACAAAGACAAGAACCCTGGATGAGATATATGAGACTGGTACACCTAATTCATTCTCATTTTTGCATTATTTTCTCAAGTTAATGATCCTCTAACATTTGAAGAAGCTATTGAAGATAAATTTTGGGCATAAGCCATGGATGAAGAAATAGAATGCATTGAGAAGAATCAAACATGGAAATTAGTTGATGTTCCTAAGGACAAGGATGTGATAAGCGTGAAATGGATTTATAATACCAAGCAAGATGTTGATGGAAATGTGCATAAGCACAAGGCAATATTGGTAGCAAGAGGGTTCACACAACAAACTGGCATAGACTTCAATGAAACTTTTGCACCTGTAGCTCGAATGGACACAATCAGAACAATTTTGGCCATCACAGCACATAAGAAATGGCTTGTTTATCAAATGGATGTTAAGTCTGCATTTTTAAATGGTTATTTAGAAGAAGAAGTATATGTAGAGCAGCCACAAGGCTACGAAGTTCCAGGACAAGGACATAGGGTATACAAATTGAAAAAGGCACTCTATGATTTGAAGCAAGCTCCTAGAGCTTGGTACAGTCGCATTGACTCACATTTCATTCAAAATGGATTTCACATAAGTGAATGTGAGCCAACACTGTACACAAAAATCAACAAGCAAGGTAATAAGCTAATTGTCTTCCTACATGTAGATGATTTAATATTTATTGGTGATTTTGGCATAGAAGAATTTAGATCAGTCATGGAAAGTGAATTCAAAATGACTAATTTGGGGCTTATGAAGGATTTTCCAGGCATTGAAGTCCAACAGACCGAAATATGTATATTTATATCTTAGTCAAAGTATGCAAGTAATGTCTTGAACATATTTAAGATGCTAAATTGTAAGACAGCTCCAACAACAAGTCCTGACATCATGTATGGAGTCACTTTAATCTCAAGATTCATGGAGTCACCAAAAGAATATCATTAGCAAGTAGGTAAAAGAATGTTGAGGTATGTAAGTGGAACAAAAGAATTTGGTATTTTGTATTCAACCTCAGAAAATTTCAAACTCACTAGATACACTGATAGTGATAATGGAGGCATCATAGGTGACAGAAAAAGCACATCTGGGAATACATTTCATGTAGGAACAAGTGTTGTATCATGGGCTTCAAAGAAACCACGCATAGTGACTCTTTCTTTTGCAGAAGCAGAGTATGTCGCGGCTACAAGTACTGCATGTCAAGCCGTTTGGATGCGGAGGATGTTAAGTGATATGTCGTAGAACCAGCAAGAACCCACATTTATTTACTGTGACAACAATTCAACTATTGCACTATCAAAGAATCATGTGTTCTACAAGAGAACCAAGCACATCAACACAAGGTATGATTTTATCAGAGAATTGATAAACAACAAGGAAATATGTTTAGAATTTTGCAAGTCTGAATATCAGACAACAGATATATTTACAAAACCATTGGAAAGGGACACATTCCAATACCTGCAAAGTTGTTTGGGAATGACAAGTTCTGCGCAGTGAACTATATCATGAAGAGCGCATGTTTTAGCTCTGAAATATTTTGCAATATTTTATTTTTGTTTAAAGATCCTCATCCGATCATAATTAAGGGGGAGTGTTGGAATATTGTAATTAATGAGTTGATAGCATATATGATATGCGTCGGCTTTGTCAGACACTCAATCAGTCTGCAATGTCAAACAGTCAATCATTTTGCAACCAATCCAGCTCACGACAAGTTACTATTTAAGTAGCCGCATTTGTATTTCGTAGGCTCATAAATTCTTAGGTAGAATTTTATTACAGTCTTTAATGTAACCCTGTAGCTTCCAAGTGAAGTGATCCTGAGTCGGTGATAATGAAACTCTATAAATGAAAATCACTCACAGAGATAGAGATAGAGATGTATGTGAGGGAAGAAGAGTGAAAGGAGGAGAAACTCATCCCGTGAAATGTATAAAGAGCCCATGCTCTGTAAAATTGTAAAATATTGAAGTAAAACTCCTCTCTCTGTAAGTGCGGCAAAGTTACTCTCTTTTACAGTGGTAATATATAAGTATTTAGTCTTATGTATTCATTCTCAAGAATGTTGGTTTATGCATGCCGCACATCTACTTCATATTGAGTTGTGTAAATGTTGTTGTTTACATTTACGATCTGTAAATCAAATAAAGATTCCAAGTATTTCATGGTGGTAAATGCCCTAGTTTAAGTGCGCAATAACTTCAACATATGTTTCGGTTCTTATGTTTTAGCATAAAATACATTTATACAAAGTTTGTTTAAGATTGAGTTATGCGCAGCTAAATAGGTATGCAAAGTTAACTTGTGCACAGTTAACCTTCGTAAAGTTAAAAGAAGTTTGCAAAAGTAATTTGTATGAAGTGCGAAGCTTATGCAAAGTAAAGTATTTCACGAGGTTAGAGAGTTGCGAAGAAAAGTGTTCGGAAAAATAATTAGAGCAAAGTATTTGCTAAGTGAACCGCAACTCGAAAGCAAAGAAAAGAAAGATATTATTGATTTACTAAAGTGTTCGGAAAAATAATTAGAGCAAAGTATTTGCTAAGTGAACCGCAACTCCAAAGCAAAGAAAATAAAGATATTATTGATTTACTACGCAACTCAAATCTTTTGACTGCGCAGGGTGTTCTTTTTTTTCCCTTGAGGTAGCTCCACTTTCCAACATCTCGTCTACCTGAATAGGTCTGCGCTTCACATGAACTTGCATCCACGTCTCAATATTTTAAATCCACGGCTCCTTCTGTGCACGCCACCTGAGTGACCAATGTTCTCACACCCATGCTAAGAATTGCCTGTGTCTAGAAATCACTGGATGATCCCTAGAATCTCCATGTAATCGTGATCTTTGCCATGCGAGAAGCAACGTGGATCTACAACCTGATCCTCTCTGTGCTTCATCACGCCTCAGATCTGGTCTCTCTTCATTGTGGAGGACTTCCACACAACATCCACAACGCCCTTTCTTCACAGACCATGGATTTCGACATTGAATGCAAACCATAGCTCAGGGCTCTTTCTTCCATGGGTCGATCCACTTGATTTCGGAAAATCCTTTGTGGATTCCACCGAACCATTCTTGCATCAAACGGATTTTAGAAGTCATACAATGCGCAGGAACCATCGATCTCTTTACTGGCAGCATCTTCCTTCGTGTGCAGCCTCCAAGAAAGGGTTTTCCTTTAACTTTACACGGGAAGATCTCCTTTCATTCAAACTAAATCGCCACTTCAGGACCGGGAATTAAATCCTCATCAATTGATAAAAAAACAATAGCATCATTTCACCATTGTGAGCCACGGGCTAGCTTCTTCACCCACATGAGGTTGGGGCTCATTACTTCTGCCCGATTGATTTCTTCACACACGTGGCTGGGGTTTCTTGTTTCATAGAAAATCTCGATTAGCACATTCTTCTTAACGTCCTTCATGACCTTCAATATATCTCGCAACGAATGACCTCTATGGCTCTTCCACATCGGTGGTTGTTATCTTTCAGGGCAAAGTTCTCTCTTCACCTCAACAGATTCCTTCCTTCTTTGTGCAGACCTCTCCTTGTTCTTTCGACCTTGGACATCAATTTCCATGCCTCCCCCAACTATGTGCCATCAATTCTTTGCCCACATCATGCACAGATCCACAAATTTATGTACAAGAAGCAATACACAATCAACTCTCCATTGCATATAGCAGATCTACACTTTAACCTTGATCTACAATTTCTCCTTGCATATCCAAATGTCAAGCAATAGATCTAACCACTTTCATCATGCATTTGTAGGCAGTCTCATCTACACACCAGGCTCTGATATCACTGTTAGGCAATCAAACATGCTAGAGAAACTAAAACACAAATACAAGCAAAGAACAACAAGAAGATTTATCTTGGAAAACCTCGTAGGAAAAAACCAGCCTGCAATAATAGATCTATTATTGGTCCTTGGCCTAGCTGGCCAAACTAGGCCAAGGCCGCCAAGAGCATCTACATTGGCATCTTACAATGGAGGAATCCAACCCTATAAGTAGGATTCTTTACATGCAAATGCAACTAGCAAGGACTACCAAAACTGGTTTGCCCGAAACCACTTACATCATTACTCATTCCCGAGTCAAAGTTAACCCTAACAATTTATTTTAAGAAATGTTTAAAGTTAATATTTTTTTCACAAAAGTTTATTAAGACAAACAACTCTTAGACAACACAATACATTAAAACAATTAATGATTCCAAGCTACAATCTTATTAGAGTTATGGGATTTTCTATATGCATTATGATGGTTGATAATTATGTCTATGCTACATGACTAGTAGAAGTAGGAAGTGTATAGAAAGTAATGGGATGGAAGGAATATGTAAAAATATGAAAAGAATAAAGACAAAGTGTGCAATAATATATGCCTAAGTTATGGAAGCATTAGATCATGTTGTGCATCTCTTTAGAAGAAGATGGGGAGTAGTGGAATATTTTTTTGTAAGTATTTATATATATCAAAAAGTAGTTGTAGGATTTGAGTAAGAAAATCATAGATGATGAACACATGAAAAATATTTATATTTATACAGTGTTGGACTTCAAGAAGGGGTGGTAGCAAAAAGGCTAAAAAGAGACCAACAAAAACAAAGGTAAAATGAATATAACTAAACCCAATAGGCATTGCAAAAATTGTGAAGTAGATGGGCATTCTTGTATGCTTCATTTAACATTGCATCCAAAATGGTACAAATCCAAGAAAGGAGTGATGACATCTACCAAGTTTTTAAAAAATGGTAGAGGATAGATTGTATGTGGATGAAAGAATCATCTACATCATCTTGCAACAACAAATGGTTAATGAAGATAAAGAGCATTATTCCAAGTC
The DNA here is from genome assembly GCA_027924585.1 of Larix kaempferi. Classification (NCBI taxonomy): domain Eukaryota; kingdom Viridiplantae; phylum Streptophyta; class Pinopsida; order Pinales; family Pinaceae; genus Larix; species Larix kaempferi. The sequence goes on from BSBM01000153.1 coordinate 3,348,161, forward strand.
AAAGTTCAATTGAGGAAACATAAGTTAAAGGTTCTTTTGACATGGACTCTTAATGTAATGTGAATTTTACAACATTAGTTGATGAACTTGGTCAACAAATTTATGATCTAGTACAATAATGCTCATTGGGATGGTCATAAAAAAAAGTTTTCTATGAGAATCATTGCGAGATGTAAAATCTAATTTGCCATAAGCCTGATTATTTTGGCAAAATGTAAAATCAAATTTGCCATAAGCATGATTGTTTTGGTTAAGTAGAATGTGACCTGGCACATCTTGATGCATGTGAAGTAATGTTTGGAAGTCTTTATTTATCAGATAAAAGGTAGAAAGACCTATCTTATCAAACCACTTAAAAGAATAAGAAAAATATCCTTAGTAACAATAAACTAATGGCAAAAAAACACATTGATTGAAACATGTTAGCAATAACCTTCATAGCTAATAGAATGTTAGAAATAATGTGTTAATTCCATCTCCTTCACATATAAGTTGAAGTTTAATATGAAAAATGATCATAAATAATTAATTTTTTTTTAATGTCTCATTATTTACCTATAGTTTATGTGCTAATTCCACCTCCTTCACATATAAGTTGAGGTGTAATATGAAAAATGATTATGAATAATGAAATGTTTTTTTTTAATGTTCCATTTTGTACCTACTATGTAAGAAAAACACGTTGTTGTACAAGAAAAATAGGCTCCTAATGTTTAAAAAACATGTTGTTGTAGAAGCAAAGCATGTTGTTATGGAAGCACGCATGTAACATGTTAATGTAGAAGTAGATAAGTTAAAACCAATTTCATAATTTTTGCAAATTAAATGTGATGAAATTTGAACTATTTTAAGCTAGCATATACCAAAAATCAGCCCTATTTAGCATCCATCCCTGTACACATTTCCACTAAATTTCTATCTCTTAGTCAAAAATATAAAAAAAAATACATTGTGGTCTCTGACCTACAAAATAATGTAGAATGGTTTTACTTATAGGATATTTTAGCTTTGGAAGGTGGCTCATAGAAGATTTCCATAATTGATTCATTAGAATTTTAGCATTCCATGATGAAGAGGAACTGTGTGAGGAGGCAATAAAAAGATAAGGGAGCTTGAAGAAAAGGGGCAAAACTGAGGGGACAATAAAGAGATAAGGGAGCATGAAGAAAGGAGTCAAGAATGAGGGGGTAATAAAGACATAAGGGATAATTAAGAAAGGGCAAGTTAGATAAACAATAAATTAAAAAAGTATTATTGATTAAAAATATAACAAGTTTAAGATTATATATAAATTATCCAACTTGTAAAAAAAGAATTGAGCATTAAAATAAACTTGTACATTTTTGGTTAGTTTTCCTAAATTGGATTTTTAGAATTAAAAGTTACTTTTATTATTTTTATACAAGTTAATTATTTTTATTTTAATTTCATTTCATTTCGTGTCAAAGAATAGTCATAGTTTGATACACAATAAAATAACAAAATAAAAATAAAACAATTTTTTTTAATTTTAATTTAATTTCAATCAATGTAAAAGAATAGTCGTGGTTTGATGCATAATAAAATAGCAAAACAAAAATAAAGAAATTTAATTTCATAACATCAATGTCCATGAAATGGAACCAAACCCATCTTTTACAATCAACATTGACCATGGAACTTGTGAGTATGTTTTTTGGCTCATACATAGCTTATTACAAATTAAAAATAAATAAATAAATTCAATGAAATGGAACTAGACCCATCTTTTACAATCAACATTTACCATGGAACTTGTGAGTATGTTTCTTGGCTCATACATAGCTTATTAAAACTTAAAAAAATAAAAATAAATTCAATGAAATGGAACCGAACCCATCTTTTACAATCAACATTGACCATAGAACTTGTGAGTATGTTTCTTGACTCATACATAGCTTATTAAAAATTCAAAATAAATAAATAAATTCAAAGTGGAATTTTTCAATAGAATACCAACCTTGACTTAAATTTTATTTTTTATTGGATTACAAATGTATATTTTATATGATATAAGTGATGCTTCATATTATCAGAAAGAATAAACCAAAAAAAAAGCTTTTAACCACTATTTTTACATCTTTTACTTCTTTTATATTTTTTTTAAAAATGTCCATTTCTAAATAAAATAAAAGAATAAATCTTAACATTATACTCAACACTTAAATATCCTTCTATATAAATATTATTATTATTATTATTATTAATATATAATAAACAAAGTGTTGATAACAATATCTAATATATAAATATTATTATTATTATTAATATATAATAAACAAAGTGTTGATAACAATATCTAAACTACACTATATATACTTGATTAATAATTTATAATAAAATGGAAACTCGTATTAATACAATAAATAATTCATAGAAAAAAAATTGTAATTACTAGTTCAAAACCTTGACAAAACCTGGAGCTTGAAAGCTCTTCTACGCACTGTATATGGACCTTTGCTATTGAAAGGCAAATAAGAATCCTTAACCAAAACACAAATCACAAAACAGAGCTGTTAATATGAATCATGGCATAACCTTCATGGCTTTGTACATGACATCATAATATAGGAATAGCTCTGCTTTGCTTCTTATTACATGTATCCAAGCTATACGCAAAATAAAAAACACCCACCCTGCAAACATCCTTGAAGACTGTTGCCCTATATTTCTATCGGCGGAGGCGCCAAGCTCGGATCAGGCTCGGAGGGCTCGGCACCAACTTTATTACTGCATGCCACCGGAGGACTCGGCACAAGTGGTGGACGCCTAGCGGTTATTAGTGTTCTTTCCCTCGATCTCTCTTCTGCAAGTAAATAATTCGTATAAAAAATCTTTGTGGCAGATTTATTAGAAAGACAATGTAAGATGCATTGAAAAAACTTATAATTTTATTTTGCAAGCTGAAAGTGAATACCATGATCATACCTGCCGGTGGTTGAAAATAAAGATCATCGTCAATGGCAGACGAAGAATAAGCGGCAGGCGTTCGAGCTTCTGTTGTGACAGTGAAACCCAAGGAAAAGAGAACAAATAAAGCGAAGCAGATTAGAATGCTACGCCCCATCATTAACTTCGCTGATACTATTTCTGAGTCTTCTCTAGTGTTACTAATCGCTTAATAAGTCCACATTTTATGAAGAGACACCCGCAACCCTAATTCTAAATTGTTTCAAATCAACGCGTAAATTAACGCGTTGCATGTATGGCGGCGATCTTTGACTTTGAAACTATGGCGGACATTTTTTACTTTGAGATTCTTTAGTGAGCACGAAGAGACGTGGAATGTACGCCTTTTCAATTCGGTGATATAATTTAATACAGATTCGCCTGGAATCTAACGTTCTACCTAACGTAATTTTCCAGTTCTGAAAGTATTTGACGGTCGTAGTAAATACAAAATGTAGAAAATCGTCGTAGTAAATTCAAAATGTAGGAATAGGAATAGGAATAAAATTATCAAGGCTGTCGATTTGAAATTGCAGTGATAAATAACCTGAAGGACAGCGATCTCTGCCCAAGTCATAGTGTTTGGTTCTTGGGAGGTAAAACTAAAGGAGTAGTCTTTTTGTTAGACTCCTTGGGTTTTAATAAATATCAGTTATAGGATGAGTACTAAAGAAATTACACATTTCTGATTGTAAAATGTACTTTTTAGAAAAAACACAATTATTGACACAAAAAGATCATATAGAATATACTCTATCCCACTAAGATGTGAGACTAGAACTCTTAAATCAAATTTGTATCTTACACTATAACACTTGTCTAAGATTATATATAAGTGGACAACTTGTAAAAAAAAAATTAGCATTTAAAAAGCTTACACAGTTTTGGTTAGTTTTCCTAAATTGGAGTTTTAAAGTTAAAAGGTGTTTTTATGATTTTTATATCAGTTTTGTTTTTTTGTTTTTTTTAATTTCATTTTATTCAATGTAAAAGAATAGCCATAGTTTGATACACAATAAAATAAAATAAAATAAAAAATTAAATCATTTTTTATTTTAATTTCATTTCAATCGAGGTAAAAGAATAGTCATGGTTTGATGCATAATAAAATAGAAAAACAGAAACAAACAAATTTAATTTTATAAGATCAATGTCCATGAAATGGAACCAGGCCCATCTTTTACAATCAACATTGACCATGGAACTTGTGAGTATGTTTCTTGGCTCATATATAGCTTATTACAAATTAAAAATAAATAAATAAATTCAATGAAATGAAACCAAACCCATCTTTTACAATCAACATTGACCATGGAACTTGTGACCATGTTTCTTGGCTCATACATAGCTTATTAAAAATTAAAAAAATAAAAATAAATTCAATGAAATGGAACCGAACCCATCTTTTACAATCAACATTGACCATGGAACTTGTGAGTATGTTTTTTATTAAATCTATTATTTATTTCTATTTTTTAATTAATTTCAATTGCACTAACATCAAAGTAGGTTATTCCTTTCGTCTATAAATTTTGATTGGCTCACCTATTTTGAAAATGAAAAAGAACCCACATAAGTACACACAAAGACCTACATACTAAAAAAAAAGTTCATTGATTATGTTAAGACCATGATGTTGTAGACTAGCGCTCGAATCATTCTAGGGCTTGGTTGATTTCCTTAATTAAAAAAAATAAAAAAAATAAATATGAAAAAATAGTGTTGCACTAGAACGGCTTGTTATCTACAATGTATATAATTTTTTTCACAAATTCCACCATTTGTATACCAAACAAGAGAACTAAAGCAAACATATTCATTATGTTTTCTTAAAAAAATAACATACCAACCTTAGGAGAACCCAATTTTTTGGGAGTTATACTTAATTTCCATAAATAATATTTATATATTCCGGAAGGTAATCCGATTGTCTACGTTTCATCTTCTTGCGCCATATTCCAAAAAGTTGTGTAGGTAGATCTAATATTGCTTTTTGACATTTATATTTCTGTTTTTCCAGGAGTCCATTACAACTAACGCGTCATGAGTGGCCAGCATTAGCTTGCACCAGCCCTTTAGGAAACATAATTTCAAAAAATATGGAAATATATTGCTTGAAACTTGATGCATATATCCCAGATACTAATACTTGTGTAAAAAGTGAAAGAGGTTTTTGTATATGATTCTATTATTAATAAAAACGTCTTTTATTTTTCAAAATTTTCTCTCGATCTTATCAAGAACCGCACCCAAATTTTGTGACTAAAATAGAAAATCATTTAAATATGTTTTAATTCTAGAAAAATAGGCTATGAAGATCCATTCGAACCTTCCAAACCATGGTCCACTTATTTAAAAAATGAGGGAGGTTTTTGTGAATGGGATCATTATTGACAAAAACCTCTTTTGGTTTTCAGAAATTCACTTCCATCTCGTCGCAATCTGTGCTTAAAGAAAATGACTAAAACAGAGAAAACATAATACTTTGACTTGGTAACACCTTCCCTACTTCTTTATCTTGGTCTCTTAAATATAGGATCTCACTCTCTGATTTGAATGCATAAAAATGCTCATCAAGATCTTAGAGATTCATGATGTTATCTGATCCTTCAAATCTAGGATTGATAAAATTAGTAATCCTCTGTAACTCTGCTAACTTGTGATACACGAGCCTTCTATGTGACTTCAGGCCTTGGAATTGAGTTGGAGCGATGGCTATTGAAAAACATGATTAAGCTTTGACGTTGGATGACTAATGAATGAGACAAAATGAGACTAAAGGATTATGATTCATAATTTTTCCACATAAACAACTTTCCCTTTTTGAATCCACGTACTCATGAGAGAATTATGGATAAAGGTAAAGGTAGGGATAAAATGAAAAAAAATATTCATTTGTATTAAAAACCCCCTTTTAAAATATTTTTTTATAAAAAATATTATTTAAATAAAAGGTAAACAGATCCCTTTATAAAAATTTAAATATCAAAGTTATTAAGGAAAAATAAACATATAGGTGGGTGGAAAAAGATTATTTTTATATCAACAAAGGCTCACTAGATAGAGATTTGGTGACAAGGAATTGGACAAGTTAGCGCAAAAGATTAAAGGCTTTGGAAAAAATTCAAGTGGACATTCTAGTAGGGAAAATCGAGATTCCTTTTTGCACGTGCGCTGCCCGAATCTAACAATTTTGATGGGACAGATTCTGGTACCAAAAAGACAAATAAATTTTAGCGTGCCCTTAAAAAATTAAGGCAAGAGTAAAAAGAGAATGAAAGCACCCACATAATGTATTTGCGTTTTACCTTTTTGCAATACACAATTGAATGGCTCTAGAGCCTATTCCAATGGATATGTATAAATAGAAAAGGGGATTTCTTTGAAGAAATGTTTAAGGTTAGGGTTTTTTTCACTAGAGTCTACTAAGGCAAAGAACTCCTAGAAAACAAAACACAATACATTAAAGCAATTAATGAATCCAAGCTACAATCTTATTAGGGTTATGAGATGTTTTATATCCATAACTATGTCTATGCTACATGACTAGTAGAAGTAGGAAGTGTATAGAAAGTAATGGGATGGAAGGAATATGTAAAACTATGAAAAGAATAAAGACAAAGTGTGCAAAAATATATTCGTAAGTTACGGAAGCAATAAATCATGTTGTGCATCTTTTTAAAAGAAGATGGGGTAGTAGTAGAATATTTTTTATAACTATTTATATATATCAAAAAGTAGTTGTAGGATTTGAGTAAGAAAATCATATATGATGAACACATGAAAAATATTTACAGTGTGTTGGATTGGAATTCAAGAAGGGGTGGTAGAAAAAAGTCCAAGAAGAGACCAACAAAAACAAAGGTAAAAATAATATAGCTAAACCTCATAGGCATTGCAAAAATTGTGAAGTAGATGGGCATACATATGAATCCTAGTCTTGTACACTTCATTTAACATTGTATCCAAAATGGTACAAATCCAAGAAAGGAGTGATGACATCTACCAAGTTTTTTAAAAATGGTAGAGGATAGATTGTATGTGGATGAAAGAATCATCTACACCACCTTACAACAACAAAGGGTTAATGAAGATAAACAGCACTATTCCAAGTCAAATTTCAATTGAGGAAACATAAGTTAAAGGTTTTTTTAACATTGACTCTTAATGTAATGTGACTTCTAGAACATTAGTTGATGAACTTAGTCAACAAATTTATGATCCAGTACAATAATGTTCATTGGGATCGTCAGAAGAAATTTTTTTATGAGAATCATCGCAAGATGTAAAATCAAATTTTCCATAAGCATTGATTATTTTGGTTAAATAGAATGTGATGTGGCACATCTTGATGCATGTGAAATAATGTTTGGAAGTCCTTATTTTTCAGATAAAAGGAAGAAAGACCTATCTTATCAAACCACTTAAAGGAATAAGAAAAAAAAGCCTTAGTAACAATAAACCAATGGCAAAAAAAACACATTGATTGAAACATGTTAGCAGTAACCTTCATAGCTAATAGAATGTTAGAAGTTATGTGCTAATTCCATCTCCTTCAGATATAAGTTGAGGTGTAATATGAAAAACGATCACGAATAATGAAATGTTTTTATTAATGTCTCATTATTTACGTATACTTTATGTGCTAATTTCACCTCCTTCACATATAGGTTGAGGTGTAATATGAAAAATGATCATGAATAATGAAATGTTTTTTTAATGTTCCATTTTGTATCTACATGTTTCTACTATGTAAGAAAAACATGTTGTTGTAGGCTCCTAGTGTTTAAAAAACATGTTGTAGAAGCAAAGCATGTTGCTATGGAAGCACACATGTTACTATAGAAGTAGACAAGTTAAAAGCAATTTCATAATTTTTGTAAATTGGATGTGAATGAAATTTGAACTATTTTAAGCTAGCATATACCAAAAATCAACCCTAAATTCATAATTGTGTTGTTTGGTGAAATTTTAGGAAAAATGATTTAGCATCCATGTACACATTTACACTAAATTTCTATCTCTTAGTTAGTCAAAATATAAAAATACAATGTGGTCTATGACTTGCAAAAAAGGTGAAATGGTTTAACTTCTAGGTTATTTTAGCTTTGGAATGTGGCTCATAGAAGACTTCCATAATTGATTCATTAGAATTTTAGCATTCCATGATGAAGAGGAACTAAGAGTGAGGAGGAAATAAAAAGATGAGAGAGCTTGAATCAAAGGGGAAAAATTGAGGGTGAAATAAAGAGATAAGGGAGCATGAAGAAAGGAGGCAAGAGTGAGGGAGTAATAAAGACATAAGGGAGAATTAAGAAAGGGGCAAGTTAGATAAACAACAAATTAATAAAAGTATTATTCATTAAGAATATAACAAGTCTAAGATTATATATAAGTCTAACTTGTAAAAAAAGAATTTAGTATTAAAAAAGCTTACACATTTTTTTGTTAGTTTTCCTAAATTGGATTTTTAAAGTTAAAAGGTGTTTTTATTATTTTTATACCAGCTTTCTTTTTTTTAATTTCATTTCATTCAATGTAAAAGAATAGCCATAGTTTGATACACAATAAAATTTAAAAAAAAATAAAACCATATTTTATTTTAATTTCATTTCAATTGATGTAAAAGAATAATCATAGTTTGCTACATAATAAAATAGCAAAACATAAATAAAGAAATTTAATTTCATAACATCAATGTCTATGAAATGGAACTAGACCCATCTTTTACAATCAACATTGACCATGGAACTTGTGAGTATGTTTTTTGGCTCATACATAACTTATTACAAATTAAAAATAAATAAATAAATTCAATGAAATGGAACAGACCCATCTTTTACAATCAACATTGACCATGGAACTTGTGAGTATGTTTCTTGGCTCATACATAGCTTATTAAAAATTGAAAAAATAAAAATAAATTCAATGAAATGGAACTGAACCCATCTTTTACCATCAACATTGACCATAGAACTTGTGAATATGTTTTTAGGCTCATACATAGCTTATTAAAAATTCAAAATAAATAAAGAAATTCAAAGTGGAATTTTTCAATTAAATACAAACCTTGACTTAAATTTTATTTTTTATTGGATTACAAATGTATATTTTATATGATATAAGTGGTGCTTCATCCAAAAAAAAAGCATTTAACCACTCTTTTTACATCTTTTAGTCCTTTTATATTTTTTTTAAAAATGTCCCTTTCTAAATAAAATAAAAGAATAAATCTTAACATTATACTCAACACTTAAATATCCTTCTATATAAATAATATTATTATTATTATTATTATTAATATATAATAAACAAAATGTTGATAACAATATCTAAACTACACTATATATACTTGATTAATAATTTATAATAAAATGGAAACTCTTATTAATACAATAAATAATTCATAGCAAAAAAATTGTAATTACTAGTTCAAAACCTTGACAAAACCTGGAGCTTGAAAGCTCTTATACGCACTGTATATGGACCTTTGCTATTGAAAGACAAATAAGAATCCTTAACCAAACACAAATTACAAAACAGAGCTGTTAATATGAATCATGGCATAACCTTCATGGCTTTGTACATGACATCATAATATAGGAATAGCTCTGCTTTGCTTCTTATTACATGTATCCAAGCTATACGCAAAATAAAAACACCCACCCTGCAAACATCCTTGAAGACTGTTGCCCTATATTTATATCGGCGCAGGCGACCCGATCACATTAGATTTATTAGTGCTTCCCAGCGGAGGACTCGGCACAAGTGGTGGACGCCTAGCGGTTATTAGTGTTCTTTCCCTCGATCTCTCTTCTGCAAGTAAATAATTCGTATAAAAAATCTTTGTGGCAGATTTTTTAGAAAGACAATGTAAGATGCATTGAAAAAACTTATAATTTTATTTTGCAAGCTGAAAGTGAATACCATGATCATACCTGCCGGTGGTTGAAAATAAAGATCATCGTCAATGGCAGACGAAGAATAAGCGGCAAGCGTTCGAGCTTCTGTTGTCACAGTGAAACCCAAGGAAAAGAGAACAAATAAAGCGAAGCAGATTAGAATGCTACGCCCCATCATTAACTTCGCTGATACTATTTCTGAGTCTTCTCTAGTGTTACTAATCGCTTAATAAGTCCACATTTTATGAAGAGACACCCGCAACCCTAATTCTAAATTATTTCAAATCAACGCGTAAATTAACGCGTTGCATGTATGGCGGCGATCTTTGACTTTGAAACTATGGCGGACATTTTTTACTTTGAGATTATTTAGTGAGCACGAAGAGACGTGGAATGTACGCCTCTTCAATTCAGTGATATAATTTAATACAGATTCGCCTGGAATCTAACGTTCTACCTAACGTAATTTTCCAGTTCTGAAAGTATTTGACGGTCGTAGTAAATTCAAAATGTAGAAAATCGTCGTAGTAAATTCAAAATGTAGGAATAAAATTATCAAGGCTGTCGGTTTGAAATTGCAGTGATAAATAACCTGAAGGACAGCGATCTCTGCCCAAGTCATAGTGTTTGGTTCTTGGGAGGTTCAGAACTTGTAAAACTAAAGGAGTAGTAGTCTTTTTGTTAGACTTTTTGGATTTTAAGGATGAGTACTAAAGGAATTATACATTTCTGATTGTAAACTGTACTTTTTAGACCAAAAAATTATTGACACAAAAAGATCATATAAAATATACTCTATCCCACTAAGATGTGAGACTAGAAATCTTAAATCAAATTTGTATCTTTATTTGTATTGAATCTCTCGATCTGGTAAGTCAATCTGATAACTGTCGTTAGCGTTAATTGTTGCTATCAATGAATTTCGAACTTACCTTCTCTTTACTATGAATAGCTTGGCCTCTTCTCGAGTCTTTATTTATTATCAAATACCAAATACCAAGTATGAAGTACAAGCATAGTTGCTAATCGACCTCAAGTTTTAAAATATAAATAACTATGGGTATAAATATATTGTTAATTCAATAAACTGCAAACCCAATGTTGACTAAATTTATATTTTTTTATTAGGGATCTATAATGGATTGCGTTACGCCTAATGAAACCAAGTTTGGTGATATAATTTATTACGGATCAGACATAAATTCATGCATTAAGCCAACTTCCTTGATAAAATTTAATACGATCTAGATTTATATCGATATATTAGGAATTGATAATTAATTGCTTTACTCGTTTGCCTATATAATTTAAAACGGAGTAGATTTAGATATAATATTAGAAATTGACTTTTAAAAGCCGAAACCAGCCGCATAACATTAAAAAATACTTATTACCCATAGATTTGATAACAATAATTGAATTTTTCCACCTAAAGCAAAAGCGGCATACCTATACGAAGGAGTCTTGGAAAACGATCTGTCGGTAGGTTCCACATTGGAATTTAAAAAACATTTCATTTAACTGCAATGTTTTTTAAAGTTTAAAATAACTAGCATACCTCTTAAACGGGGAATTGTGTGTATGTAGATAATACAATTATATGATTATTCCAAGGAAAGATTTGGATTTTGGAGGGCCCTTGAGGGAGAGCGATGGTGGCATCGGAGCGATGGGTTTCTGCAATGTCGTTTGTAGTGCTGGATCTCTGCTTCATGGGTTTGTAGGCCTCCGTTGTACTGATGGAGGTTTACATTCCCGGGTTTTTCCCTTCTGTCTTCTGGTTAGGTGTATCCCCTGGAGCTTAGTTTATTTTCTACACTTATTTGTTACTAGGGTTAGACGGTAGGGTTTTTGTCGATAGTGGAATCCAGGTGGCTGTGTGTCTCCTCCTCCACAGTTTGCATAGGACAGGTGTGCCTTTTGGGGGATCCAGGTGGCTGTGGGTCATTTACTTTCCCGGTTTGGAAGGACAGGTGTGGGTTTTCTTGTTTTATTTGGTTGCGGGCCCTTATGGCTCCTTCTCCTTTCCAGTTTTCCACTGTTCCTTGTCCTCCTGTCGTTTCGCATTGTGGTGCATCTGAGACTTTGGGATTGAGCTCGCCGGGGGTCGGAAACCCTAATCTCTTTGGTGCGAAGGCTAGGGTTCGGCGTAGACTGAAGGCATACAAAGCAAGGTCTGCTCTTACTAGGTTTGTGATTGCGGAATATGCAAATCTTGACAGAGTGGCTATGTTGGCCGAACGTGCACTTGTTGGTCGTCTTGAATTTACTTCTGCTTCGAAAGAGGAATTATGAGAATGGGTTAGAGTTAACTGGGTATTGGATTCTGGTTTGGCTCCGAGGGTTAATATACTGTTGAATTGCTGGATTTTGTTTGTTTTTCCGGATACTGCTTTGATGTCGAAGGTATTGAAGGGCATCTGGCTCTTTAAAGAGGGCTCTTTGATCCTGAAACGCTTGCATCTTGCTTTTGACCCACTTTCAGAGAAACAGCGTTTTCGTCACCTTTGGATGCTGATTCCAGGGTTGCTGATTGAACTTTGGACAGAGGCGATTGTTGTCGGCCTGGCTAACTCTGTGGGGCGTTTTATTCGCATTGACAGAAGTCTCTATTTGGTATGGACCGTAGATATGCAAAGGTCATGGTGGAGATTGATATGGATGTTGGTCTGCCGGCAGAAATTGAGATAGCTTGGGGTAGTAGATGCTGGAAACAACGACTGGATTTTTTCAGAATTCCCTTTCGCTGTTTTGTCTGCAAGGAAATTGGGCACATATCTGCAAAATGTCCCCTCAATTCGAAGAAAGACTCCACTTTGACTGGTTCTTTGGACCTCGTTGCTCCGCCGAATGCTCCTGGTAAGTCTGTCCCTGCCCCTGACTCTGTGTATTCTGATGTATTAAAGGAGGACATTGCCTTGTTGGAAGTAACAGAGAGAGATTAAGATGCTCGTATTGCATCTGGGGATATCATTTTGAGACATGGTATTCATCCTCCTGATGTTGGGTGTCTGTCAATGTCCGGTGAATAGTCGAAACCCTCGGTTGTGCGTAACCTTGCTTCTGATTTAGCCTCGGTGGATGATAGGGTTGTTGAGGGTTTGGACTCTTCGGGGGATTTTGATGTTGGTGAGGTGGCTAGGGTTTCCAAGCCTCTTTCTCCTTCAGTTTCTATTCTGCAGTCTGTTGATGAACCTGGGTTTAGTGATAATTGTGATCTTAGAATTGATGGGGTTTTAAAAGCCCTTGCTCCGGTTCCTACTTACTCTAAATCTCCTTCAACCGGCTCTGGTGTTCTTCCATTACATGATGTGAAATTTCAAAATGTCACTATTAGGAGGGGAAAAAAGAAAAAGGATGGAGGACGGGATTCTGTTGGTTCTGGATTTCCTGGGGGAAATGAGAATGTGTCTTCTGGGGTTTCATTAAACTTGATTGCTGAGGGTCTTAGAGCAAAGACTCCCTTGAGCACTGGTTTGTGATGTCTATTCTTTCCTTGAATATATGAGGGTTGGGGAAGGTTTCTCGGGCAAAGGCCTTCTCCAAGCTTTTTGCAACTATTTGTCCTGGTATTGTACTTCTACAAGAAACCATGTGTTTAAGTTCAGTGGCGGTCGCGAAGTTAGGTGATCTTCTGCCAAGGTGGGAAGTTGCGGCTTGCTGTGCTAATGGTCTTTTGGGAGGTCTGGCTGTGGCATGGGATCCTTCTCTCTTTGCCTTTAAAGTTTTTTCTACGTTGTGGGGTCTCTTGATGAGAGGTCTGTGTTTAGGTATGAATTTACAGTTTCATGTCTTAAACTGTTATGCACCATATGAAGGTCGTCGCATTTTCTGGGAGGCATTGGATGACTCTGGGGTTCTAAACCTTCCACACCTAGTGATTGTTGGAGATTTAAATTTCACTAAATCTGCTTCTGAGATTTGGGGTGTTGGGGCAAGGATGGACCCGTTGGCTGATTTCTTTGTGGATTTTCTTGGTCGTTTTGACCTAGTTGATATGGAGCGTGCTAAACTTATTCTGACCTGGACCAATGGCAGGCAGGGGGGTGCTAGTGCACACAAACGACTTGATCGTTTTTTAGTGAAGTCCTCCTTTTTTGGTATCTTTCAGCAGACACGTTCGTGGGTTCACAAAGTGAAATTTTCTAATCATTGGCCTATTGTTCTACAGTTTGAAGAGTTTGGCCCAAGGGTTTGCTATCCTTTTAAGTTTAATTGTTCTTGGATTTTGGAGAAGGAATTTTGTGATATGGTGAGATCTTTCTAGTTACAGTCGGATGTTGAAAATTTAAATCTTGTCGATTTCTTTTGTCATAAAATGTTGAAGCTAAAAAAGGAAGTTATAGATTGGATAAAGGTGAGAAAAAAGGTGGATGCAGCAGAACTCAAAAGATTGGAAAGTAATATTCAATATGCTTTCATACAAAATTTGGATGGGTCTTTGAACCAGGATGAATTTGAAACTCTGAAATGTTATGAGAAAAAGAAAGAGGATTTGTTATTAATGGAAGTAAGAGAATGGAGATTGAAAAGCAGAGCGCTGTGGATTAATCATGGGGATAGAAACACTAGATTTTTTCATGCTTTTGCATCTGCAAGGAGGAATTCAAAAATGATTTGGGATATTACTGATGCTAATGGAAACACTATCAAGGATTTGGATTCATTGAGTTCTGAAGCTGTGAGGTATTTCGGCAATATCTATAAGGAGGATGGTGACCGTGATCTATTGGAACAGATCAGATTGGAAAAACTTTATCCTAGATGTATAAATGTGGATGATGCTGAGGCTTTAGGCAAGGAGGTTTCTTTAGAAGAGATAGAGCAAATGTTAAAATTGTTTGCTAGAGACAAAAGCCCTGGACCTGATGGCTGGCCTATGGAATTCTATGTGCATTTCTTTGATATTTTAGGAAATGATATTCAGAGGCTTGTGGAATACACTAGGAATCATGGTTTTATTACAGGTTCTTTAAATTCCACTTTCCTTACCCTAATTCCAAAATGTAACAAACCTGTTTCATATGGGGATTATCGGCCCATAGCGCTCTGCAACTTAATTTATAAACTTATTTCTAAAATTATAGCTGTGCGATTGAAGGATGTTTTATCCATAGCTAGTTCTCCAGAGCAGTTCGGTTTTTTGAAGGACAGACAAATACATGATTCTATTGGCCTCTCCCAAGAGATGCTCCATACTATAAAATCCAAGAAGTTGAAGGCTATGGTATTAAAGATGGATTTAGAGAAGGCCTATGATCGGGTTAATTGGGATTTTCTTAGATTGATCTTGATTCAAATTGAAACTCCTCCTTTGGTGTTAAACTGGATAATGGATTGTGTGACTACTCCATGCATTGCTGTTTTGGTAAATGGCAATCCTTCTTCTTTCTTTCAGTGTTCCAGAGGCATTAGACAGGGCTGTCCTCTGTCTCCCCTGTTATTTATCCTAATTATGGATGGTCTTAGTAGGCTCATTCATCAAGCAAAAGAATGGGTTTTGATAAAAGGTATAAAGATGGGTGAAGATTGTTTTCTGTCACATTTACTTTTTGTTGATGATGTCCTTCTTGTGGGTATTGACTCGGTTTCAGAGTGGAAGGTGTTTTCAAATATCATTAATTTCTTTTGTAAGGTGTCGGGTATGAAAGTTAGCATTTCCAAGTCTTGTTTTTATCAGCATCTGGTGGAAGCAGATAGAAGGGATGAAATTGTTTCTTTTTTACCTTACAATTGCCTTGATCTGGTTGATGGGTTGAAATACTTAGGTTTTATGTTAAAACCTAACTCATATAAGGCAAATGATTGGTGGGTGATTATCAACAAGTTTGAAAAGTGGATAGACCATTGGTCTTTCCAGTTACTATCTATAGGTGGAAGACTTGTTCTTGTTAAAGAAGTGCTCTCTAGCATTCCAGTTTTCTGGCTATCTTTGTTGGAGATCCCGTGCTATGTTATTAATAGGCTCAGAAGGCATATATTCAATTTTCTCTAGTCTGGCAGACATGATGGCTCAAATTTGGTGATGGTTAAATGGAATGTTCTTGCTCGGCCGCTAAATTTCGATGGGTGGGGTATCAAAGACCTCAATATTTTCAGCAAAGCTCTTAGGACGAAGAGCTTATGGCGTGGTCTGTTCTGTAAGTCTCTTTGGTCGAAGGTTCTCCATCTCAAATATATCAAATATGATTTAATCTGTTGGATGAGGAAGCCAAAGAGGTTTTCTGGCTCTTTGTCTCCAGTGTGGAGAGGTTTTCTAAAAGTGTATGATTGGCTTACGAAGGATCTTTGCTGGCAAGTAGGCAATGGAAGCAGTGTTCTTATTGGGGTGGATCATGTGCTTGGATTGGAGGAACATTATTGTTTATCTGATAGTTTGATATCTCGGTTAAACCTATAGGGATATAAAACCCTTTATGATATATATGATTTGAATCAATTTCATAATACAGGATCTGGATGGTTATCTGAGCTAGATTGGCAGAATCCGAAACATGCTTTGGAATGGGATATATATATTCGGGCTCTGCGATATGCAGGTATTGCTCTTACGAGATCCCCTGACAAGATAATTTGGCCTAGCAATACAAAAGTTGGTTATGTTACTGCCAAAACTGCATATGATAGGATTATTTAGAAACAGTGTATTTATCCTTGTCATTGGTGGTATTCGAAAATATGGAATTGGTCATTACCTTTGAAGGTGAAGTGTTTTCTTTGGCATGCTCTCAATGGCAGTCTTAAGACATGGGAAAATTTACTTAAACGAGGTTGGTGTGGTCCTAGCTGGTGCTGTTTGTGTAATTCATTTTCTGAGTCTGCTGATCACCTTTTAATGAAGTGTTCTTTTTTTCAAAAAATATGGAATCTCTGTTGTTCTGAGCTTAATCTGCAGTTGGTTTGGGATGATTTGGATTTTGGTATGGGCATGCTAAATTGGGTCAGAAATTATAAAAAGCCTCTTTTCCTTCCTATTTTTATTTCATGGATTATATGGTTTACAAGGAATGAAGTGATCTTTCAGAATTTGAAACCGGATGCAGTGCAGTGTGTAAAGTCTGTATTCTATTTATTATAGAACTATCCTGAAGAAGAACATGGTAAGCATGTTGTGAGAGAGGATACTTTTTCCTTTGTTGTCTCGCAACCGGTTTTATTTTTTGATGGGGCTTCTAAAGATGGTTTGTGTGCTACTGGTGGGGTTATCTACATCAATGAAAGCCATCACTTTGCTCTATGACTTAATGGTGGCAGAGGCACCAATATGAAAGCTGAAATCTTGGCTCTTTGGGTTGTCTTAAAGGTGGATAACTCCTTTGGATTGGTGAATCCCATTGTCTTTGGAGACTCTCGTGTTGTTATTAAATGGGAAAACAATGAATATTCCATAAATGTTTTGGAACTTGAAATTTGGTGTGACCGGATTCGTCAGGAGATTTCAAAGTTGAAGCAGATTTCTTTTAATCATATTTATAGGTCACACAACTCTCTTGCAGATCAACTTTCAAAAGATGCATTTGCTGGTCCTGTTGGTGTCCTTTTCTAGGAAGAGTGGATGGAGGCTTGTCTGCTTGACAGGGGTAACTTATATTTATTTTAAGAAATTGTAAATTTCGGATGAACTAGTCTTTTTGTATAATATTTTTTTGGGGGAGTCGATGATATTTATGTATAGCTGACACTCTGAAGGTGTTTTTGAGAATAGGTTCTGTACTGAATATCTTGACTCAAGATATTATCAACATCTTTGTACTATTTGATTCTATGGAATAACAATAGTACGATTTTTTTTCTACTGGAAAAAAAGATAATACAATTATATGTGTTGAAAGCAAGTCTAATGAATGTATTTGTGGTAGGCAAGGGATTGTCATCATTAGGTTGTAGGCCAATACATTAGCTGGCCTTGGACCTCCGACATATATATACACTTGAACATACATATCAGTATGTCTCACATATATATACACTTGAAGATTTCAAAAAATAAAAGGATAAGGACATCATAGATGAATTAAAAGATCAAGAATGAATAAGCACTATTTAGGGTTACAAGGAAATCCAAATTATTGATTTTTGAAGTGTAAGGTATTCAACCAGCTAAAGCAATCAAGATGGAATGGCCCATGGTTATAATTAAAGTAACATCACTGGTTGACTTTGATTACTAGAACACATAATTTCTCCCATCAACAAAGTGAAGCAAATTGGACTCAATGTTTCCTCTTTTATATTAAGACAATTCCAACGAGACTGAAAGCACACTTCTTCACGACTAGGCCCACTACAACCTTGCCACAAATAAATGTAAAGCAATAAATGAATGTTTTATATGAGTACTATTGTAATGGAAAAGTAGGGCATAAACATTAAATTGCATAGAGTAAGACAAGCACAAGGCTATCCCTCCACTTCAATGTCACTAATGCAAGGCTTGTGAAATGGATGACAAGTTTGGACGGTTTGCAAGGCAATTAGTCTTCATGAATTGTCTAGAGAAGACTACGATCCGCAGCGCACAAACCTTCTAGAGTTGATCACGTGACAGCTTCACTCTATGAACCCCCTCAAGATGTGTGAGAGTTTTATTTTCGGTCAAACCATTTCTTTCTAAACCATTGATTCTCCTATGCTTGGTTAGAGCTGTGTATCTACAAAGAACTCTTTGAATCAGTAACGGTGTCTAGACTGCATAGATGTGTTCCATGGTATAGGAATCATATAGACGTTATAGTTAGGCTATTGATGTTTTCCAATCAATGATCCAGTTGCATGCTTGATCATTTTTTGCATTCTACTTCCTACTAAGAGCTAGTCTCAACATTGATTTAGGTTACACTGTATGTTTTCTTTACATTTCCTCTTATTCAATGCATAACATGGTCTGGTTGGAGGATATGAATTTGTAGTAAAAATTTGAACCGATGAGGATGCACTGAGAAGCAATAGTTGTTGGAAAAGTTCCAATGGGATTCATGGTCATATTCCCGTCGAGTTCAATGCAGCCAACAATCGCCGCTTATTGCGTTGATTTTGGCAAATTGTTTGCCATTTCTATTGTGGTTGCAGAATTTCTAGTTACCAATATTTATTTATAGTATTTGAAAATGCATAAGTTATCAATAAACAATTAAAGAATTACCTACTCATAATTGTTGGACCATTCATAAACACTTTCCTTGCTCAGAGAAAATGACTCACTGGATTCCATATGGATTCATCTTCAAAAGCATATGGCTTCATCAACGCCCAATGGCTGATAAGGATTCCCCTCAAATTCACAATTATGGCTTCCATTCCATGTACAAATTTCATGGTTCGAACTGAAGTTTGTGTAGAATTCTCTAGGCTCCACGCATGCACGCACTAGGTTTTTGAGATCCGTGTGGGTTAAACATTCGCTTTGAAAATAATATGATGTGCTCCCAACACCAATGAATAACAATATGGATATCCGTGAAAACCCTAGAGGAATGGAAGGGCTTTGTAGTCTGGTCAAACTTTAATACCATGAAGCAGGGAAATGGAACCTCGAAGAGAAATTCGATATGTTGGAAGATGAAAGAAAGTTGTGCATATACAATTAATATAATTTTATGTGTTGAAAACAATCCTACCAAATATATAGTAGGCATTGTAGTCGATGAAATTGAAAGGAAAACTTGCAAGTACTAATAAGCAATAAATAGAAACCCATGTAATCAATGGCAAGTAAAATGAAAAGTACATTAATTTGTAATACGAGAAAGTATACTTATGTTAGTAAAACAATAAAGGGATAAGTAGTGATCAAGTTTAACTCTAATTATATTTGCAATAAGCATTGATATTTTCATTTGGTAGACGGAGTGCAATGATTGAGGGTTGCAATTTTAAGTGTGAAAGGGAAAGAGAATGGAGGCGTGCCTCTTCTTCCTTTTTTCAAAGTGAGGCATATGGAGGCCCAATGTAATTAACAAATTCCATGACAACATAGGCTAGTAACATAGGAGGGCTAGATCTAGGTGTGTATACAATTTGCATGACCACTTTGAGTGCACCATTTACTAACCATGATTGGACCCATAAATTGCAGGATAGTATCACTCACTTCCCTACACATAGAAATACTTGTTTTTCTAGTTGATGGGCATCATCTTGCTTTGCATCTAAAACATTGGTGAAATCTTTGACAAATCGTTATACTGAGCATTTTATTGTGAGATTGATGACAGGGGAAGAATTTGGAGGAGTAATGAATACTTGTTAGGATGAATATTTGTTAGGATTGTTTGCAAGATTTTTTGTTGCAAAGAGATGGATTGACATGTCAAATCTTGAACTCTCCTCTGTTGACAAGAATTTATTAGTCCTAAATGAGAGGAGGCTCCATTATTCCAAGGTTGGTGTAGCATTGTGGATGTTTGTCAATAGCTGTTGGAAACGAAGTTGGGTGACATTAGTACCCCTTTGATGGAATACTATTTCCAAAATCTAAACCCTTTATGAATTTGAATGTCAAAGAAAAACATGAAACCATGGTTTCAAATCCAATTCCATAACCAAATGCATTTCTTATTGCATAACCATAGGATGCAAGATTCCATGACTTTTAGTTTATATAATCTTGATATAATGTCTTTTTTTAATACAAAAAGTATTTTCTATCTAATATCTAGCATAATGGATAACCATGGATGTAAAATTCAATGTTAAGAGCCTTACCAAGTCACCACTGACTAATTTAGTTGAGTGTATGTATTAAATAGTAGGCATACACTTAAACCTAGAGTGATCTTTCTTCATTGAAGTAACAAGTCTAGTCATTTTTTAATAATGTGTTGCTTACCTTAAAACTCTACCTTAGGTTATGGCAGTTTTAAAGCTCATGCAACTCAAGGAATTGGTAAAAGGCATAGCATGGTGTTTACTCCAACCTTCAACCTAATATCACCAACCTACACCCAACTACGAAATCATAAAGTTCGTATCTATAAGGAATTGTCTTGCTATGTGATTGGCGTTCAACAAATCAACATGGCATTCCATCATGTTGACCCTATGATCAATCATTCTTACACGGGAATCAAATACCATCAAGAGAGAGGGGGGAACATGTTGTTTCTCAATGTAAACATGTCACATTATATCAAAGAGAGACTATAGAAGAATTTATTGGAGATGTTAATCCATTTGTAGGACATGTTTATCAAAGGATGAAGAATTTTGTAAAGGTGTGGCCACAAGCAGTAAATGACCTTGGATGAAGCACAGAGCCATGCAAGTTCAAAATCATAATATCATAAATGAATAGTTCATGAAAAGTGATCTTCATTTTTATTTCCTTATCATATAATTGAAATTTAGATATTTATTAAATCCATGCAATGAGAATTGTGAAAGCTACCTACTTCAATAAAGCTTCCAGCAGCAACCGATTCTAATAAAATTGTAAAATCTAAATTGTTTTTTATAGTAATAGTCACATACAATATGTTATTATCACAACAAACATGTTATTATGCTATTATCATACCACATCCCAACAAACATTTATTTATTTATATAATTTAACTTCCTTGTGATTGCATTAGTGCATACTAATTGGCATTGGTTCCATTGTCAAAATTTATGGTGGAGTTATCTTCAATTTACCTTAATTTAACTTATTGCACCTAGAGTAGCGAGGTGCTCTACAACCCAGTATGGTGGAGGTGTTGTCACATTCCTAACAAAATAAAAAATAATTAAAAAAAATCATTTCGGCTAATAAAACCAAATAAAAAGTAGATTCATTATGGTAGAGATGTTGTCATGTTCTTAACAAAATAAAAAATAATTAAAAAAATCATGTCGATAAAAATAATAAAACCATATAAAAAGTAGATTCATTATGGTAGAGATGTTGTCATGTTTCTAACAAAATAAAAAGTAATTAAAAAATCCATATTGGCAATTACATAGATCTATCAAGAAATTGGATCCCTCTCGGGTTGATAGATTTGGATTTGAGATGGATCTATGCTGGTTTATTACATTGAGAGTAGAGAGGTGATTACAACCTAGTATGGGGGAGATGTGTTTATTACACTGAGAGTAAAGAGGTGATTACAACCTAGTGTGGGGGAGATGTGTAACAAAACGTAATGCTGTAACTTTATGTACAAAAAATAAAAAGTAATTAAAAAATTGATGTCCTGCTCATAAAATAAAAAATGAAACCAGATAAAAAATACTTAAAAATCCATATATCTTCATAAAATAAAAATTTAAAACCAAATAAAAATTCATTAAAAAATAATACCTCAAGAAATTGGATGTCTCTTGATGCTTGATAAATCCAAGTTTACGATGGATCTATGCTGGTATAATTTAACTGCAACTTGTGACTACATGAGTGCACACTTGACATGTGGTTCCATTGTAAACTTTTATGGCAGAGTTATCTTCTTTTAACCTAGTATTAATATATTTATAAAAATAAGACCAGGACATCTCATTTTCCATCATCTTTGTATTTTTCTTATACATTCAAAAATCCTTTTTCTTCAATGATCTAGAAAAGACCAAACTATAGTTATAATTACAACACCCTTTCGACCTACTTTATGTGATTTTTCATTCCAATTACCATACCTTGCTCTTATGGATAAAGTAACATTTCCAAAGCTAAAATTAAAGTATTCTTCACAAGAAGATATTCTAGACCTGTATATTTTATGGGTTTATTTTTTTAGCATCTCGCAATTCGAATCACAGCGACCACATGCATTGGATTTTGGGGTGCCATATTTAAATGATCTAAGATTGGTAGTAATACCACCCTCGACAACCTTAACGGAGCCATAATGGTAATTGCAGTCTACTCCATGCATGGTAATATTCCTCTTCCATATAATACTAGTTGCTATATGCGACTATTCTTCTTCCACCTACACTGCCCCTGTAAAATTCATTAGATGTATTTAATCTTGCAATGATACCCTATCTTTGCTTACACGATAATGGAGACGTGTGTTCCTTGGGAGCAACACAAAGAGTATCTTGCTATGTGATTTCTAAGTTTTACTTTATAATGTGTAAGTGGAGTTCGGGAAAGAGATTATGCAATCCCAGATCGTTTATTTTGAGCCGCGGGGTCTCCACTCCATGTTTAGGTTCATACTCGTTGTATTATTTAGAATGGCTGCGATGTCACTGGTGGATTTTGAAAGCTATGGAATTGAATTATCGTAAGCAAAGCGTAGTATTAATTATGGATGTAAAAAATGGATCAATGAATAGTTTAGTTTATTTGAGACACCTGGACTAACTGATCCATGTCAACTATTCTCAAGTGGAAACTTGAATTGGTTTACGAAGATAGTGGAACTTGAGTGTCTATGATGGAGTCAGAGAAAAGCATACCACAATATATATATATGAATGTTTTTTCAAGGCACCTTAAGCCTTCATCTTGAATTTTTCTTTCTCTCGCGACAGAGACAATGAAACCAATTTTATTGTGCACAACAGTATTACCATAGCTGCAGTAATGGAGTTATTAAATATTAGTATTGTATTCTTTGCAGTCGTAGCATTGTGGTTGCAGCTTTCCTAGACATCTTATGTTGCTTCTTACAGTTCCATTTACAGTTTTGGAGATTCTCTAGCTGATACAGGGAATTTGTTAGGGTCAACAGTTGCTGCTTCTAAATCATAATATGGTAATTTTCCCTACGGAGAAACATATTTTAGCAAACTGACTGGCCACTTTTTGAATGGATGACTAATCGTCAATTATATCGGTATGTTTTACAAGATTTTAAAATAAAAATTTTCAATGCTTTGCATTTTGTTGAATATCTGACCTACTTTCTTCTTTTGGTTTATTTTTGTATTTTGTACAACACAAGCCTCTGGCATGCAAGCTCTTAGCTCCATATCTCAGTAATAAGAATTCCACATTCACCAGTAGTGTTAAATTCACAGTTGCCGGAGCCACGGCCTTGGACCCTGCTTTCTTCGCATCCAAGAAGATCGGGTCGCTTGTTAACGTGCCAGGGGTAATAATAAATAAGCTTAGATTCACACGGGGTGTCTCCTCATTCACCGTCGATAGTGGACGAAGGACGGAGAGGAACCGACCCCTTAAACAATGCATTCGGCGCAATTATTAGCTTATGTTTGATAATCAAAATGCCCATTCTATGATGTTTACTTATGACAAAATAGATTGTAAAGAAATAATAATTGATTGCATTAAGCTAACTTCGTTGATATAATTTAACCAAGAATAGATTTGATATTAGAAATTGATTTTTTAATGCATAATGTGGCAGCCATATACTAGAAGTGGAGTCCTGGAAAACCATCTGCCAACGGTGTCTTGGAAATCCACGTGCTATGTGATTTACTTATCCGGTGCATCCAAGCAGGGTTGTAATTTAAAAACATTTAACTCTCGTTTGACGGCATTTCGTCCAAAAGAAGGGAATTTTGCAGATCAAATTCCAATATGAATCTTGATTTTTCATATGACCCTAGTTCAAACTAAAGTAAGTTATGAAAAAATTGATTATTGCAAAATAATAATGCCTTATATCTATTTGGCACCAGCTCAAAGTCTCTCCTTTCATATTTTGCTATATTATAATTGGAACATATCTACAGGGAATTAAATAGAGATGTAGACAGCGTGTCAAAAGGTACTTTTGTGGAGAAATGACTCTTATGACTATTTTGATAGACTATGGGGTTCTCAATATTTTCCAAATGTGATTTCCTGTTATGTTTTATGTTGATGATATCTTAGTTTTTATTAGTCTATGTGGGTTCTGGGACATGACAACAATTTTGTTGAGACTACAGTTTTTTTGGACACTTTTTTGCTTATGCTGCAAAAATAGAATTGTTATTAGAAGATCTATGATGAACAGTTAAGATGATATACCTTTCGATTCAATTCATTTGAATAACAAAAGTATATTTTTTTCTTCCTTTTGAAAAAAATTGTTGGCAGCAGAAGCTAAATAAAACAGAGATCAAATAAGACAAAAATGAAACAATGGCAATCACATAATTTGACATGGAGAATTTATGTGGTAAAACCGTCAAAAGTGAAACATCCATAGAGAACATAGTATCGGTATTATTATTGCTCAAAGATGGAGATTAAAAAAACAAAAAAAAAGCTTACAACCATTCCTCACATTCACTCTCAGAATAATATTTTCCTCTACAGGATTACATGGATTTATAGAACTTCTTGCATAGTTACATGAAACTCACCAATTATGTAATGTCCCTATTCAAATAAGTGCATAGTAAGACAATCCCATCAATCCTACTAGTTTCCTAGGTTGGATGGGCACATGTGGGATGGTAATAAGGAAGATAATAAATGATATTTAGACATTAGAAGGGTTCAAGCATTTAATAAATATGGTGAATAAATAAATTCAAGAGAAATTCTAAATGGCAAGTGGTTTTGGAGACATATGGAGGTGGTGGGATCCACACTAGATTGATTTTTCAATGACACATGGCAACTCTCTCTTGCCAATTCGAATTCATGGGAAGGTGAACACTCTTTGGTGAGTTGGTAAGTCATAACACATGGCATTGCGCATCTTAGGTCGAAATGGGATGGAATAGTAACCTCCATGGGAGAGGAAGATTCAAATTGGAGACTAGTGGAAACTTGGGCTAGATTCCCTAGTTTTATGACAACAATAATGAAGCATCTATGACATTTATGACAAAATTCAGACCTAACTTCTTACACTTGACCATTACGACATGTCAGCCCCAAAACTAGGCTCAAGGAAGGCACTCATGGAGTTGGGGGAATCTAAAGAGACTGAAATTCGAATTTGGGAGAAGATGGAAGGTTGGAACTGGGAGACAAGTGGCAAAGGAGGAATACTTTCTAAATGGAAAATTATTGAATCTATTGAGAGGATTTAGACCCCTTGAAGGCTAACATTGGTTATAAAATGTAGAAATCAAGTATGAGAATGGATTTTGATGATATGATAAAAATTACATTTGTGAAGAGAGAACTAGTGGATGACTAGTTTCTTACCTTAGCCAATTTCGAGGGTGAAAGATTCCCATCCAAGTTGGTGTTTGGAGAGGCCACTCAGGTCTTTCATGGTGCTTTAATGGAGTTTTATTTCTAGGTATCATCTAAAGGAAGTTTCATGGTTTTGTTTAGTGTAGCACTTTCTCTCCACCATTTCCAATTTTGAAGGCATATTCAGGCTCCTTGAGGGATTGCGCTTTGGGTGAGATCTTGCACTCATTGGGCGAGATTCATATGATATTTTTCTGATTTTAATAGCTTCATATCCTCTGTTCTTGATATTCAAAAACTCTCAGGTCAACATACCCATTGAATGTATGCAAAACTATTGATTAATGAGCAAACAATGTCCATTTCCCAATGCTTTGATGTATGACACTATAAGGTTGATTATTTCGAATGGATGGATGATTCTCTGATATATTTGTGATTAATATACTACCATGGATATATTATACAAGTTTCATGTAATATACTTGAGCATTTGAAGCATTTTTACTTAGCTTGTTTGTATTGAGAGGTGAAATAGTGCCATTTCCCCAAGGGTCGAATTGGGGGTTTTTGCTGTTGAATGTGAGAGAGTTAGAACAATAGTAAAAATCAATTAATGGTGCATATGAGACCTTAATCACATGCTTAACACATTACATACCTCTATTCATAAATTCATGGGATTTTGGAGGCATTTGGAAGGCCATTTGCAGTGTTACCCCGGGGGGATTTGATGCACAAATTACTAATCAAAATTACATATATTGATCAGAATACAAATCAAGTTTGCAGAAGTATTTGGAGGGCCATAAAACAACCCTGAACCTAATATTCAATTCTAAATACCATTCATACACTCCTACAGAATATTTGGGAGCATTTGGGTTGATTTGGAGGTCAAAACAGTAAAACTAGTCAAAGGTCGAAATTGGGGAAAAAGTGGGAAAATTGGCATTTTAATAAAATTTTGAAAAAGGGTCATTACAAATGGTATTAGAGCATGTTCTTGGCACCTGATGGTCTTAACAAGAAGTCAAAAGAATAATCCACCACCCTTTCAACCAGTAGTTGAAGAGGTTTTTGTTGAAGAAGAGGTAGTAGAAGAAGATGAGTCTTTTGCTGAAACCATGGGTAGAGAGGAGGATGACAAATTAAAACATAAGGAGGAACTTATTGCAACCTTAGATCCATGTTTATCTAAACTTTCAGAAAACATGGATATGATAGGTGACAAATTGTTGCAAGGATTCAAATTGTTGATTAGCTAGCTTCAAAGCAAAGGGATGATAGGAGATAATAGTGGTTCACACTCAGGGGAAAAGATGAAAGGGAATGAGCATATTTTCTCAAGTACAGGACCTCATAATAGAGCTGATGAATTTCAAATCACACAAAGGCATACTGCACCTAAATTTCTCACACCCAAAGAAGAGCCCAATCTTGAATTGGATTACAAGAAACTAGTAAATGATTGGAATGATTTGAATGAAGAGTATAAAAGAGGTGTACCACTCAGTGACTACATTGATGCTATGCAAAAGATTAAAAGGAAGGGAGAAAATAGGAGTCCATTCCAAAACAAAGAATTAAATAGTGCTATTGGAAATATGTCACTTCCTACTTTTGATGGTTCTTCTCAAAATTCTGCTAACACTTGGGTGCAAAAATTGGATGTATATTTTCAGTTGAATCCTATTTTGGAAGAAGATGCATTAAAAATGGCCATTTTGCATTTGGAAGGAGATGCCAATGAATGGTGGTTTCATGGGCCGAAAACCTTGGGTCATAATCAGGTTAAAACATATGGAGAATTTGTTGATAGGGTACTAGAAAGATTTGAACAAAAAGATCTAGAATTGCCTTTCAAAGAACTAGCTCAATTGAAGCAAACTGGGTCCCCTACTGAATATATGTTGGACTTTCAAAAATTATCAGTCAAGGTGGCTAATGTATCTATGGGAAGATTAGTATTGCTGTTCACTGAAGGTTTGGCTGAACCTTTAAGAGGTTTGGTCAAATCCCACAAGCCAACTACATTAAAAGATGCAATGAGCTTGACTAGGGATCTCCAAAATGTGCTTCCTAGAACGAGATTTCCTCTTAAGCCTAGCTATAAATTTGAAAAGAAACCTAGGCAAAGGGATGGATATGATAAGAAACCTTGGCAAAGGGATGGATATGATAAGAAACCTTGGCAAAGAGAGTCATTTGAGAGGAATACAAAAGAGGGACTAAACAGGGATGAACTTAGGAAAAAGAAACTGTGCTTCACATGCTTCCAACCATGGACACCTAGACACAAATGTACCAAAGGAAAGGCTCAATACATAGAAGTATTTTCTGATAATGAGGGGTATGATGGGGGCATGGATGAAGATGGACATATTTTAGATCAAGAAGAGACATATGAGACAGCAGTAGAAGAGGAAAGACAAGAAGAAAATCAGCCTTCACCAGACAAAGCAAGAATGGCAGTGCTTTCAACAGTACCTCGCTATCATACTATCCGATGCAAAGGTGTGGTACAAGAACAAAGAACTTCAGTTTTGGTAGATGGAGGAGCCACTCATAAATTCATTGATGCAGAGATGGTAGAGAAAAGAAATATACCTATTGAACCATTTGATGGCTTCACAGTTGTCATTCCCGGTCACAACACAATGCAATGCAAAACATGGGTTCCAAAGCTGCAAGTCACCGTAAGTGGAGGAATAGGGTTTGTCCTAAAGCAAGGACAACACTCCATAGCCTTTGAGAGTGGAAAGTTGTAGCCTCATGAAAAAATTTACTCCATCTATGTTAAAGAAATGCTGGCCATTATGCATGCATTGGCCAAATTCAGACAATACTTGGTGGGCAGCAAGTTTGTGGTGAAAATTGACCACAATAGTCTAAGACACTTTCTCACCCAAAAAGATCTAAATGAAAGGAACCAAAAGTGGGTAAGCAAGATTCAAGCTGATGATTTTTATATTGAATATGTCAAAGGAAAGAATAATATAGTAGCAGATGCTTTGTCAAGAAGGCCTTCTTTTTCTCTCATGGATATTGCCAAGGATTTGAAAAACATGCTACTAGCTGAATATGCCAGAGACAAATTTTCTTGTGATGTGTTGGATAGAATCAAAGGGGATGATAATTATAGGATTTTGAATGGGGTGATATATTATACGGGAAGAATTTATTTAGTTCATAACTCCAAGCTCAAGTACCAAATTTTGCAAGAAGCACCTGATTCCCCACTAGCGGGCCATCTGGGGATCTTCAAAACTTATCGACAGTTGAGGCAAATATTTTTTTGGAAGGGGATGAAGGAAGATGTTCAAAGGAATGTGAATGAATGTAAAGCATGTCAACAAAACAAATCAAAACTTACATGTCCAGCTGGCCTATTACAACCATTGCCCATTCCGGAGCAAAAATGGGACAGTATTTCCATGGATTTCATCACCGAATTGCCTAAATCCTTGGGTAAGGATTGCATCTATGTGGTAGTTGATAGGTTGAAAAAATTTGCTCATTTCTTTGCTGTTACATCATCTTTTCGCGCTGCACAAGTGGCTGATACTTTTTTCAAAGAAATCTTCAGATTGCATGAGCTCCCCAAGAACATTGTCAGTGATAGAGATAGTAGATTCATGCGTGCTTTTTGGAAAGAAATTTTTAGATTGGTAGGCAATAAATTGACTCCAAGTACCAGCCATCATCCACAAACTGATGGACAAACAGAGAGGGTAAACCAATGGTTGGAAGGATAACTAAGAAACTATGTGGAAGGGCAGCAAAAAGCATGGGCAAAATGGCTACACTTGGGTGAGTTTTGCTACAACCCCACTTATCATATGTCAATAGGAATGTCTCCTTTCGAAGCATTATATGGTTATGATCCACTTACATTTGCTGACATTATATTTGGTGATAGTAGAGCCCCAGAGGCTAAATATTGCGTGAAAGAGATCCAAAAAATTTTAAAGCGCTTGAAAGACAATTTGCATGTTGCTCAAAATCAGAAAAAACAATGTGCTGATAGACATAGAGAAGAAAGAACCTTTCAAGTCAATGACTTAGTATATTTAAGGTTGCAGCCTTATAAACAAACATCTCTAAAAAAGAATGGAGCAGAAAAATTAAAACCAAGGTACTATGGGCCATACAAGGTAGTGCGGAAGGTTGGAGAAGTAGCATATGAACTAGAACTTCCGGAAGGGAGTAAAATCCACAATGTATTTCATGTTTCTTGGCTTAAGAAAGCTCTTGGTAAGGAAATCATCACTTCAGAAATACTTCCTCCTTTGGATGATGAAAGTCAGCTCACACTTGTTCCGGAAAAGATTCTGAAGACATGGGAAAGATGGTTGAGGAGTAGAATCATAAAAGAACATTTAGTGCAATGGAAGGACTTACCAAATGAAGATGCCACATGGGAAGAGGAGAAGATTTTGCAGCATCCAAATTTGAAATTGCTTGAGGACAAGCAATCTTGGGTGGAGAAGACTGTAATGTCCCCATTCAAATAAGTGCATAGTATGACAATCCCATCAATCCTACTAGTTTCCTAGGTTGGATGGGCACATGTGGGATGGTAATAAGGAAGATAATAAATGATATTTAGACATTAGAAGGGTTCAATCATTTAATAAATATGGTGAATAAATAAATTCAAGAGAAATTCTAGGTGGCAAGTGGTTTTGGAGACATATGGAGGTGGTGGGACCCACACTAGCTTGATTTTTCAATGACACATGGCAGCTCTCTCTTGCGAATTCGAATTCATGGGAAGGTGAACACTCTTGGGTGATTTGGTAAGTCATAACACATGGAATTGAGCATCTTAGGTTGAAATGGGATGGAATAGTAACCTCCATGGGAGAGGAAGAGTCAAATTGGAGACTAGTGGACACTTGGGCTAGATTCCCTAGTTTTATGACAATAATAATGAAGCATCTATGACATTTATGACAAAATTCAGACCTGACTTCTTACACCTGACCATAATGACATGTCAATCCCAAAAATAGGCTCAAGGAAGGCACTCATGGAGTTTGGGGAATCTAAGGAGACTCAAATTCGAATTTGGGAGAAAATGGAAGGTTGGAACTAGGAGACAAGTGGCAAATGAGGAATATTTTCCAAATGGAAAATTATTGAATCTATTGAGAGGATTTCAACCTCTTGAAGGGTAATGTTGGTTATAAAATGTAGAAATCAAGCATGAGAATGGATTTTGATGATTTGATAAAAATTGCATTTGTGAAGAGAGAAGTAGTGGATGACTAGTTTCTTTCCTTAGCCAATTTCGAGGGTGAAAGATTCCCATACAAGTTGATTTTTGGAGAGGCCACTTAGGTCTTTCATGGTGATTTAATGGAGTTTTATTTGCAGGTAGCAACTACAGGAAGTTTCATGGTTTGGTTTAGTGCAGCACTTTCTCTCCACCATTTCCAATTTTGAAGGCATATTCAGGCTCCTTAAGGGATTACGCTTTGGGTGAGATCTTGCACTCATTGGGAGAGATTCATATGATATTTTTATGATTGTAATAGATTCATATCCTCTGTGATTCATATTCAGAAAATATCAGGTCGAAATACCCAGTGAATGTATGCAAAACTATTGATTAATGAGCAAACAATGTCTATTTTCCCAATGCTTTGATGTATGACACTATAAGGTTGATTATTTCGAATGGATGGATTTTTCTCTGATATATTTGTGATTCATATACTGTCATGGATATATTATACAAGTTTCATGTACTTTATTTGAGCATTCGAAGCATTTTTACTCAGTTTGTTTGTATTGAGAGGTGAAATAGTGCCATTTCCCCAAGGGTTGAATTAAGGGTTTTTGCTGTTGAATGTGAGAGAGTTAGATCAGTAGTAAAAATAAATTAATGGTGCATATGAGACCTTAATCACATACTTAACACATTACATTACTCTGTTCATAAATTCATGGGATTTTGGAGGCATTTGGAAGTCCATTTGCAGTGTTACCCCGGGGGGATTTGATGCACAAATTACTAGTCAAAATTACATATATTGATCAGAATACAAATCAAGTTTGCAGCAGTAGTTGGAGGGCCATAAAACATCCCTGAACCTAATATTCAAGTCTAAATACCATTCATACACTCCTACAGAATATTTGGGAGCATTTGGGTTGATTTGGAGGTCAAAACAGTAAAACTAGTCAAAGGTCAAAATTGGGGAAAAAGTTGGAAAATTGGCATTTTAATAAAATTTTTAAAAAGGGTCATTACAAGTGGTATCAAAGCATGTTCTTGGCACCTGATGGTCTTAACAAGAAGTCAAAAGAATAATCCACCACCCTTTGAACCAGTAGTTGAAGAGGTTTTTGTTGAAGAAGAGGTAGTAGAAGAAGAGGAGTCTTTTGCTGAAACCATGGGTAGAGAGGAGGATGAAAAATTAAAACATAAGGAGGAACTTATTGCAACCTTAGATCTATGTTTCTCTAAACTTTCAGAAAACATGGATAGGATAGGTGACAAATTGTTGCAAGGATTCGAATTGTTGATTAGCCAGCTTCAAAGCAAAGGGATGATAGGAGATAATAGCGGTTCACACTCAGGAGAAAAGATGAAAGGGAATGAGCATATTTTTTCAAGTACAGGACCTCATAATAGACCTGATGAATTTCAAAGCATGCAAAGGCATATTGCACCTAAATTTCTCACACCCAAAGAAGAGCTCAATCTTGAATTGGATTACAATAAACTAGTAAATGATTGGAATGATTTGAATGAAGTGTGCAAAAGAGGTGTACCACTCAGTGACTACATTGATGCTATGCAAAAGATTAAAAGGAAGGGATACAATAGGAGTCCATTTCAAAACAAAGAATTAAATAGTGCTATTGGAAAAATGTCACTTCCTAATTTTGATGGTTCTTCTCAAAATTCTGCTAACACTTGGGTGCAAAAATTGGATGTATATTTTCAGTTGAATCCTATGTTGGAAGAGGATGCATTAAAAATGGCCATTTTGCATTTGGAAGGAGATGCCAATGAATGGTGGTTTCATGGGCTGAAAACCTTGGGTCATAATCAAGTTAAAACATATGGAGAATTTGTTGACAGGGTAATAGAAAGATTTTAACATAAAGATCCAAACTTGCCTTTCAAAGAACTAGCTCAATTGAAGCAAACTGGGTCCCCTACTGAATATATGTTGGACTTTCAAAAATTATCAGTCAAGGTGGCTGATCTATCTATGGGAAGATTAGTATTGCTGTTCACTGAAGGTTTGGCTGAACCCTTAAGAAGTTTGGTCAAATTCCACAAGCCAACTACATTAAAAGATGTAATGAACTTGACTAGGGATCTCCAAAATGTGCTTCCTAGAACGAGATTTCCTCCTAAGCCTAGCTATAAATTTGAAAAGAAACCTTGGCAAAGGGATGGATATGATAAGAAACCTTGGAAAAGAGATTCATTTGAGAGGAATAAAAAAGAGGGAGTAAACAGGGATGAACTTAGAAAAAAGAAACTGTGCTTCACATGCTTCCAACCATGGACACCGAGACACAAATGTACCAAAGGAAAGGCTCAATACATAGAAGTATTTTCTGATAATGAGGGCTATGATGGGGGCATGGATGAAGATGGAAATATTTTAGATCAAGAAGAGGCATATGAGACAGCAGTAGAAGAGGAAAGACAAGAAGAAAATTAGCCTTCACCAGACAAAGCAAGAATGGCAGTGCTTTCAACAGTACCTCGCTATCATACTATCCGATGCAAAGGTGTGGTACAAGGACAAAGAACTTCAGTTTTGGTAGATGGAGGAGACACTCATAACTTCATTGATGCAGAGATGGTAGAGAAAAGAAAGATACCTATTGAACAATTTGATGGCTTCACAATTGTCATTCCCGGTCACAACACAATGCAATGCAAAATATGGGTTCCAAAGCTGCAAGTCACCGTAGGTGGAGGAATAGGGGCTATCCTAAAGCAAGGCCAACAATCCATAGCCTTTGAGAGCAGAAAGTTGCGGCCTCATGAAAAAATTTACTCCATCTATGATAAAGAAATGCTGGCCATTATGCATGCACTGGCCAAATTCAGACAATACTTGGTGGGCAGCAAGTTTGTGGTGAAAACTGACCACAATAGTGTAAGACACTTTCTTACCCAAAAACATCTAAATGTAAGGAAAAAAAAGTGGGGAAGCAATATTCAAGCTTATGATTTTGATATTGAATATGTCAAAGGAAAGAATAATATAGTAGCAGATGCTTTTTCAAGAAGGCCTTCTTTTTCTCTCATGGATATTGCCAAGGATTGGAAAAACATGCTACTAGCTGAATATGCCAAAGATAAATTTGCTTGTGATGTGTTGGATGGAATAAAAGGGGATGATAATTATAGGATTTTGAATGGGATGATATATTATAAGGGAAGAATTTATTTAGTTCATAACTCCAAGCTCAAGTACCAAATTTTGCAAGAAGCACATGATTCCCCACTAGCGGGCCATCCGGGGATCTTCAAAACTTATAGACAGTTGAGGCAAAGATTTTTTTGGAACGGGCTGAAGGAAGATATTTAGAAGTATGGGAATGAATGTAAAGCATGTCAACAAAACAAATCAGAATGTACATGTCCAGCTGGCCTATTACAACCATTGCCCATTCTGGAGCAAAAATGGGACAGTATTTCCATGGATTTCATCATCGGATTGCCTGAATCCTTGGGTAAGGATTGCATCTATGTGGTAGTCGATAGGTTGAAAAATTTTGCTCATTTCTTTGTTGTTACATCATCTTTTAGTGCTGCACAAGTGGCTGATATTTTTTTCAAAGAAATCTTCAGATTGCATGGGCTCCCCAAGAGCATTGTCAGTGATAGAGATAGTAGATTCATGCGTGGTTTTTGGAAATAAATTTTTAGATTGGTAGGCACTCAATTGACTCCAATTACTAGCTATCATCCACAAACTGATGGAAAAACAGATAGGGTAAACCAATGGTTGGAAGGATACCTAAGAAACTATGTGGGAGGGCAGCAAAAAGCATGGGCAAAATGGCTACACTTGGGTGAGTTTTGCTACAACACCACTTATCATATGTCAATAGGAATGTCTCCTTTCAAAGAATTATATTGTTATGATGCACTTACATTTTCTGACATTATATTTGGTGATAGTAGAGCCCCAAAGGCTAAAGATTGGGTGGAAGAGAGCCAATAAATTTTAAAGCTCTTGAAAGACAATTTGCAGGTTGCTCAAAATCAGCAAAAACAATATGCTCATAGACATAGAGAAGAAAGAACCTTTCAAGTCAATGATTTAGTATATTTAATATTGCAGCCTTATAAACAAACATCTCTAAAAAAGAATGGAGTAGAAAAATTAAAACCAAGGTACTATGGGCCATACAAGGTAGCGCGGAAGGTTGGAGAAGTAGCATATAAACTAGAACTTCCGGAAGGGAGTAAAATCCACAATGTATTTCATGTTTCTTGTCTTAAGAAATCTCTTGGTCAGGAAATCATCACTTCATAAATATTTCCTCCTTTGGATGATGAAGGTCAGCTCACACTTGTTCCGGAAAAGGTTTTGAAGACACGGGAAAGAAGGTTGAGGAGTAGAATCATCAAAGAATATTTAGTGCAATGGAGGGACTTACCAAATGAAGATGCCACATGGGAAGAGGAGAATATTTTGCAGCATCCAAATTTGAAATTGCTTGAGGACAAGCAATCTTGGGTGGGGAGGACTGTAATGTCCCCATTCAAATAAGTGCATAGTAAGACAATCCCATCAATCCTACTAGTTCCCTAGGTTGGATGGGCACATGTGGGATGGTAATAAGGAAGCTAATAAATGATATTTAGACATTAGAAGGGTTCAAGAATTTAATAAATATGATGAATAAATAAATTCAAGAGAAATTCTAGGAGGCAAGTGGTTTTGGAGACATATGGAGGTGGTGGGACCCACATTAGCTTGAGTTTTCAAAGACACGTGGCAACTCTCTCTTGCCAATTCGAATTCATGGAAGGTGAACACTCTTGGGTGATTTGGAAAGTCATAACACATGGAATTGAGCATCTTAGGTCGAAATGGGATGGAATAGTAACCTCCATGGGAGAGGAAGAGTCAAATTGGAGACTAGTGGACACTTGGGCTAGATTCCCTAGTTTTATGACAACAATAATGAAGCATCTATGACATTTATGACAAAATTTAGACCTGAATTCTTACACCTGACCATAATGACATGTCACCCCCCAAAAATAGGCTCAAGGAAGGTGCTCATGGAGTTGGGGGAATCTAAAGAGACTCAAATTCGAATTTGGGAGAATATGGAAGGTTGGAACTAGGAGACAAGTGGCAAATGAGGAATATTTTCTAAATGGAAAATTATTGAATCTATTGAGTGGATTTCAACCCATTGAAGGCCAATGTTGGTTATAAAATTTAGAAATCAAGTATGAGAATGGATTTTGATGATTTGATAAAAATTGCATTTGTGAAGAGAGAACTAGTGGATGACTAGTTTCTTTCCTTAGCCAATTTCGAGGGTGAAAGATGCCCATCCAAGTTGGTTTTTGGAGAGGCCACTCAGGTCTTTCATGGTGCTTTAATGGATTTTTTTTTGTAGGTAGCAGCTACAAGAAGTTTCATGGTTTGGTTTAGTGCAGCACTTTCTCTCCACCATTTCCAATTTTGAAGGCATATTCGGGCTCCTTGAGGGATTGCGCTTTGGGTGAGATCTTGCACTCTTTGGGAGAGCTTCATATGATATTTTTCTGATTGTAATAGATTCATATCCTTTTTTTCTTCATATTCAGAAACTCTCAGGTCGAAATACCCATTGAATGTATGCAAAACTATTGATTAATGAGCAAACAATGTCCATTTTGCCAATGCTTTGATGTATGACACTATAAGGTTGATTATTTCAAATGGATGGATTATTATCTAATATATTTGTGATTCATATACTTCCATGGATATATTCTACAAGTTTCATGTACTGTACTTGAGCATTTGAAGGATTTTTACTCAGTTTGTTTGTATTGAGAGGTGAAATAGTGCCATTCCCCCAAGGGTCGAATTGGGGGTTTTTGCTACTGAATGTGAGAGAGTTAGAACAGTAGTAAAAATCAATTAATGGTGCATATGAGACCTTAATCACACACTTAACACATTACATGCCTCTGTTCATAAATTCGTGGGATTTTGGAGGCATTTGGAAGGCCATTTGCAGTGTTACCCCTGGGGGATTTGATGCACAAATTACTAGTCAAAATTACATATATTGATCAGAATACAAATCAAGTTTGCAGAAGTATTTGGAGGGCCATAAAACATCCCTGAACCTAATATTCAAGTCTAAATACCATTCATACACTCCTACAGAATATTTGGGAGCATTTGGGTTGATTTGGAGGTCAAAACCGTAAAACTAGTCAAAGGTCGAAATTGGGGAAAAAGTGGGAAAATTGGCATTTTAATAAAATTTTGAAAAAGGGTCATTACAAGTGGTATCAGAGCATGTTCTTGGCACCTGATGGTATTAACAAGAAGTCAAAAGAATAATCCACCACCCTTTGAACCAGTAGTTGAAGAGGTTTTTGTTGAAGAAGAGGTAGTAGAAGAAGAGGAGGTCTTTTGCTGAAAACCATGGGTAGAGAGGAGGATAACAAATTAAAACATAAGGAGGAACTTATTGAAACCTTAGATCCATGTTTCCCTAAACTTTTAGAAAACATGGATAGGATAGGTGACAAATTGTTGCAAGGATTCGAATTGTTGATTAGCCAGCTTCAAAGCAAAGGGATGATAGGAGATAATAGCGGTTCACACTCAGGAGAAACGATGAAAGGGAATGAGGATATTTTTTCAAGTACAGGACTTCATAATAGACCTGATGAATTTCAAATCACACAAAGGAAGATTGCACCTAAATTTCTCACACCCAAAGAAGAGCCCAATCTTGAATTGGATTACAATAAACTAGTAAATTATTGGAATGATTTGAATGAAGAGTGTAAAAGAGGTGTACCACTCAGTGATTACATTGATGCTATGCAAAAGATTAAAAGGAAGGGAGACAATAGGAGTCCATTCCAAAACAAAGAATTAAATAGTGCTATTGGAAAAATGTCACTTCCTACTTTTGATGGTTCTTCTCAAAATTCTGCTAACACTTGGGTGCAAAAATTGGATGTATAATTTCAATTGAATCCTATGTTGGAAGATGATATATTAAAAATGGCCATTTTGCATTTGGAAGGAGATGCCAATGAATGGTGGTTTCATGGGCTGAAAACCTTGGGTCATAATCAAGTTAAAACATATGGAGAATTTGTTGATAGGGTACTAGAAAGATTTGAACAAAAAGATCTAGAATTGCCTTTCAAAGAACTAGCTCAATTGAAGCAAACTGCGTCCCCTACTGAATATATGTTGGAATTTCAAAAATTACCAGTCAATGTGGCTGATGTATCTATGGGAATATTAGTATTGTTGTTCACTGAAGGTTTGGATGAACCCTTAAGAGGTTTGGTCAAAGCCCACAAGCCAACTACATTAAAAAATGCAATGAGCTTGACTAGGGATCTCCAAAATGTGCTTCCTAGAACAAGATTTCCTCCTAAGCCTAGCTATAAATTTGAAAAGAAACCTTGGCAAAGGGATGGATATGATAAGAAACCTTAGCAAAGAGAGTCATTTGAGAGGAATAAAAAAGAGGGAGTAAACAGGGATGAACTTAGAAAAAAGAAACTGTGCTTCACATGCTTCCAACCATGGACACCAGGGCACAAATGTACCAAAGGAAAGGCTCAATACATAGAAGTATTTTCTGATAATTAGGGGTATGATTGGAGCATGGATGAAGATGGACATATTTCAGATCAAGAAGAGGAATATGAGACAGCAGTAGAAGAGGAAAGACAAGAAGAAAATCAGCCTTCACTAGACAAAGCAAGAATGGCAGTGCTTTCAGCAGTACCTCGCTATCATACTCTCCAATGCAAAGGTGTGGTACAAGGAAAAAGAACTTCAGTTTTGGTAGATGGAGGAGCCACTCATAACTTCATTGATGCAGAGATGGTAGAGAAAAGAAAGATACCTATTGAACCATTTGATGGTTTCACAGTTGTCATTCCCGGTCACAACATAATGCAATGCAAAACATGGGTTCCAAAGCTGCAAGTCACCGTAGGTGGAGGAATAGGGGCTGTCCTAAAGCAAGGCCAACACCCCATAGCCTTTGAGAGCAGAAAGTTGCAGCCTCATGAAAAACTTTACTCCATCTATGATAAAGAAATGCTGGCCATTATGCATGCATTGGCCAAATTCAGACAATACTTGGTGGACAGCAAGTTTGTGGTGAAAACTGACCACAATAGTCTAAGACACTTTCTCACCCAAAAAGATCTAAATGGAAGGCAACAAAAGTTGGTAAGCAAGATTCAAGCTTATGATTTGGATATTGAATATGTCAAAGGAAAGAATAATATAGTAGCAGATGCTTTGTCAAGAAGGCCTTCTTTTTCTCTCATGGATATTGCCAAGGATTGGAAAAACATGCTACTAGCTGAATATGCCAAAGACAAATTTGCTTGTGATGTGTTGGATGGAATCAAAGGGGATGATAATTATAGGATTTTGAATGGGCTGATATATTGTAATGGAAGAATTTATTTAGTTCATAACTCCAAGCTCAAGTACCAAATTTTACAAAAAGCACATGATTCCCCACTAGCTGGCCATCCAGGGATCTTCAAAACTTATAGACAGTTGAGGCAAAGATTTTTTTGGAAGGGGCAGAAGGACGATGTTCAGAAATATGCGAATGAATGTAAAGCATGTCAACAAAACAAATCAAAACTTACATGTCCAGCCGACCTATTACAACCATTGCACATTCTGGAGCAAAAATGGGACAGTATTTCCATGGATTTCATCACTGGATTGCCTAAATCCTTCGGTAAGGATTGCATCTATGTGGTAGTGGATAGGTTGAAAAAATTTGCTCATTTCTTTTTTGTTACATCATCTTTTAGTGCTGCACAAGTGGCTGATATTTTTTTCAAAGAAACCTTCAGATTGCATGGGCTCCCCAAGAGCATTGTCAGTGATAAAGATAGTAGATTCACGGGTGCTTTTTGGAAAGAAATTTTTAGATTGGTAGGCACTCAATTGACTCCAAGTACCAGCTATCATCCACAAACTTATGGACAAACAGAGAAGGTAAACCAATGGTTGGATACCTAAGAAACTATGTGGGAGGGCAGCAAAAAGCATGGGCAAAATGGCTACACTTGGGTGAGTTTTGCTACAACACCACTTATCATATGTCAATAGGAATGTCTCCTTTCAAATAATTATATGGTTATGATGCACTTACATTTGCTGACATTATATTTTGTGATAGTATAGCCCCAAAGGCTAAAGATTGGGTGGAAGAGAGCCAAAATTTTTTAAAGCTCTCTAAAGACAATTTGCAGGTTGGTCAAAATCAGCAAAAACCATATGCTGATAGACATAGAGAAGAAAGAACCTTTCAAGTCAATGATTTAGTATATTTAAGGTTGTATCCTTATCAACAAACATCTCTAAAAAAGAATGGAGCAGAAAAATTAAAACCAAGGTACTATGGGCCATACAAGGTAGTGCGGAAGGTTGGAGAAGTAGCATATGAGCTAGAACTTTCAGAAGGGAGTAAAATCCACAATGTATTTCATGTTTCTTGTCTTAAGAAAGCTCTTGGTCAAGAAATCATCACTTCAAAAATACTTCCTCCTTTGGATGATGAAGGTCATCTCACACTTGTTCCGGAAAAGATTTTGAAGACACGGGAAAGAAGGTTGAGGAGTAGAATCATCAAAGAAGATTTAGTGCAATGGAAGGACTTACAAAATGAATATGCCACATGGGAAGAGGAAAATATTTTGCAGCATCCAAATTTGAAATTGCTTGAGGACAAGCAATCTTGGGTGGGGAGGACTATAATGTCCCCATTCAAATAAGTGCATAGTAAGACAATCCCATCAATCCTACTAGTTTCCTAGGTTGGATGGGCACATGTGGGATGGTAATAAGGAAGCTAATAAATGATATTTAGACATTAGAGGGGTTCAAGCATTTAGTAAATATGGTGAATAAATAAATTCTAGAGAAATTCTAGGTGGCAAGTGGTATTGGAAAAATATGGAGGTGGTGGGACCCACACTAGCTTGATTTTTCAATGACACATGGCATCTCTCTCTTGCCAATTCGAATTCATGGGAAGGTGAACACTCTTGGGTGATTTGGTAAGTCATAACACATGGAATTGAGCATCTTAGGTCGAAATGGGATGGAATAGTAACCTCCATGGGAGAGGAAGAGTCAAACTGGAGACTAGTGGACACTTGGGCTAGATTCCCTAGTTTTATGACAACGATAATGAAGCATCTATGACATTTATACAAAATTCAGACCTGAATTCTTACACCTGACCATAATGACATGTCAGCCCCAAAAATAGGCTCAAGGAAGGCGCTCATGGAGTTGGGGGAATCTAAAGAGACTCAAATTCGAATTTGGGAGAAGATGGAAGGTTGGAACTAGGAGATAAGTGGCAAATGAGGAATATTGTCTAAATGGAAAATTATTGAATCTATTGAGAGGATTTCGACCCCTTGAAGGCTAATGTTGGTTATAAAATGTAGAAATCAAGTATGAGAATGGATTTTGATGATTTGATAAGATTTGCATTTGTGAAGAGAGAACTAGTGGACGACTAGTTTCTTTCCTTAGCCAATTTCGAGGGTGAAAGATTCTCATCCAAGTTGGTTTTTGGAGAGGCCACTCAGGTCTTTCATGGTACTTTAATGGAGTTTTATTTGCAAGTAGCAGCTACAGGAAGTTTCATGGTTTGGTTTATTGTAGCACTTTCTCTCCACCATTTCCAATTTTGAAGGCATATTCGGGCTCCTTGAGGGATTGCGCTTTGGGTGAGATCTTGCACCTATTGGGAGAGATTCATATGATATTTTTGTGATTGTAATAGCTTCATATCCACTTTTCTTCATATTCAGAAACTCTTAGGTCGAAATACCAATTGAAGGTATGCAAAACTATTGATTAATGAGCAAACAATGTCCATTTCCCCAATGCTTTGATGTATGACACTATAAGGTTGATTATTTCAAATGGATGGATGATTCTCTGATATATTTGTGATTAATATACTGACATGGATATATTATACAAGTTTCATGTACTGTACTTGAGCATTTGAAGCATTTTTACTCAGTTTGTTTGTATTGAGAGGTGAAATAGTGCCATTTCCCCAAGGGTCGAATTGGGGGTTTTTGTTGTTTAATGTGAGAGAGTTAGAACAGTAGTAAAAATCAATTAATGGTGTATATGAGACCTTAATCACATAATTAACACATTACATATCTCTTTTCATAAATTCGTTGGATTTTGGAGGCATTTGGAAGGCCATTTGCAGTGTTACCCTGAGGGGGATTTGATGCACAAATTACTAGTCAAAATTACATTTATTGATCAGAATACAAATCAAGTTTGCAGTAGTATTTTGAGGGCCATAAAACATCCCTGAACCTAATATTCAATTCTAAATACCATTCATACACTCCTACAAAAGATTTGGGAGCATTTGGGTTGATTTGGAGGTCAAAACAGTAAAACTAGGCAAAGGTCGAAATTGGGGAAAAAGTGGGAAAATTGGCATTTTAATAAAATTTTGAAAAAGGGTCATTAAAAATTAATTAGACATTTTATATTGACTTGATTGATCTCAATTGAAGGAAAAATAATACAGATTTAGAATATGGCATAATCCAAATTCACGTGAATTGGTTGTCACATTATCCAACAATCTCGATCTTGAAAACAATTTACGTGATACCTTGCCCTTGCTTCATTCATCACCTTTCCTGCAATCCAAGAGAAGGTAAGCACCACGACAACTTCCCTAATGTATCTAGTTTTGTAAATATATATGCGCAATTCTTTTGAGTGTGAAAATTTTTCAGGAACCACTCCACCTTCATCAATAACATGTCTTACAAAATGGTATTTTACAGGAATATGTTTTGTTTAACTGTGATAAGCTAGATTTTTATCTAAATGTATAGCACTTTGACTATCACAAAATATTTTTACATTATTTTGAAACCTTCCAAACTCATGCAACGAACCTTTCAACTAGATTGCCTCATTGCAAGCATGTGAAGCAGATATATATTATGCTTCTGTAGTGGATAGAAAAACAATGATTTAAAGCTTTGACATCCAACTAATAGGACCACCTGCAAGAATAAAGACATATCCTGAATTGGATCTCATTTTGTTCAAATCACCTGCAAAATCTGAATCAACATAGCCACATATTTTATCAGAAAAACCATTAAAGGTGATACAATAATTACTTGTGCTTATTAGATACCAAAACACCCATTTCACTCTAGCCCAATGTTTTTGGCCTAGATTTTCCATAAATCTACTGAAAAAAAAAACTGCATGTGAAATGTCTGGTCTAGTGCAGACCATCAAATACATCAAATTGCCTATCGCATTAGCATAAGGTACACGAGACCTATATTCATTTTCTTCATCATTCATAGGGATCAAACATGAAGAAATATTAAAATGGAAAGACAAAGGGATAGTAACAGGTTTCACATTATTCATACTGAATCTCTAAATTATTTTCTCTACATACTTCACTTGTGATAACCATAACTTACCATTTTTTCTATCTCTGTGTATTTCCATGCCCAACATCTGTTTTGTTGCTCCTCGATCCTTCATATCAAATGTCCTAGCTAGTTGAGCCTTCAACCTATTGATTTCAACCCTTATCTTGCTTGCTACAAGCATATCGTCAACATATAACACCAAAATAATGAATATGTCATTTTCCAACTTTTTAAAGTAAACACAATGATCATACTCACTTTTGGTAAAATTTTGGCTCACCATGAAAGAATCGAATTTTTTGTACCATTGCCTAAGAGATTGCTTCAGGCGATGACTTCATGAGCTTGGCAAACAAATCTTCATTTTTTATTCAGAGCAAACCCTTATGT
Source organism: Larix kaempferi (assembly GCA_027924585.1). Taxonomy (NCBI): domain Eukaryota; kingdom Viridiplantae; phylum Streptophyta; class Pinopsida; order Pinales; family Pinaceae; genus Larix; species Larix kaempferi. Next base: position 3,392,151 of record BSBM01000153.1, read on the forward strand.
TTGTTCCATGTAAATGTCCTCATCCAAATTTCCATGTAGAAAAGTAGTTTTAACACCTAGTTTCTCTCACTCAAGATCAAGTAAAGAAACTAGTGCTAACACTCACCGAATAGAAACAAGCTTAACAACTAGTGAAAAAATCTCATGGAAATCGATACCTTCCTTCTAAGAATACCATTTTTCTACCAGTCTTGCTTTGTAATTAGCAACCTTATCATCAACACCATTTTTAAACTTGTAGACCCATTTGCAACCAACAACTTTTATGTCCTTTGGAAGTTCTACTAGGTCCCATGTTTTATTATTTTCCAATGCATCCATTCTTCTTTCATTGCTAATTTCGATTTAGCAATTTCAAATGCCTCCATTGCTTCTTGATAACAACTAGGCTCCCCGTCGTTAGAAATCAAAGCAACAGATGAAGCATAATATTTATATATTTTTGGAAAAATTCTAACCCATGTAGATCTTCGCAAAGTTTGTTGTGGTTGTGATGTTTCCTTTGTTTCCTAGAAAGATTTTGTAATATCATCTACATCTGCAGCCTAAGCTTCTTCATGGAAGTCTTCATGATCCTCCTTTCTTATAGATGGTCGAGCCTCCAATTGAATTTTCTGAATATGCGAATCTTTTTCCTGCTTCATCTCAACATCTAGTACATCTGATTTCATGGGTGATGATTCATCAAACAAAACATATATGGGTGATTCCACGAAGGTGGTTCACCATTTTTTGCGTGCGGGAGATAAAAAGCTTGTTTTCCGAACCCTCAATCGAGGTCGTTTCAAGCCCTTGGTCGAGGTTTTAAAAGCTCGATCGATGGTTTTAAAAGACCTCAATCGAGGGCTTGAAACGACCTCAATCGAGGGCTTGGTTAGACTCTTGATCTAGAAATAGCTTGATCGAGGGTTTGAGATAGAAAAATAAATAAAAACAGGGCCTGGCCGGCCGACTGGGCCTTGTTTGAAAGCGACAGTGCAGAGACAGTGAAAAGGACGAGACGAACACCCTTGACCGACCATCCGTAGCCAACTCATGCCACCATGCCCCACGCCCAACTCCACCTCGCCATGGCTTATAATCCACCAGGTAAGTGGAATTCAACTTGTCATTTGTTTTTAAAAGAAACTTAAATTTTAAATTTTATTTGTTTTGCTATTTGTTTTTAAAAAAAACACCTAAATTTTATTTGTTTTGTATATAAAATTGTGTGTTTTTTTTACAAAATGTAAATTTTATTTAGTTTTTATCAATCTATGTGAATGTAACCATTGAAAACGAAAAACCACCATTGGAACCAAAAACCATTGAAACTAAAAACCACCATTGAAACCAAAAACCATTTTTTTTTGTGTACAAAAACCATTGAAACCAAATACTATTTGAAAAAAAAAAAAAACCATTCCAAAACATTTTTTTGTTTTAAATTTATGTTGTATTTATTTTTTTAAATTATTAATATTTTTGTTTATGTCAACCGGTAGCATTTCACTGCATAAGTGCTACCGGTTTTATTTTAAAATGTGTTTTGACAAGCAGAAATGCTGCCCATTTTTTTTCAATCTTCTAAGAACGCCAAGAGGATTGAAAAAAAAATAATGATATTAGGTTGTCAGTTTAACAAAAACCATTAACATTAAAAAAACTCAACAACACCACAGTGACATGTAGAAAACTCATTTGGTCTCCATCGATAACCTTAGATTCAATGTTACTTTGGAAAACGACCTAAAAATTCTCTAATGAAAAATCCATAATTAAGTAAGTAGCATTATTATTATTAATTTATTTAATGAGATGAAGTGTCATTTTTTTTTCTCACATAATTATGAGGTATATTTTTATAGTTATACATAATATCATATATATATTTATATATAATAAACATATATATATACATATATACATATATATATATATATATATATATATATATTAATTTTTTAATAATATATATTATATAACATTTTAAAAATAAATATTTAAATATTACAATTAAATTTAAATATGTTTATTAAATTCAACATTTATTAATATAATTATATGTTAATATAAACTAATAATTTTATGTTAATTAAAATTATAAATATATTGAAGTTAAAAAAAAAAAATCATTTTCTTAAAATCAAAGCTTAGATCTAATACCTCAATAATCATCACATTAAAAGCCATCCAAACACATTTAGGTGCATACAACATGTCCATATCAAGATGACAAAAGAAAGCACAACATCTTATATTATTAAGATTTGGACATACTCCCTTTGCCATGGTCTAAATGTCATAATATAATGTGTCAATTTTTAGGTATTTCTTTAGTTGATATGAATATATCAAAATATATCTCATATATATATATATTAATTTATAAATCTTTAATCTTATCAAAAAACCATTTAATCATATATATATATATATATATATAATGATGATGATGATTTGTATTGATAAAAACTTATTTACAACATAAATAAAAATGGTGTGCTTAGAGGGAAACCATATGTTAGAAAAATAGGATCGCAGAGCAATAAAAATAAACATAAATGCAAATATAATCACACACACATTACAATAGAAACACAGATATATCGTGGTTCACCCCAAGATGGGCTACGTCCACACTGAAATTGCCAATCCTTATTATTATACCGTTCATCAAAGTGAAGGGATACAACTTGTATCACAGCCATTGCACTTCCTCTTCATTGTCTCACAGTCTCTCTTCCGATCTTAGAGATATTTACAATTCATAAAACCTAATACATCAACCCTAGTCGTGCTACAATGTCTTTCTTTTATAAGGGAAATACAATGGGAAAATACCACGGGATACCCAAAACCATGGGCCCAAAAACTGTTGGTGAAAACAACCCCAAAATATTTTCTCGAGGGCGTTGCCCCCGAACCCCCATTCACAGGGACTCCACCCCTACACCCCGATAACTCGAGGGAATTTCCCCCAAACCCCAAGGTAGGGGAATGACTGTACAGTCCTCTAAGGTGTATGGTTGAGACAATATCATCTATGAGACTAGAAGATCTAACTCCATAACCAACAATCTCCCACTTGGAGACTGATCACAACAACTCCACCACTGCTACACTTACTAGACTTGGATTTGGCAAATTTCTCCTCTTCACCTTCATGCTAGAAGGCCAACTGAAACTGAGCAAGAACTGAGTTTCTCTCTGGTCACTACCTTTGTGAACATGTCTGCAGGATTCTGGCTAGTATGTATCTTTTCCAGCTTCAACAGTTCATCTTCTAGAACAGACCGTATGAAATGGTGCTTAAGCTGTATATGTTTAGTCCTGGAATGGAATGCTGAGTTCTTTGCAAGATGAATGGCACGCTGGCTATCACTATACAACCTGCTATCCTTCTGCTTCTTACCCAATTCCTCGATAAACCTCTGCAACCAAATCATCTCTTTACTAGCCTCTGTAACAACAACATACTCTACTTCCGTTGTTGAAAGTGCAACAACCTTCTACAGTTTCGAAATCCAACTTACTGCTATTCTACCTACAGTAAATACATACCCTATGGTGATCCTCCTGCTACCCTTATCACCTACCATATCTGCATCAAAATATCCCTATAGAATAGTGTCTAAGCCTCCAAAACATAATGCCTGAGTGGTAGTACCTCTCAAATACCTGAGAATACACTATACTACCTTCCAATGTTCTTTACCTGGATTGTTCATATATCTGCTCACAACTCCCACTGCATGTGCAATATTTGGTCTTGTGCACACCATGCCATACATCAAGCTGCCAACTGCTGATTGATAGGGAATCTTGGACATGTAATCTGTCTCTTCCTGTGTCTTGGGACACATTTCCTTACTTAGATTAAAATGGCTGGCCAAAGGTGTACTTAGTGGTTTTTCATTCTGCATTCTGAACCTCTCCAACACCTTTTATATGTACTCACTCTGAGACAATGTCAATTTGTGATTTTTTTCTGTCTCTCGTTATTCTCATACCAAGGATTTGCTTTGCAACACCCAAATCCTTCATCGCAAATGAATTACCTAGCTTCCTTTTGAGTACATTTATATCCTGCATGTTAGACCCTGCAACAAACATGTCATCCATATACAATAACAAGATAATATATCTTTCATTGTCTAGCTTCTTGAAATAAACACAATGGTCAGAATGACATCTACTATAACCTTGTTCTATCATAAATCTGTCAAATTTTAAATACCACTGCGTTGGAGCTTGCTTCAAACCATACAAACTCTTTTTCAACCTGCATACCAAGTTCTCCTTACCTTTGACCTCATACCCTTGTGGCTGCGACATATATATCTCTTCCTACAAATACCCATGGAGAAAGGCTGTTTTTACATCTAACTATTCAAGATGCAAATATTCTACCGTCACTAGACTTAAAATAGTCCTAATTGAAGTCATCTTAACAACATGATAAAATATTTCATCAAAATCTATACCTTTCTTCTGTGCAAACCCCTTTACAACAAGTCTGGCCTTATACAGCTTCTTGCCTCCTTCTTCTTCCTTCAACCTGTAAATCCATTTGTTCTGCAATGCTCTTTTACCAGTAGGAAAATGAACCAAATCCCAAGTCTGGTTTCCTACCAATGAGTCCATCTCCTCATTCATGCCTTGCTCCCACTTATTTCTAGTTTCTACCTGCATTGCTTCTTCATAACACTCTGGTTCACCACCATCAGTCATCAACAAATAATACATTGAAGGAGAGTATCGTTTAGGGAGTCTACTTAACTTGGTAGTTCTTCTTGCAGTTGTAGGAGTTTCAAGTACTTGCTACTGTTCTTGATTTTCTGGCACTTTGGGAACTTCATTTTCTTTAATTTCATCAAGTACTGTGTACTCTGTGTTTTCCTTTTCCCGTTTCTTTCCTTGCAACTGATCTTTATACATGACATTTTCATTGAATATCACATCTCTAATCCTAATGATTTTGTTATTTTCATAATCCCATAAGAGATAACCAAAATCATCAACCCCATATCCAATAAAGGTACATTTCTTGGATTTAGCTTCAATCTTTGTTCTATTATCTTTATCAATATGGAAAAATGCTTCACTACCAAATGTTCTCAGAAATGAGTAGTTTACATTTTTACTTGTCCATGCCTCCTCTGGAATACCACCATCCAAAGCACTTGAAGGTACTCTGTTTATTAAATAAACAGTAGTATTTACAACATCCTCCCAAAAACTGTAAGGGTAACCCTACATGCAATCTCATACACCTTGCATGCTCCATGATCGTTCTGTTTATCCTTTCAGACACACCATTTTCTTGTGGTGTTCCTAGGACTGTCTTCTCTCTACGAATACCATGGTATGAACAATAACTATCAAACTTCTTGCCGCAATACTCACCTCCATTATCAAATCTGAGACACTTCAACCTTTTTCCTGTCTCATTCTCAACGAAAGATTTCCACTTCTTAAAAGTAGCAAACACATCAGATTTATGTCTAATGCAATAAACCTAAGTTTTCTTAGTTGCATCATCAATAAATGTAACATAATAATGAGAGCCACCAAGAGATTGTACCTGATCTAGTCCCCATACCTCTAAATGAACAAGCTCTAACTTTTCATTCTTCTCTTGTTTCCCAACCCTGAGAAATCTGACTCTCTTATGTTTTCCATAAACACAGTTTTCACAGAATTCCAAACTTACTTGCTTCAAATCTGACAGCAACTTCCTTGAGTGGAGAATCTACATGCCCTTCTCACTCATGTGGCCAAGCCTATGATGCCACAATGTTGTATTTATTCCTGTGGAATCTAAAGAGATAAAATGGTTAGTATTATGACGACATAAATACAACATACCTACCCTGTCTCCTTTTGCTATCACCATTGATCCTTTAGTGATCTTCCACCACTTTTCTCCAAATGTAAATAGACAACCGCCATTTCCCAACTGCCCTGTTGAGATCAGATTTATTTTCATAGCAGGAATATGCCTTACATCTTTCAACAACCAATCAGTTCCATTCTTAATTTATCCATACCTTACCGATTCCAATAATTTTACATGGCTCATCGTCACTTAGTAAAACATGTCCAAAATCGCCTGGAACATAATCATGAAAGTATTTCCTATGGGGTGTAGCATGACATGAAGCCCCTAAATCTACTACCCAATAATCACTAGTATTATCTAATGCAAGAATCAAAGCATCTTGTAACACATCACCTGCTACATTTGCTGTGCATCTCCTTTCTTCTTTAGAGATTTGCAGTCTTTCTTCAGATGTCCTTTCTTTCCACAGTTCCAACACTCTATCTTTCCCAGTATGGACTTGTATCTTCCCATTTTAGACTTGCCATGATTACCTTAGCTCTTTCGCCTCTCCTTTTGTCTTCCCCTTCTCTCCATGGTCAACACATTACCTAATGTCTCACCTGTGCTTTTTCTTTGCATTTCCTCGCTAAGAATAACACCAATAACATCATCAAATTTCAAGGTGTTTTAACGAGAGACAGAGTTACTTACAGCCATGACCAAGCTATTCCATCTTTCTGGCAATGAACACAAGATTAGAAGAGCCCTAACCTCATCATCAACGTTCACACTTATAGAACTTAGTTGATTTGTAACCATATTAAACTCATTTAAATGATTATTAATATATCCACCTTCATACATCTTCATATTAAATAAATGCTTCATTATAAATACCTTGTTCGAGGTCGAGGGTTTTTCATATAGCTTAGCCAATGCACTCATCAAACCCTACATTGTCGTTTCTTTTGAGATATTGAAAGCCACCGACGAAGCCAGGCTTAGCCGTATTGTTCCCAGAGCCTTTCTGTCAAGAACCTCCCATTCTTCATCCTTCATGGCCGCCGGCTACTTTGCTCTTCCTCCCAACGGTAGGAATAGATCCTTCTGGTACTGATAGTCCTCCATTTTCATTTTCCATAAATGGAAGTTTTGGCCGTTAAACTTTTCGACCTTAAACATTCATTCTTCCGCCATTACTCCCACTCGAACTAGAAACCCTAGCTTCCTACAGGTTTATCTTCCAAATAGACCTTTAGCTATGATAATTGTTAGAAAAACACGATCGCAGAGCAATAACAATAAACAGAAATGCAAATATAATCACACACACATTACAAGAGAAACACAAATATATCATGGTTCACCCCAAGATGGGATATGTCAACACTGAAATTGTCAGTCCTTATTATTATACCGTCCAACAAAGTGAAGGGATACAACCCGCAGCACAGCCGTTGCACTTCCTCTTCACTGTCTCATAGTCTCTCTTCCGATCTCAGAGATCTTTACAATGCATAAAACCTAATACATCAACCCTATTCATGTTACAATGTCTTTCGTTTATAAGCGAAATACAATGGGAAAATACCACGGGATACCCAAAACCATGGGCCCGAAAACTGTTGGCGAAAACAACCCCAAAAATTTTTCTCGGGGGCTCCGCCCCCGCACCCCCATAACTGGGGGGTGTTGCCCCCAAACCCAAAGGTAGGGGAATGAGTGTACAGTCCTTTGTGGTGCATGGCTGAGACCATATCATCTATGAGACTGGAAGATATGGCTCCACAACCAACACCATAGCACTTATAGAACTTGGGTTTATGAAAGTTATGAAAACTACCTAGCAAGTTGATAGGTTTCTAATCATTGCTAAGATAGCAATGAGAAACAAAAAGAACATGGGACCATAAGAAACCCCTAATCATGATCTTCATAAGAAACACAAACAACAAGTATATGTTCTAGAGGAGCTAGTTCATGCACATTGTATGTGTTTTTCTTGATGAGGAAATCCACCTAGGTCTCTACTTGATCCATTAGGGATAATCCTTTGCAATGTCATGGTAAAAAACAAACCAGTAACCTAGTTGGTGAAGGAGAGGATAGGTTAAATTGATTTTGTTTCCTTGCACCTCCTATAATGAGAATTACTAATGAGAATTGGAGCAAAATGCAAAGAACAACTATGACTAGGGAAACCAAAGAAGTTGCAAGGTTGGGTAAAGTTGACCACCATGCAAATTCACCAATTTATCCACCGATGGGAGTGAAATCATACTGTCAGTTTGAACCTTCTAGAATTCCACTTCCCACTTCATGATGGCCACACTAACCACTGTAATAAACTCCATATACACAAACCAAGAGATGATGATGAAAATGTAGTGGAGAGGAAAGAAAATGGGCAAGAGAGGGTAACATAAATACCATAGAGAGAAAATATGCATGGGGATTATTCTCAATACCTAGTACATTACATAAAAACTTAATATTAGTTGACAATGTTGATCATCTATTTTTATGGTCTTTATGGGGACCAAATTCAAATCCTGAGTGATTTTGATGGAAGACTAACCCCATGTCATGGCCTCTTACCTAAAGGAAATTGTTTGTGATCAGTGGTTTTCCCATTGAGGGTAGTAAATAAACATTGTTCAAAAGAAAAATCTACTTTTTTTACTAGTGGTAAATAAATGTTAAAAGAAAAATCTACTTTGTTTACTAATGGTAAATAAACATTGAAAATACTCGCGCCACTTCTTGACCCTCAACTAGTAGATCTGTCCCTACAAGATATCGAGAATATATCATTCTAAAAATAGTTTAGTTTCCCCCCCACATCCCAACCTCTAGTCCTAGTCCTAGTGTGACATTGAGGACTTTATCTGAGAAATCCAACTATTCTTAATGAATATATGTATCCAACATGCTCACATGATTTAAATGTGACTGCCACATTTTATCCCTAAATATGTTGCACTAGTTGCCGCTTGAAACCAAACACCATCCTAATTCTCAAGGGCGTGTTTTGTCACAGATTTGTTTCAAGGACACAATTAATCATGTGACCCTTATCTAAACAGGAAGAATCTATCACTGCTAAATAACAACTTTTCTATTTTTCCTTAACAACATTGTACTTTACCTCAATTCACACAAAGTAATTCTCAAAGCCTAGACACAAAGTAATTCACTACCATGTAGATTAGCCACACAAGACAAACCATCTTTTAATTTGCGGATGGTTTGCTTGTTGCTTCCTCCTCAAGAGATATGACCTCTTGTCACCTTGTGGGAGTTTTGATGTGGGTTTTCTTGCTGCCACTACTGTCATTTTAGCCACAAGCCACTAAAGCCCACAAACTTGGGGCATAAACAATACTATGTATTTCCCAACAATTGCCTCAACAAACTTTTAACACCGGTAACTTGCATGCAAATGAAACAACACATGTCTATACATTTTCTAAATAGATCTACATGCTTTTCAATTCCACATGAAAGGACTAATCACACTCTTCTTTAACGATCCACACATATCCCATGCTCCATTTGAACATTCTTATTGGATTTACACAACCTCTTCAAATCTGAGGTTACTTTAGGATGTGGTAGGTAGAGTCAACTTGTATCCCTAGGTGTAGATACATCAAACAACCCACACTATCTCTTGGTTTGGTTTGGATTCTCATGTGGTATGTGTCTCAAGCCAACACATAAACAACCCTTACATTCGTTGATTCGTTCTCATGTATGTCAATAGATCTAGAGCGTCCTGGCTCTCTATAATCATTCCTATGCTATAAAATTCCTATCCTATCAAATTTGACTCGTCATTCAAAATATTGGAAATATCATAAATTATAATCATTCACTCACTCATGTCATGCACTCATTGGTTATCTTTGCTTAGCCATTAACAAACTTTTTTTGTTGTTCTGGTTCAATTTAAAAGGTAGATTATCGAGACTCAAATATGTAGCGAGCCCCAGTTGATTTAGGCTTGATTCCATTTCCCCTCCATCCCATACCTATATGTTGTCGCAACAAGTGTTGAACAACTAAATTTGATTCCCAGGCCCCTATGATGCTAGTGTTGCTAATAAAAATGATATCGAAATTGAAATTGGAAATTGAAACTGGAATTGAAATGTAAATTTGAAATTGAAATTGAAAATGATATTTATATTGGAAATTGATATTGAACTTGAATTTGAATTTTGTAATGAAATTTGAATTGCAAATTGAAAATTGAAATTGAAATGAGAATTGGAAATGTAATTAGAATTCAAATCGAAATTGAAACTTGGAATTCGAAATTGAAACTTGGAATTTGCAATTGAAATTTGAATTTGAATTGTGAAATTTGAAATAGAGTTTGAAATTTGAATTGAATTTGAAATTTGAATTTAGATTTGAAATGTGAAATTTGGATTTGGATTTGAAATGTGAAATTTGAAATAGAATTTGAATTTAATTAAATGTGAAATTTCAAAGAGAAGTAGAATTACAAATTGAAATGTGATGCAGAGAGTTCTGAAGCGAGAACTTCATTGCTTCGTGCTCCATGGCGCACGAGAGGATCTGACGTCGCCCAAGAGGGTGGCCATCGATAGTGCTCCTATTATCCGAGGAGTGCGGCCATGCCGGGGTCGGCTGCCACTAGTGGCAGTAGTAGGAGAGCTAGTGTGTCAGTTCATATCGATGACATACATGTTGATCCCCAGGTGGGGGGGTGCGTGGCAAGAATGGAGTGCATCAGGTGCATATTTTTTGTTAGATACATTTTCAGTAATTTTTTAGTATATAACACATTGAATTTCAGTTTCAAGTTATAATATATATTTTTAGTAACATTTGTGTTTTGGTTTGGATTGCAGGTGACCCATCAGGGGGATCGTATGATGATGAGGTCGCATGCATCACTCTCGCTGATATCACTACCCAACGAGAGTGGGTGCACTCATGTGTGTGCACATTGAGGAAGGATTCTCCCACACAATGATATTTATTCATGATGTTATCAGCAGTGGCTGAGATGTTGGCCCTCTACAAGAGGGTAGGACCTCTTAGTGACATTTGGCATCATTCATGCCAGAGGAGGAGATGGGATGTCATTGGGATACAAAAATGGGAGGATGTCAAAGTCTCCATAAAAGGGTACTTTATTCGACATCCCTCCTGACCGCCCCTCTGGTCAACCACTTAGACTCAAGGAGTTTAAGTTGGAGGCCGCTGCACCATATCTATATGATAGATTCTTCGGAGCGTGGAGAATGTTCCCCCACCATGACCAGGTCCCATTGTACTTTCCAAAACATATTTATGCAGAGTTTGTTTTGGATATGTACCCAGATTACACCAGCATCAGGTACGATTTCTTTGGGGCTAGTAGGGGATGCTCCTACCAACGTTCTAGAGCTCGGAGAGACCCTGCCTTCGTGCTACCCCCTCCGAGGTTGGTACCGTTTCCAGACAAGACAGTTATCAGGTCGACGAATGTGGCACAATCATCCTAGCTTGCTGCAGAGGCTAGACATGACCTTGCAAAGTCGTTGTTCACTACCATGGGCAGTGATGTTGTTGTTGTGCATGAAGATACATCCAGACCACCCCCTGCACCTGTAGAGCCAGAGATAGAGTATGTCGATAGTGACATGCTCAGGAGTTTAGATGGAGAGGCCCTACTAGGGTATGATGAGTCATCCTGAGATGCATACTTTGAGTTGTATCATAGATGCATCGCTCCAGGACAGTTATACTTTTGTACAATTATGTATATATGTTCTTCATGTTACATCATATTATATGTCATAAATTGAATGGTTAATAATACTTAAGGGAGTTGTATTCTATTGCTCCATGCAGGGGACCACATTCATGGATCAACTCTTTGCTAATGAGCCATCGGTTGGTCCATCCGCTCGTCCCAACCCGTGGACGATAGTAGTCGAGGTAAGTTATAATTTATGTTCTAATTTAATTTGAGTTTATTATTTCCTAGTTTAAATAATTTATGTTTTATTTCTTAATTTTCAAGATTTTATGTTTTAGATCTTAACTTCAAATGAATTCCAAATTGTACAGGGAAAAGGAAAGGGAATTGCTCCTGATAATAGACATGAGGACCGCGAAGGTCCTGACTTGCCGGGTTTAGACACAAGGTGAGTTTTAATTTATGTTCCAAATCATGTTATTTAATCACATTTAGTAATTTATTTTTGTACTTTATGTTTCAATTTTTGAATTATAACTTAAATTATGTTTTAGTTTTAATTTTTAATAAATCTAACTTATTACATATAATGGCATATTACATAGGAATCGCTATGGGCAGGTGTCAATGCTGCAATGGCTTTCACATATAATTGGGATGCAGCTCGAGCACGTGGTCCTGATGAAGGGCCATCTACCCAGATGTCGGATATCACCATTGATTCGATGGAGATTGAGGCATTCTTTCATAGTTTACCACCTCAGAGCCATCGTCGGTCTACTACACATAAAGGCAGCCACAGGGTCGATCAACGGCCTTGTGGGGGTAGTGGCCAATGAGTTGATGATCTATACATTTCCATGTTTTGGATATTTTTGTATTTTATATATTTTCATGTTTTGGATAATCTATGTATATGTTTTCATGTTTTGGATATGGATTTCTATCATTTATACATGGACTTTTATCATATATATACTTTGGATATGGACTTTTGGATATTTTGTTACATATTTTGTATATTTTATCATATTGATGTCTTTATGTGTATTTTGTATCTTATTTGAAATCAATCAAGTTTTTTATATTACATATGGATATAGTTGTTATAGTTACAAATTTATGTTTTGTCGTTTCAAATGCAAATTTAATGTGCAGTGATTGCAATATAAAAGTTCAATCTCGATGTGTAGTTACAATTTAGTTCAATTTAAAAAGCAAATTTCGACTACATTACAGAACATCTTCCAAAATTTAGAATTGAATACATACATTACAATTTAAAATTGAAATTACAATTCCAATTCAATTACAATATAAAATTTCAAATTTAATGTGTAATTTCAATTCCAATTCAATTACAATTTAAAAGCTCATTTTCAACTACATTACAATTGCATAAATAAAATCAAAATTTAAAATTAGAATACATTCGAAATTAAACAATGAAATTACAATTACATTATGTTGTATACACATTACAATTCAATTACAATTTAAAATTAAAATTTCAAATTTAATGTGTAATTTCAATTGAAAATTCAATGTGTTGTTCCAATTTAAAAGTTCAATTTCAATTACATTATAATTGCATTTAAAATAAAAATTTTAAATTAGAATACATTGTACAATCTAAAATTTAAATTTTACAATTTTACATTGTATAGATGTATTTTAAATTCTCAATTACATTACAATTGTATTTGAAATCAAAATTTAAAATTAGAATACATTTGAAATTGAAAATTGAAATTATAATTGCATTATGTTGTCTACACATTACAATTCAATTACAATCTCGACACTCCAGTTCAATTACATGCAAAATTTAATGTGTAATTTCAATTGAAAATTCAATGTGTTGTTGTATACAAGAATGTTTTTTTCCATTGAGAGTGAAATATCCCTTGAGACAAAATTCTCTAATTACAACCAACCAATGATTGATTGATGCCATTTTGGTATTGTTTGTGATAGATTTCTATCAAATTCAAAAATAGTTGGTGTAGTAACAAGTTCTATTGTATGTAGGTGATCTTTATGTTCTTTTCTTTTAAGTGTGTGCTCTAATCTAGATGAAAAGAAAAAAAGCACCAAATCTTATTTAAAACATATGATACTTATTATTATGTTTCTTCCTTTTATTTAGTAATCATTTGAAGGGTGGTGTTTGTGCTAATAACAATGGAGTATTATGCATCACCTCATTTTTTAATCCACACAGTCATTTAAGGTTTTAAGAAAGGAACAACTTGTTATGCCAAAGTCTTGCCAACTTTTATTATTACTTTTCCATGTCTATCAAAAACAAATGCATGTACAAGTTGTGTTTTGGTTTGATAATTGAGGTTTTTTTATGCAAGCAAGGCCATATAATACTAACTAATTTCCCTCAAAGAAATTCCATGCCTATGCATGCAAAACTGCATGATAAATATGGTTTTTGATGCATGCAATCCAAAAATTGAGATGGTTTGATGGTTAGAAATTATAGTGAATGTTTGTGAGTTGTGCCAACAATGGGTATTATTTGCATGAAAATATATTCAAGGATTATGTGTAAGTGCCCTTTCGTTGAATTGTACCCTCATCTCCTATGTTATATTCCATGTAGCACCAAGTTCCAATATTTTTATTAAATGGAATGAGGAGACACACAAAATTTGGTCCTAACTTTGGTATGTTCAATAACAAAACTAATTGATTATTGTGGAATGAAACATTTTTTCAATACATTGGTATTTGATAATATTTTTATATATTTGATAATGAAATACAATGTAATTGATGATGAAATACAATGAATGGGTTGTAATGTATATAATTTTGCATTTGAAATCATAATTTAAAATTAGAATACATTGTATAATTTATAATTTTACATTGTATAGATGTATTTTAAATTCTCAATTACATTACAATTGTATTTCAAATCAAAATTTAAACTTAGAATATACATTACAATTTAAAATTGAAATTTTACAACTACATTATATTGTCTAACATTACAATTCAATTACATTCAAGTGTATTCACATTGGAGCACCATGACCCAATTTTCACAAAAGCCTCCCATCTAGTATTTTTATTCTTGACATTAAAGCATCTACAAAAATACATTTATAAAACAACCTCCACAAAAATCTCCAAAAAAATATTACACAAGACAACATGAAAACTATGTCAATGATGCAAGTGGCATACATGTAACTCATTCATCTGGCCAATGGGTTATAGGAATATAAGTCTCCATAATACAATCATGGTTAGCTTCTGTCATCTTACATCTCTTTGGCTCACCTCTCTTCACCTTGATTTCTGTTAGATGTATCCAAGTTGCCACCACCAAATGACTATATTTACATGATATATATTCAGGCATAAAATATTTGTAAATAATATGCCCACCCTATTTTTTCACTCTTTCAAAAACGTGTCCCATTAGAACCATGTCTCCAGTTTGGTATGTGAAGTCCCGATCTTGGTAGGGTCGCACCAACCTAGTTTTTATTTGTGTGCATCGCATCAAATAATATGCCACATTTTCTTGGTTGTGGGGGGTGCAATGACAACTAATACATCACCTGCAAGATACATTACAAATATTATTCAAATGTCCTAAGTGCATTTCTACAACATTTGTATATGTGTAATATATAATGAACTAATTAACTTAATGAAGTCTCTTGTACCTTCCCTAACCATATCAAAAACTCGATCATGATCTAATGAGACCATTGCCTCTTCAGTGTGCATCTCTTACTATGTTGGAATTGGATGTGGGCCCTTTGGATTAAGAGAGACATATTTCCATGGTTTCACATATACATCATTTTCATAGTGATCAAGCCCACATCCATTTGCATAAATGCAAAAATTGAAAAAACAAGCATACTTCCTCGTTTCAATGGAAAATATGTCACCCATGTCTTTACTTCGAAAAGAATGTAATTCCCTCGTACCAAGTATGGTCTCACAATACCACGAAATGGATCTATTCACATCTCCAAGGGAAATATCCCAAAAGAACCTGCATGGAATTCAGTTTGTCATATGTAAATTCCTATCGAGTATGTGTTCTTTTGGAAATGATGATATTGAATGTTATTAGCTTATTAATTGAGTTTGGAGTTTATTACCTATACACCGGCCTTGCTTGTTTGTGAACTTGATGTCCCAAATGACGTGTGCACCAATCAACTACTTCCGTGGATCATTTGAGTCGGGTTGCACCATGACTCATCTGGTACCTTTGAAGGGCTCATTTCACACATGCACCTACACCATCATGTTCACCCTTTCCATGCCCTGTTTCAAAAAAGCTCCAGGTGTGTCAGATTCCCATCTCTTTGTGAAGGTGACTCAACCAATAAAATGAGCGTGCCGATTTGAATTGCCCTGCACACCCATCTGACCAAATCCAGTGTTCAGCAAACAATACGCCTCTATGCCTGAATGAATCATAAATCAACCCAAAGCAGTGTTGAACAAACAATGTGTCATGCTCACAATCATAACTAGCATGAAAATGGTACTCCTTGATCACTTCACGTGACTAAGCAGTGTTAGCCCTACCATCAATGATTTCCTGAGCATGTTTGTACAATACATGTACGAAGATAGACACCTGGTCAAAGTGATAGTACTCACTCTATATCTCTCTCTGAGGAGAAAAAGTGTAGTTCTTCACAAAGTCTACCACTGATAAGATTGTACCCAGCTCAAATACCTCACGAGAATGTTTGAATTCTGAAGCTTGCCACCTAGACCTACGGGAGTGCTTTATGTATTTATAAATCTGGCTTTGAAACTTCTCCATGAAATCTGAAATAGGAATCTCATCCTCGAGCAAGTCGATCCTCTTAGATGGCACAGATGAAGAAGATGATGGATTCATGGAGACATACTCGTACCTCTTCCACTTAAATGTGATATATGACAATCCATGGTGTGTTGGATCAATAGGAAAGTTCCTATGGAACAATGTCAAATCACCGCATTTGGTGTTTTCTCCCACCTACAAACCTCTTATTGAAAAAAGCGTGTTCAAGATTCTTGTTGCATAGTATCATACAAATAAAATCTCGCACTATGTGAGGATCTAGTACATCGTTCTAGTGCTTTTTGCAAAAATCCAGAAATGTGTCATAGTATAGTTCAAATTCAACGTGGTACCTGCAGCAACAAGTGTCGCGAATCGTATTCAGCCTAATATACCATGGTTTCAATTTTTTGAACATGCTAAATGATATTTGAACACCACGATTGGTTTCTTGGAATTCATCGTAAAGTGCAATGTCCATCATCTCCATTACATGCTTACAATGCTCCTGATAAATGCCTTTGGATAAACATTGTTGCAGGACATGCTTTCGATCTGGAATAGCACGAGAATGACTATCTCAAAACTCTATCACCTTCTCTCTAATGCCTATTGTCATCCTGCCTTGATAGGGTTCCATACAAATAAGATCCCAACAAGCAACTTCATCATTTTAATCTATCTGGACCCTGAATTTAGTATATTTGAGCAATGTTCTTTTTGAAACATTGAGCAATGATGCCATTGTTGATACCATTTGATTTCTTAAGTTGCTTTGTGCCACAAAAGCCGTTGTAATTTCCATACGAGCAGCTCGAATATCATTGTTTTTTGATTTTCCAAACGAAGATAATGCAGTTTTTACATTTTCTATTGCATTCTCGCATGTCTTTTTTGTTTTAACATCTTGAAAACCCAACAACTTTGTGGCACGTTTCAATTTTTTGTGTTTGATCAACCCATGTAGGATTTGATCTTGTGCCATCGTTGAATGTTGTTCAAAATATGACTCGATTATGTTACTTACATGCTCTCTAACTCTCCAACTAGGGTTCGAGTTCCCAATCTCTTCTTGTGCGGAAACAACTACACAATCCTCTAGAAAATTTCCACCCCTTCCAACCCCACTGCAACTCCCAATTATACTTTTAATGTGAGAGGGAAAGGTGTCATGTGATGATTGATCAGGATCATGAGGGGGCACAGGGTCATGTGATTCTTGATCACCATGATGTGATGTCTGACCAAAATCTCTCCCTACACAACATGTAAATTAAGAAATTGAAAATTGGTTACTTGATAGTTGTGCATTGAACTTTAAAATTGCTAGTAACTTGAAATTTGATGTGGAAATTGAAAAATTGAGAATTGCGTGTGAATTGAATTTTCCAACTAATACATTTAGCTTGAGAATTGTTCTAAGTAAAAATTGAAATTGCTAGTAACTTGAAATTTGAAATTGCTTGTAACCTTAAATTGCTAACTTAATTACTTGAGAATTGGTTTGGAAGTAAAGTTAGAAATTGCTAGTAAAATTTGAAATTGCTTGTAACTTGAAATTGGTAGTAACTTGTACATTTAACTTTAAAATTGCTAGTAACTTGAAATTTGTTACATGTAAATTAACAAATTGAAAATTACTAGTGACTTGAGAAAAATTCGGTACAAGTATTGAAAATACATTAAAACTGTGCATAACTTGAAACTGTACATTTAGTTTGAGAATTTCTAGTAAAGTTTGAAAATGAAGTATATATATTTAACTCAAGATAATTATTAATAACTTGATACTTGTGCATTGAACTTTAAAATTTCTAGTAACTTGAAATTTGATGTAGAAATTGACAAATTGAAAATTGGGTGTGAATTGAATTTTCCAACTAATTATACATAACTATCAATTTAACTTGAAAATTGTTAAAAATTTTGAAATATAAATTATATACCTACTATAGGAAAAAGAAATTAACTTATCCCTACATTAATGCATAAAAAAAATTGGTACATGAATTGGAAATATATTAACTACGACAATATTTTGAAGTGTAAGTTGATTTGATTATAAACCTGAGAAATTTAAATAAATAGTCTCAACAAAAACACATTTCTCTCAAAATTACAACATTGCACCCATTAAAATCCTTATAGAAATTCACCCTCAAATATTTTTTAAAATAGTCTCAACAAAAACACATTTCTCTCAAATAAAAAATGGAAAGAATAAAATATAATAAAATTCATAATTAAACCAATCTATGAAACCCTCGCTCACAATCTCCATAAATCAAACTCAATTTAAATATTGCTTCACATATCAATGCAAACATTGCAAATAATTATTTCCAATTTGTCCTAACAAAATATATGATTCTAATCATTAATCTTATCATTTTAATTGAATTCAAAAAAAAAATTATATTTGAATTGTTTACAATTATTATACTATACTCATTTTATATATTTTTAAAATTATTATTTTAATATTGAATTTCAGTTTTCTTTTTAGTACATTAAAGTTCTTTTTCCAGCGAAGTACATTAAAGTTCTTTATTATGTTATATTTATTGAAATTACATGTAATTATATATATATTTAAATTATATTTTATAATTCATTAATACCATGAAGAAAAAAAATCCAAAAATTGTATTTTATTTATAATTTTCTTTTTTAAATATTAAATTATCAATTCCATGATTTTAAAATGCCATAAAAAATACACATAATTATCTTGGTGATGTCATGTTATGTAAATAAAAGTATGTGATAGATGGAACCTTTAAATGGAATTTTTTTAAAGTAAACATTATAATTTACCTCTTTGAACAATCATTTGTTTTCAAATATTCATAACTATTAAAATATTGCCAACCATCATAACTATGAAAATATTGTCAACCACCATAACTATGAAAATATTCATTCATTTGTTTTCAAATTGATTTTTCTAACTAATACATAACTATCATAATGTTCATTTCAAATAAAATTAGGGTAAGTTAAAATTAGACATTAACAGTTATTTCAATCAACAAATGTTGAGACTTGGAGATCACATTGAGGCTATACATTTATATTTTTTTAACAAATAATAAAACAAGAATTGAAATTACATTTAACTTGAAATTGTTAGTAACTTAGAAAATTGTAATTAGTTAAATATGTGCATTTTAACTTCAAAATAGTGTCCAAGTGTATATTTAATTTGAAAATTATTCTAATAACATTGAAAATTGATAGTAACTTAAAAATTTGAAAATAGTTAATATGTACATACATTTTAACTTGAAAATAGAATTCAAGTGTACATTTCATTTGAAAATTGTTGGACAATAAAATTGAAAATTGTTAGCAACTTTGAAATAATTTGAAAATTGAAAATTGTTAGCAACTTTGAAATAATTTGAAAATTGTTAATTGTTAGCAACTTTGAAATAATTTGAAAATAGTTAAAAATATGTACATATTAACATGAAAATAGAATCTAAATGTACATGTTTCATTTGAAAATTGTTCCAATAATATTTGTTAGCCACTTGAAAATTGTTCATTTAACATAAAAATTGTTACAAACTTTGAAATTTAAATAACAAATGAATGAAATAAATAATAATTTATCATTACAAATAAATATGAAACAAATTTAATTATGAAATTTAGTTAAATTTATTGAAAAATTGTTACTAATTTTGTAAATTATGTAGCATGATATTTAAATTATGATAGCATGTAATTCAATAATTCGCCTTGGTTGTCCTCCATTGGAATTTTTGCAGCAAATGCACATCTTCTTCTTCTATCAAGCTTGCTCTTTGTTGTATCATTCATTCTCTATTCCTCTCACGCTCTTCATTGTCATTTTGTTGTCTAGCATGTTTTCTTTTTCTTTGACTCCCCATTAATTTACAATGAAAACAAACAAAAATTTCTTCAAATTGTTATAACAAACAACAATATGTTAGTATGAAATCTTGAAAAATGTCTACAAAGAAATATTACATGTCTATTGAGCTCTAATTCAACAATATCAAAATGACAAAGCTCTAATTCAACAACATCAAAATGACAAAGCTCTAATTGAAAATAAAATAGCAATGAGTTAAATTAGTGTTTTTGATGAATTTTTTGCTGAATATATAGAGGTTGGTTGATATTTTTATGAGGGAATGGTAGTTGGCAACATTAATTGTCCAACTCCTTTCTCGGGTTCGTTTTTATATTTTTTTTACACACACAAACCCTCGATCAAGCTTATTTTACATACCCTCGATCGAGCAAATACCTCGATCGAGGGCTTGAACATACCTCGATAGAGGTCTTGTTAAAACCCTCGATCAAGGTCTTGTTAAACCCTTGATCGAGGGCTTAAAAAACAGGCCGAGAGCCCTTTTCACTGCAGAATGAAAGTTTTGTCTGCCTTCCAGAGGGTCAAACTATGTTATTGAATGCACATTAATGGGAAGACTTGATACAATTGGATTTGTCAATGAATCCTCTATCCATATACATAAAATTTATGAATTTTTATCTTCGTATGTCTTTCGTTTTTAAATTTCTACTAAAACTTGCCCTAGAAAACCTTGCCGACAACTTCGATTGAGCTCAAAGATAAATCCACAACATTCACAATACACATCCAAAAAATTTGAAAAAATACACAAGCACTAGATAAATGCGTCCTCTTCAAAAATGTATTTTTAGTTTTGCAAATTATGTAAACAATCAAAATATTTTGTGCACACACACACATGTGTGCAAAATGCGACTAAAATATTCATTGGTCAGTTTCGAAAAATAATAATAAATATAATTTTTTGAGAAAAATTAAAAGAAAAATATGTAAGCACTAGTGCATTCTGTCTAGATCATGTTCACATATTTCATTTTTTAAAATTATTACTTTAATATTAAATTATCGTGCACATACACAAACTACTTGTTAATTGCTTTTCAAATTTTCAAGTACACACGTTTCATTAAATGAAAATTCGACACGATAAATGACAATGCTATATTTCAAAAAAATATCATTGAAAAGCCAACATAATTCTCTACATTCCGTTTTTCAACCCCATGTCAAAATTCATTTGGAAAATATGAGTTTCGAGGGCTTCAATTTAATACATGGGTAAAATTTTTGTTTTTCACCGTCATATTTGGCCAAAAAGAGTTACCCATTTTCATGGAATCACCCATTAATGATGATATTGTGGGCACTAGGATCCCACAATATGTACCCTTAATTCCCAACAAAGATGTAACTTTTTTACTTCGGATATAATTTAGAACATTGATTCCTTGGAATTAAAGCATATGCATCACAACCCAAAATCTTGAGATTTGAATACTCACATTAGTGGAAATTTGAGGTCTAAAATGGACCTACTAAGGAAAATAATAAAATAATAGTTAAAATAATATTTATTAATTTTGGAGGAAGAAAGAAAAAAACTACATTTTTTGTTCATATTTTTACCATAACTCCTTGTTTTTTTACTCAAATTTCGAGAGGGAGCACTCTTTAGATGCGGAATTAAATTTTGCATCCAATGAGTACCCCACTACCCTGCTGCCCCAAAAACAAGAAATACCTTAAAAAACATGATGAGACATCCTCATCACGTTTTTTCAGGTATTTCTTGTTTTTGGGGTAGCAAAGTCCATCAAAAGTATGCAGTGTGGGTTCTCGTTGGATGTGGAATTTAATTCCGCATCAAACGAGAGCTCTCACTCGAAATTTGAGTAAACACGTAGGGAGATATGGTTGAAATACGAACAAAAAAAGTAGTTTTTTTATGACAAATATCTCAAATCAACCATTATGGTTGACTCATTTTATTGAAATTCTATTGGTTCTTGAATTCCAACTCATCAAAAAATTATGGTTGGATCGTTTTCTTATATGATGGCTCATTTTCTTATAAGACCCATTTTAGACCCCAAATTTCCTCTAATGCAGGGGTGTCATGTCCATACCTCTTTTGGAATCTTAAAGTCTATTGTAGTCGATGGTGATCGATTTAGCAGATAACATTTTGTAATAATTGCTTCTCCCCATGACTTCTGTTTTAATTTGGAATTACTAAGCATGCACTTTGCTCTCTCTAAAAGAGTCCTATTCATGCGTTCAACAAAACCGTTTTGCTTAGGAATGTAGATCATGGTTTTATTCCTTTCGATCACAGCTTATTTGCAATAGTTATCAACCTCCTTAGATGTGAACTCACCTCCATTATCTGTTCTAAGTCACTTGATCAACCTGTCAGTGCTCTTTTCAACCAAATCTCTAATCTACTTAAATTAAACACATCATCCTTTCTTTTCAGTAAGTAGATCCAAACCTTTCTAGAGTAACCATCTATAAATGTAACAAAATATGATGATCCTCAAAAAGAAACCATAGGGGTTGGTCCCCACACATAAAAATAAATGTAATCTATGATACCTTTACTAATATGCTTCCCTGTTTTAAGCTTTTTTCTAGTATGTTTTCGAACACACAGTGCTTGCAGAAATTAAAATTCATAGATTTTAATATAGGAAGTAACTTACAATCAACAAGTACCTTCATCCCTCTCTTGCTCATATGACCCAAGCACTGATTCCATAAATGAGTAGGGTCGATTACAACTTCAGACACAACTGTTGCTTGACTCACCTCAATTCTTCCTTCTAGATTATAAAGGTTCTTGATCATTCTTTTAGCCTTCGGGTGGAAATGCGAAGGTGGGTAACACTTCCATGAGAATCGGATGTCGAAGAGACATAGTGGAAGCTATTAAGCCAAATAAACTAATTTATTCAGTTGATTAAATTAGGTTATTCAACCGAATAAGTTCTACATTATTCGGCCAAATAACGTTTAATGTTTCACCATTCGTAATAATAGAGACCTTGATTTGCGTGCGAGGTATTGGCGGACGTGAAAAATGTTCAGCATTTTTTATTTATTCGGCCAAATCAGTTCTCTGCACAAAAGCTCGGTCGCGGACTGTGTTTTGCATTTTGTTCTTGCATTTTTTTTGGCCCCTCACCTTGTGGGAGCCCAATCGTGCTGGTGCAGAAGAAAGATGGGACCTGGCAACTTTTCATTGATTACCGGGCCCTGAATAAAATCACAGTCCATAATCGGTACCCGATACCCCGAATCGATGACCTCCTTGATCAGCTCATGGGGGCCAAATACTTCAATAAGATTGATTTGAAGTTTGGCTACCATTAGCTCCCAATAGAACAGATAGATGTATGGAAGACTTCCTTCAAGTCAAAAGGTCTTTTTGAATGGCTAGTCATGCCCTTTGGTTTGACAAATGCTCCAACAACGTTTATGAGGATGATGGACGATATCCTACAACCTTTCACCAATACTTTTGCAGTGGTGTATCTGGATGACATACTCATCTACATCAAGACTTGGGCGGAACACTTGCAGCATATTCAACAGGTTCTCCACACCCTATGGCAACACAAACTATATGCAAACTTGGAAAAATCCTCTTTCGGCATGGTCAGGGTTCATTACTTAGGCTACATCGTTGATCGACATGGTGTGCATGTGGATCCAGCTAAGATCTAGGTCATCCGTGACTGGCCATCCCCAACCACACTCACTGAACTTCGGAGCTTCTTGGACCTCGCCAATTTCTATCACCAGTTCATGCTGGGATTCTCTCATATCGCATGGGCCCTCAACCAAGTAACCAGGGGTGGCGGTAAGGAAAAATTTGCATGGGGCCTGCCCCAACAACAAGCCTTCGATGACTTGAAGAAGCGTTTGTGCTCATCGCCGATACTATCATTACCGGACCTGCAAAATCCCTTTGAGATCGAGACATATGCTTCAGATTATGTTGTGGGTGTCATTCTCACTCAACATGGCCACCCCGTGGCATATCATAGTGAGACACTATCAGATGTTGTTCCTAAGTACCCTACTTACGACAAAGAAATGTACTCCATTATGCAAGCCTACCGCCAGTGGAGACATTACATTCTTGGGAAGGAGACAATCATCCACACTGATCACAAGCCACTATAGTTCATGCAGACCTAAGAAAAGTTGCAGAATGACTGCCATCAGAAGTGGTCAACATACTTACAGCAGTTCCACCTCAACATCAAATATAAAATAGGGAGTACCAACCGAGTTCCTGACTTCCTCATTCAATCTCCAGTCATGACACTCACCACAATGCTAGACTCTTGCGGCCACAAGACCTCTGGATGGCCCCACCTTTACGAGACAGACCCTGATTTCTCCACCACCTACCAAATGTTGGGCACCAACTCAGTGGTCACTAATTTACATGTTCAGGATGGGTTACTGTGCTGTCTGGGCCATCTCTGCATTCCATCAAGCGAGCGTACGAAGCTAATTTGGGAAGCTCACTACAGTCAGGTGGAAGGACACTTTGGCGTCGAAAAGACAATGGCAATGCTGCAGAAACATTTCTACTGGCCGAAACTTTGACAGGATGTCGGCAAGTATATCAAGTTTTGCACCGCTTGCACTATTTCCAAACCGGCCACAAAGAAATAGGGCCTATACAGCCCTCTGCCTACTCCTGACAAGGCGTGGGAATACATCTCAATGGACTACAGGTCGGGCCTCCCTTCCACCAAGAGGGGGAATGACTATGTTTTTGTGGTTGTTGATCGCTTTTCCAAGATGGCAATTCTAGCTGCCTGCAAGAAGAACATTACAGCAGAAGCCACTGCGAAGCTCTTCTTTGAGTGAGTTTGGGTACATTTTGGGATCCCTCAGACCATTATCTCAGACCGTGACAGTCAGTTCCTCATCTCATTTTGGTTGAGCCTTTGGTCACTGCTGGATACCAAGCTCACCAAATCCACTACCTTCCACCCACAGACAGATGGCCAAACCAAGGTCATCAATAGTATGGTCGTACATATCCTACCCATGTACAATTCAACACACCCCCGCACATGGGATGAGATTCTTCCCTATGTCCAGCATAGCTACAACCGAGCCCTGCACAATTCAACTGGCCACAGCCCCTTTCAGGTGGGGTTGGGATTCCAACCATTGGGCCCCATGGATGTTGCACTTCCCCTGGCGACCACCTCGGCTGACTCGTCCCCAGAAGCTGACAAAGCCACCCGGTTCATTGAACAGATCCAGCATATCCGCCAACAGGTTCAAGATATTCTACAGAAGTCTAATTCCAAGTACAAGCAACGCCGTGATCAACATCAGGTGCCACATAAGTTTTAGGTGGGCGACAAAGTTTGGTTGCATTTGCAGAAAGAACGCCTTACAGGGCCCCATCGGAAGCTTTTCCCACTTCGTTATGGGTTGTACACCATCACCAAGGTGGTGGGTGACAATGCTTTTGAGCTCAACATTCCCCCCTTCCTTGGTCTGCATCCAATCTTCAACATGGATCTCCTTCGGCCATATTTCCCACCATTATTAGACACCTCAGAGATAGCAGAGAAGTTGACACCAACAGATCTCAACCCTGACTACCTACAACAAGAATCCAGTGATCATATTGTAGACACACAGATCAAGGGCACTCGACATCAAAGGATCCAACTTTATCGAGTTGTCAAAGCAGGGCAGCTCCTGCACCAGGGCAAGTGGCTTACCCGGGGCCAAATTCACCAGAAATTTCCTCATCTGATGGGGGAAATCAATGCAATGGAGACCATTGCTTCCTAAGGAGGGAGGATTGATCCAAGTGGATATCGGTGGCCACCCACCTTTCCAATTAGCTCAAAACCATTTTTTGGCAATTTCGGTAATATACTATTTTTAGCAGTTTTTCAGGTCTTGAACTTCCGGAGCCATTTTGAGGCCCTAAACCACGTTTTTCGACGTCAAATTCATGGGAAAATATGGGTACTATGCTCCTTCCATTTTCGTGTTCCAAACTCAATATTTTTTGACCCTCTTTTTAGTCATTGAATAGATCTTTCCAAGGAGCTATTGCACGCCCCAAACGGAAATTGTATGCAAAATTTACGATCCCGGGAAGTTGATGTACTAACTTACCCAAACGGGGCGCACATGACTTTTGGCGCTTCGTCTCCTAGGGTTAGGTTTTTGGATGTGTAGGGTTTTTGACATTCCTGTTTATTGTAAAAGGCTTTCAGAGCCTCATTGTAACCATCTTGTTCTGAATGAGCGCAGCCGTCACATCTCTTCCCAGAGATAAGCCGCCACCATTCCAGCAAACTTGTTTTCCATTGCATTTTACAATTTTAGCTTATTTTCTTATTGAATAGAAAACCAGTTTTACTGTAACTCTATTGTTTTGTGTTAAGCATCTGATAATAATTTGTATTCATTTTGTTTTGCTCATAAAATATGGATGACTTATGAATCTCTTCCAATAGGTGTTAAAATAACATTGATCTGTGTTATTACGCCCAAAAGTGTGAGAATAACACTGATCCAAAGGTGTTAGAATAACATCTAGATCAATATTATTATGCCCATAGGTGTTAGTGAAATCTTCTCTCCATATTTGTAAAATGGAGGTTGATCTCTAAAATTCCTAGATTCATATAGATTTTTCTTTGTCATCAATATTAGTTAACTAATTCGGTTAACTACTTAACTCTAAAGATATTCCCTATGAACTAACAATCAAAGTTGATGTGTGCAAACTATACCAAATTCCCTATAATTCACATCCTCCACTTTGTCACAGAGAACCAACTTTAATCATGGTTTAAATATAATAATTTGAGTAAATATAACATAGGAATATAGTGAAATAATAGTAATCTAAATCTGTCGAAAATGACACTTAAATGCATTGTTATTCATTACAAAACTACATGTTGTGCATGACGACACAAATGAAACCCACTCTTCGCCTCCTCAAGATCTATTATTATGTGTCACCTGCTATAACACAAAATAATGGATAGTTGTCACTACTACATAGAGGGGGGTTTTGAGAAAAAATTTGAGACAAAAAAATGATCAAATTGTTTCAAGTTGAGACAAAAAAAAATTGTGTATTGTTTCAAATATTTTCTTGAAGTGAGTTCTTTGTCTCTCTAAGACAATATCGAATGCAATATTTTATGTCTCTCTAATGACATTGTTATGTCTCAGTTTAAGAAAAAAATTGTGTATTGTCTCCAATATTTTTTTTAAACAAGTGCTAAATTAAGACAACAATTGCTTATTATTAAGATAAATCAACATAAATATTCTTTTTCCCGCATGGGTGTAGACCGACTTACAAAGGAGTGAAATGATGTGACACATTGTAAAGAGGTCACATGTTTAAACCCTAATGAGGAGGTTCCCATGCTTGTAGGATATGTGGGTACACCTAGAGGTATAGTTGTAGCAGATGAGAATCGACCCCGTGTGACACTAGTATGATCCCCACCTCACTTGTTGATTCCCCTAGTAGAAAATAATAAAAACCAGCCTAGATCCAAATCTTAGGCTCTATCAAGCGCCGAGAGGGATCAAATCTCCCGAGGTGCAAACCTCTCCTTGAATAGCTCCTTGAGTGCAATACCTGAGCCACCTAATCCTAAGCTCTAAGGTCTCTAGTTTAAGTCTCACATTTACTTTTTACTTTGTATTATTCTTTTTTGTTTCTGGCCGACATATATTTTTTACTTTTTACTTTGTATTATTATTTTTTGTTTACTTTGTATTATTTTGTTGATGGACAAACACTCGACAAACACTCTAAAGTCTCATATTTACTTTTTACTTTGTATTAAAAGTAAAAAGTAACTCTAGTTTAAGTCTCATGTTTACTTTTTCGATCTTCACCCTCTCCTAGTTTGTTTCCGAACTCTGAGCTATGGCTCGATCTTTTCTATGCTCGGTAGATGTGTGACTATCCTATCCAATCTACAAATCTTCTCTTGAAATTTGCTATATGCTAACTCCAAAATGGAACCCCCTTCCCTTATGTTCCTGCACACAGGTCTTCTACTCTGCTGCTCTTAGTTGCGTATTCTGAGGTCTAGTCCAACTCCCGAAAGACTCTTCCTCTATCTCCAATTAGCTATGTCGATCATTTTTTACTGCTCTTCCTAGGCCCCGATGCTCCTGCATCAGACTCCCCAGGTGAAAGAAAACTTGATTGCTCTGTTAGTCTCCTGAAATCTTCTTCAGAAATCCATGTCGCTTCCTGCAACTCATCATCTTTCCATCACACTAAGTATTATTTCCATCACAAACTCCACATGTGCCCAACTTCACATTCCTCTATTACTTTTGCGATTTCCTATTTGTGTCGATTTGGAATCTATACTGTCCAGTCGATGTTCGACACTTCTATGCTTCTGCTGCTTGAACCTTCTTCGAATTTGTACAGATCTGAGACATTCAACGTTGGTGAAATGCTCAAGTACTTCAACAGCTCCAACACATAAGCATTGTCTGAAATCTTCTTCAGAATCTTACATGGTCCAATCTTCCTCAGCTTCAACTTGTTATATGTTCCTGTTGGAAATATCTCTTTCCACAAATGTGCATAGACTAAGCCTCCTTTGCTGAATGACTATAGCTTCTTCTTCCTGTCGGCTCTCAACTTGTATGTCGCATTACTCTTTTCTATGTACTTTCGCACATCTTCATGCACTTCCTTCATATGCTTTGTGAATGATTCTGCATCCGCGCTTTTCCTGATTTCTATCGGCAACTCAACCAAATCCACCACTCCATGTGGTCTTCTTCCTTGAACAATCTGGACTGGGCTCAAACTTGTCGACCGATTCACAAAATTGTTATATGAGAACTCTGCTTGCGCCAACACATTCTCCCACTGCCTGGGTCTGTTGGCCATCAAACAACTCAGAAGGTTTCCCAAACTTCTGTGCACCACCTCTGTCTACGGATGATATGCCGAGATAAACTAGAACTTTGTGTCCATTTTCTTCCATAGGGTTCTCTCGAAATGCCCCATAAACTTGGTATCTCTATCCAAGGTGATACTCTTAGGAAACCCATGCAATCTGACTATATATTTGAAGAATATTACACCAATTCTTATGGTGTCACTTGTCTTCCAACACGAAATAAATTGTGCCATCTTTGAAAATATGTCGACCACAACAAAAATTGAGTCGCTTCCCTGCTGTGCCTTCGGCAATCCTAGCACAAAATCCATGTTGAGGTTCTCCCAAGGGGTGTTTGGTATAGGTAATGGTGTATACAACCCTGTGTTCTAACTTCTTTTTTTCCAACTAGAAAACTCGACACTGTCGTACCCACTTACTGACATCTGTCATCATTCCTACCCAATAATACTTCTCTTCGACCAATTCCTTGGTCTTGTCGATGCCAAAATGACCTGCTAATCTGTCGTTGTGCAATTCTTGGATTAGGTCCTCCCTTACAGATCCTCTGGGAATACACAATTGTTGTCCCTTGAATAGGTATCGCTCTTCGATAAAATAATCCAAGTATGGCATTCTGTCTATTGCTGTATATGTAACTTCAGAATGTATTTCACATATATGTATATTGTATTCCTATAGAGATGTTATTATTCCTCTACACGGAAGTGTCGTCATTTATATTGTAAGTGTCGCAACTTATACTTGATGGGTTATTAGACCGCTTTGTTGGGGTCGGCCCTGTATAAGTCATGTGGGTCAGAGAGTTATTAGACCACCCTATTGGGAATCGACCATGTGGGTCAAAGGGTTATTAGACCACCCTAGTGGGGGTCGGCCCAGTCAGCATTATGTTAAGTGGTTAAGTTTAGGCCGACCTAGTTGAGTAAAGGTCAAGTCAAGTTAGTGTATAAATAGAGAGTGTGTCTCTCTCATTTTATACATTCTATTCTCTCACTTACACTGTCGAGAGTGGCGCACTTGTGGAGGAGGAGGCTCTACTACTAGGAGAATACTATCTCTTGTATTCTGGTTGTATCATTGCTCTATCTATCTCTGAGGAAGTTATTGGGGTTTTTCACCTTTATGGTTTTCCCCAAGTAAACTCTGTGTCTCTTGTGTGCTTGCATTATTGTGTCCATGATTGATATGCTGTAGATATGCTGTACATGTTGTTCTCTCACTTAAGATCCTAGATCATATTGAAGTAAATTCTAAAAATTTAACATGGTATCAGAGCTAGCTTGAAAGAAGGCATGATATGGCATGTATGACACTTGTTGCACTTACAATGCTAGGGCTTGATATAGCAAAAACCAGTCATCGTAGCACTTTCACTATAAATCCATTTTCTAAAAGTTTTCAGATCTGAAAATTTTATAGGTCGAATATTAGATCCCCATGTACCTTGTGTCCAAAGGAAAACCTCTAATTTGTTGTACTTTGTGATTTATGATCTGTACAATATAGGGTTCCTGCCTCTTCCAAATCTGAGTCAAAATCAGGTGACCTTGAGTAAAAGGTCATAACTTGGGCTAGGAAGCTCCAAATGAAATTTAGTAAAAAGTGACAGGTAGTACACAGACTGTACTATCTCAAGAAAAGTTTTCAAAGGCTGAAGTTGAACTAGGTACACGTGGCACTCCGTACAAGTTCTCTCTCCTGTATTATCCCATAAACAGGTCACATTGCGACACTTGGCATAACTCCCTCTCGGGGAATCCAACTGAGGTTAGACCTATCGAGATGGAAAGATAACAGGTTGAGCTATCTTAGAAAAAATTTTCAGACCCTGTGGATCAAAAAGTTAGGAATTACACAAGAAACAATCAGATACATATTTCTGTCAAAACAAAATTATTTTTGAGCACCTTCATTCATGGCTTCCGGAATTTAGGGCTTCGGAGAAAGTTGGAATTTTTGTAATCGGAGACCACGGCTAGATGATACTCATCAAAATAGAAATTTAGAGACCAAGATCAGATTTTTTGGTTGGGCAGAAGGCCAGGCTTGATCAAACCCCAATTCAGGACTTTGATCGGAAAGATGGAAAATTAGGGCTTCTGCAAAAATTGGAATTTTGGAAATCTGTGACCACAGCTGGAAGCTCCTCAGAAAAATCGAAGCTTAGAGCTTTGAATCAAATCTTTTGGTTGGGTGAAGCTCCATGAAACTCAAACCCTAATTCAGGGTCCTCCCTAGTGAATACGAAAATCTAAAAGGCAATTTCGAGGGGTGAAACTTTGCAGTTTTCAAATTCTGAATATACCAACTTGATCAGCTCATCAAGGCACATATTTCTATCCTTTCAAAAGTTTGAAATTCAATGTTTGAATTTTTGGGGTTTCTTTAACAAACCCTAATCCTGCTCCATGTCGAGTTCTTGCAAATCAAGTGGATTGGGTTAATCCTAGAAGAAGATGGATTGGTCACTTGCACAAGTGAAGAAGTTCCTGTCTCAGAGGGAGATGAGGCTAAGGCCTTCCATAAGAAGATTACAAGCAATCTTGACAGGTATGGCTTACAGGTATGTTTCATGGTTAAGTTTATCATATGTTTGTCTTCATATCATTACAGTACAATATTGATTAATTACTAGACTGGTTGTATCACCTTAACAAAATTATGAATGCACGATAGAAGATATTCATTGGTTAGGGTGTTGACACTTATGATTGTACTAATGCATTATGGTGTTGTATGAGGTTTATATTGTCTGCTAACATAAAAGGTACACCAAGAAAGACAAATCATGTTCTACTTCAAGAACATATGATCATGGTGACATGAAGACAAAGATTCATCCATTATCATGGATCACATAGAAGATCTACTTTCGAGGTATGTATAACTTGGTTCTACAATGGTTAACTTATGAGACATGCAGGTTACTAGCACAAGTCACTGAAGAGAACCAGAAGACATTATGCGAGTATGTTAGACATAACTAGCTAGCATGCTAATCTAGGTATGTTTTTCCTATATCAAGCTAGAATCCTACCTTGTGTTAGGATCTTATATTGTTGTGTTGTTGATAATGATTATTCATGAAGTCATAAGTTTGAATAGTCATGGTTGTATGCATATTATGTTTCTTACCATAATTGATGATATGACTAACCCGAAGAATCATGAAGGTATAGGTTTGAGTAATCACGGGTTTATGCATTGATGATTTAACTAATCAAAAGAGTCCTACGATCAAATAAGAATATGCATGAGTAAAAGAAGACTTCCCTGAAACCTTGAATACTAATGTTTATTATTTGTGAATGATCATGACTATACATGTTTAAGATTATTGTGTTTTGATATTATTAAGATTATACTAATAAATGTGTGATTATGTATGAGACCTCAAGGATAACACAATGATGATACTAATAAACATGCATAGTGGTTAAGGATGGATATAAGTTCAAGAACAGGTAATCCAGGAAGCAAAGATCAAGAGGGAGCACACTCCAGTTGTTCCTACAAGAAAGCAAAGGAGCACACTTCAGTAGTTTCTGCAAGGATGCAGATATTCAGAGGGAGTTGACCACTTCTCACAATCCTCATCAGAATGGAGTTGCAAAGATTCAGAGGGAGTCCACCCAACAACCAAACAAAGATAAGTATTTGAATTGTCATTTCTTACATAATGTTATTTAATGATGTATATGCTTATGTTCCTAGAATTAGGTTGTGTATTATGCATATTAGAATAGTTGCAATGATGAATAGTATACTACTAATATACATGGGTAAGTGGCCTATGGCACTGTACAACATTCCATTGCTACTTATCTAGAATGAAACCTCTTTGTTGACATGTTAGGAGTTGTGCACACTCTTAACAATGTTTTGGTAGAGATTGGAAGGCATCTAGAAAGTTACGGAATATGGATAAATGTTGTATTGAAGCATTAGCTAAGATAATTGCATGACTGTATGTCATATTTATTTATGTGTAATAATTTGTTCTAAAAACAATGAGATGTTTTCTAATCATGCAATTTAACTTGTTGTGTAGGAAAGATCGTATACCATCACCTACAAAAGAAGGACTACAACATTTGTTCAACGACAAAGTTATCTATTGAAGATATTGAAGTTCCCAGGATCTGGGAAAAATGCCATGATTGAGGAGTACCAGTCGATCATGAAGATGTTTGGGATGCAGTCCCAAAGGATAGTCTGTAGTGACTTCCAAGAAGATCTACAAGATCAAGCATGCTGCAGGTGGTAGCATAGAGACTTTTGCTCCTGGAGCCAGATACACTTCCATTAGATCTGTACTTGCTCTGGCTACAGTGATGAAGTGGAAGAGACACCAGATGGATTTCAAGATAGCCTTCTTGAATGGTGTAGTTGAAGAATAAGTGTATGTGGAGAAGCCACTTGGTTCTAAGACACATGACAGGGAGTCATATATGTGCAGAACTTGGTATGGTAGGATAGATAGCTTTCTATCCAGTTTGAGCTTTACCAAGAATAAAGTAGATTCCAACCTTTACTACAAGGTTGAGGAAGGCAATCTAGTGTTACTACTATGTGGATGACTTGTTTGTAATAGGTGAGGATAGAATGATTGCCGACATGCAGCGGAAGCTTGCTGTCGAGTTCAAGTTGAAGAACTTGGGGATGATGCACTATTTGTTTTTGGCATGGAGGTGTGGCACAGTGATGGAATCTTCCTTGGATAAGGGAAGTATGCAGTAGAGATCCTGAAGAGGTTTGGGATGATGGACTGCAAGGCTATGGCCACACCTATGGAATCAAACCTAAAGCTTCTGTGTGATGCTTCATCTGAGCCGGTTGATATCACTATGTATCGTCAGATGATTGGGTCCTTGATGTACCTGATGAACACGAGACCAAATATTTGCTTTGCGGTGAACACATTGAGCCAATTCCTAACAGATCCAAGGAGTGTTCACCTGGTTGTTGTAAAGCATGTTCTGAGGTACCAGAAGGGTATAGTGGATTATGGGCTCAAGTAAGAAGCAAATCAAAAGTTTAACCTACAAGGTTATGTTGATTCAGATTGGGATGGCAATGCTGCAGATAGGAAGAGCACATATGGATGCTGCTTCAGTATGGGATCATGTGTGATCTCTTGGTTTAGCAGGATGCAATCCTGTGTAGCACTGAGTACAACTGAGGCAAAGTATGTTGCAGCCTATTCAGCTAGTTGTGAGGCAGTATGGCTACGAAAGATACTGTCTGAGTTATTTGATCTCCTGTTGGATGCTACTAGTATCTTTTGTGATAACCAGAGTTGTGTGAAGCTGTCCGAGAACCTAGTGTTTCATGACAGGTCGAAACACATAGAGATCAAATATCACTATATCAGGGATATGGTGTAGAGAGGAGTTGTGAAGCTCCTATATGTTGCGACGGATGAGCAGATTGCAGATGTGCTGACGAAGCCACTAGCTAGGGTGAAGTTTGAGTACTTCAGGAAGAGGCTTGGTGTTCTTCAGATTGATGACAGTTTGAGGAAGAAGTGATGGACACATTTGCAGAGGCCATTTCAAGCATGTTGGAAGGAGGATCCTTCACATGGATGTGGATGTAAGCGTTGGATGATGAGCATCAGGACGATGCTCCAGTTACTGCTCTGTATATGCATCAGGAGGATGTTGGATATGATCAGTTGGATCATTTATATGTATATGTATGTACGCATCATGTTGGATGCTAGATATGATCAGTTGAATCATTTATATGTATATGTATATGTATGTACGCATCATGTTGGATGCTGGATATGATCAGTAGGATCATTTGTATATGTTTTGTATATGCATCATGTTGGATGCTTGGACCATGTATCTGTAAATGTATTAGGTGGATACTATGTATGATCAGGTAGATCATGTATGTTGATATGTATCAGGTATGATCAGGTGGATCATGTGTTGTATTTGTATCAGGTAGATGCATTGTATGATCAGGATGATCATTGATGACGAGCTTTACGATGTTGCTCCAGATGACATGCAACAGATGTTGCAGTGATGATGATTAGGATGATCATATGTACATCAGGATGATGTATGGTGAGTATCAGGTTGATACTCTGTGGCCATGGAATAGGTTGTGCAGATAAGCATGTAATATGTGCCCTGGGATATTTGCGGATAGTCTTTCGAGGTTTTTCCTATGGCATGTAATTTGTACCCTGGGATATCTGGAAAATGCTCTTTTGAGGTTTTGCTTGGGAGGACATATAATTTGTGCCCTGGGAGATCTGCAGATAGTCTTTCGAGGTTTTTCCTATGGCATGTAATTTGTGCCCTGGGATATCTGGCAGATGCTCTTTTGAGGTTTTGTCCTATGGCATGTAATTTCTGCCCTGGGAGATCTGATAGGTTGAGCTGTGTGCTCGTAATTAGTCATGGGATGCTCTTTCAAGGTTTTTCCATGACCACATGTAATTTGTGACCTGGGAGATCTGATAGGTTGAGCCTTGTGCTCGTAATCAGTCTTGGGATGCTCTTTCGAGGTTTTGTGGTGACCACATGTAATTTGTGCCCTGGGAGATCTAATAGGTTGAGCCTTGTGCTCGTAATCAGTCCTGGGATTCTCTTTCGAGGTTTTGTGGTGGGGTCACATGTAATAAGTCTTGGAGATCTTGACAGAATGAAAAAGGCCTCAGATGCTCTTTAGGGTTCTTGCTAGTCAAGAGACTCTTTTAAGGTTTTGTGATGCACATAATAAGTCCTGAGATTTCCATAGTATGGCCAGTGATTACGAAGACCTACAGGTGGTGGGCCTACATCCAGTATGAAAAAGGACTGGCTCTGTAGAACTTCCTATGACGAGTAGATTCAGATATTGATTGAGATAGCAGCAGCAGTGACGATGATGATGACTCGATGATGATTATCCAGTGACGATGATCCAGAGAAGATGACTTGTGCTAGAAGACCTGTGTCGAGAAATACGTTCCTAGTTAAGAGGGAGTGTTGATGTATATGTAACTTCAGAATGTATTTCACATATATGTATATTGTATTCCTATAGAGATGTTATTATTCCTCTATACGGAAGTGTCATCCTTTATATTGTAAGTGTTGCAACTTATACTTGATGGGTTATTAGACCACCTTGTTGGGGTCGGCCCTATATAAGTCATGTGGGTCAAAGGGTTATTAGACCACCTTATTGGGGGTCAGCCATGTGGGTCAAAGGGTTATTAGACCATCCTAGTGGGGGTTGGCCCAGTCAACATTATGTTAAGTGGTTAAGTTGAGGCTGACCTAGTTCAGTAAAGGTCAAGTCAAGTTAGTGTATAAATAGAGAGTGTGTCTCTCTCATTTTATACATTCTATTCTCTCACTCACACTGTGGAGAGTGGCGCACTTGTGGAGGTGGAGGATCTACTGCTAGGAGAAGACTATCTCTTGTATTTTGGTTGTATCATTGCTCTATCTATCTCTGAGAAAGTTATTGGGGTTTTTCACCTTTATGGTTTTCCCCAAGTAAACACTATGTCTCTTGTGTGCTTGCATTATTGCGTCCATGATTGATATGCTGTACATGTTGTTCTCTCAGTTAAGATCCTAGATTAGATTGAAGTAAATTCTGAAAATTTAACACTGTCGACGCTCCACGGTTCACGACAAGCCTCCCATGCTTTTGAAAAATCCTCATCGGTAGCATACTCTGCTTTCACCGACTCTACTCTTGTTTCCTGAACTATTATTGTGTTCAGCAATGCAACTCTTTGACTCAGCACGTCGACAACCTTATTCGATTTGCGCGACTTATGTCGTAACATGAAGGTATATCCGTGCAGGAACTCAACCCATTTCATGTGCCGCTGATTCAACTTCAACTGGGTATTCAAATACCTCAGTGCTTGGTGATCTGTGTATAACAAAACTTCCTTGGGCAACAAATAATGCCTCCACTTCTTCAATGCTTGGAAAATAGCATAAAATTCTTGGTCATAGACCGAATATTTTTGCTTCGCATCATCCAATTTCTCATTGAAGAATGCAATTGGTCGGCCCTCCTAGCTCAACACTGCTCCAATTTCCATTCCACTCTCGTCGCAATCGACCTGGAAAACTTTGTCGAAATGTGGGAGCACTAACATTGGGCTCTCAGTGACCTTTTCCTTCAACTTGTTGAAAGCTCGCTGGGAAGCTTCCATCCACTTGAACTCCCCTTTTCGCATGCACTTTGTCAAAGGTGCACAGATCCGACTGAATCCCTAGATGAACTTCCTATAGAAACTAGCAAGTCCATGGAAACTCCTTACTCCAGTCGCACTTGTCGGTTCCGACCAATCTAATATTGCCTTCACCTTCTCTAGGTTCATCACCAACCCTTTACCCGAGATTACAAATCCCAAGTACACCAGTTCTTCCTTCATGAAGAAACACTTTTGTGGGTTCATGATCAACTTCTCTTCTTGCAACTTCTGCAATACTTGTTGAATATGCTCCAAGTGCTCTGTCTTGCTTCGACTGAAAATTAGAATGTCGCCTAGGTAGACTATGACAAACTCTCCCAAGAATGGTTTCAGTACCTCAATCATCAATCGCATGAATGTATTGGGTGCATTAGTTATTCCAAATGGCATGACTAACCACTCATAGAGCCCTTCCTTCATCTTGAATGTTGTTTTCCATTCATCTCCTTCTCTAACCTGAATTTGGTGATAACCGCTCTTCAGGTCAATCTTCGTGAAGTACTTCACTCCACTCAAACAATCCATCAAGTCGTCCATTATCAGAAATGGAAACTAGTACTTGATCATGATCCTGTTGATGGCTCTGGAGTCTGTACATATCCTCCATTCTCCACCCTTCTTTGGTGCTAATACTGCTAGTACCGCACATGGACTCAGAATTTCTCTGATCAATCCCCTATCCAATAACTCCTGGACCTATCGATTGAGCTTCTGACCTTCTATTGGACTCATTCTATGAAGTGCCTTATTTAACAGACTTGGACTTGGAATCAAGTCGATCTAATGTGATATCC
Organism: Larix kaempferi; assembly: GCA_027924585.1. NCBI lineage: Eukaryota > Viridiplantae > Streptophyta > Pinopsida > Pinales > Pinaceae > Larix > Larix kaempferi. Next base: position 3,430,329 of record BSBM01000153.1, read on the forward strand.
TTCTCGTCAGTGGCAATCCCGTCGATGCTTCGTCGACCACTATGCTACGAAACTCGTTGAGCATCTTTCGATTTCAACCAGAATGCTCTACATTGTTGATCTTTCGACATATAGACCTTTCGAAATGACAGAAAAACATCCTAACTACTTTTCCTCTTTCGCTAGGAATTCTTTTGCTAAACACATCAACACTCGCTTCTCCCAAAAGTTGCTCTCGCCCTGCTTACAGTCAGCTTACTTCTCCTTCTTTGGCTTCGGATTCCTTCGCATGCCATTTTTCCACACTGTGACTATGTTGTCTGAACCATCATAGATCATATTCCGATCATATTGCCATGGTCTCCCTAACAACATATGACATGCGTCCATTTGGATTACGTCGCACAGTACACTTTTCTCAAACTTCCCATCCTTGAAGTTAATCAGGCACTGTCTGGTCACCTTCACATGGTGTCCTTTCTGCAACCATGAGATCTTGTATGGGTGTGAGTGTTCCCAACATTTCAACCCTTCTTTGTCGATGATCTCTATCGACATAAGATTCTCGGTACTGCCACCATTAACTATGGTCTTGCAATACCCCTCACCGATCTGCACTCTGGTTCGAAAGATAGCCTTTCGTTGCGGTAGCTCTTTCTCGTCGCGTCAGTTGTCCTAAACCAATGTCCTCCTAGTCTTCATGGCATGATTCTTTCCTTTCCCACCTTCATTGCTGTCGGATGTCGATTCTACCCTCTTGTCGACTTGCTCATCTCTTCAACCTCTAGGTTTCGACTCCTCTGTAGCATGTAGGTTCTCTGGGCATTCATATGCCTTGTGTCTGACTCCTCAACACTTGTAACTGACTATGGCTGGTCTGTCAGCTCCATTTTTGTCGGATGGACCACTTCGACCATACGCACCTCGACTGCATGTCTCACGACCATCGCGTTGGTTTTCTTGCGCCTTCTCTCTTGTCGATGTCCCTTTCGCACGTCGATTTTCTTCAATGACTTCTCTCCTGTATCTGCTACTTTGTCCTTTCGTGGAAATAGTCTTCGCACCCCGACCAGTCATCCTACCTCTAGTCGATGCGGATTTTCCTGACAGTTTCTTTTCTTCCTTTAGAGCTAACTGGTAGGCTTCACTGATCGCTCTAAATCTTGACATGCTCAAGTCGTCCTGTATGGCATATTTCAAGCCATTCACATATCTTGCGATAGATTCTTCACCTTTGTTGTTCTGTCCCGACCTTATCAAAAATCTATAGAAATCTTCCATGTACTCCTTCAAGGTCATCTCTCTTTGTCGAAAGTTCTGCAACTTCCGGAACAAGGAAATCACATAGTCACCTGAAAAGAACTTCCCTTTTAGCTTGGCGACCATCCTGTCCCAAGACTTGATTGTCTCCTTTCCTTTCTTGACTCTGTGAGCCTACACATTGTCCCACCACAATGAGGTGTGACCCTTCAACCTCAGACATGTAGTCTTAATCCTCCTAGGATCCTCGATCTACTTTATGTCTAAGTATTTCTCCATTTCCCTGAACCAGTCGATCAAGTCTTCTGGCTCTAGACTTCCCGAGTAGGTATGTACATCTATCTTTGTACAACCTCTCATATCCGTCAGAAGCTGATGAGTTTGTCTTTTGGTTCTTTGACTGCTTATTCCCATGCTTCTAGCTCTTCGACCTCCTCATCACTGTGGTCTAATGCATCAGGAATGCAACCATGCCTTTGGTTTTCTTTTATCACCGCGACTTCATTAGTCAAACTTCGCATTGTTCACACGCATTCGTTGAACATCTCACGATCAACTGGTACTGTTGCACCATGCACCCTTCGTCCAAATCCTCAGACATTAACACCTCTGTGATCCATTTTTAACCTCAGCTAAAACTCCCACTTATCCAATCACAACCGTACTTTCACAGGTTGTGCACAAATCTACCTAACTGTAGCTTAAGTTGTAAACACACTCGCAGACTCTTCTATCCATAGGGTACTGCTTCAACTCAACCAGACTCACTTTCAAGCTCTGATACCAACTAACACAATGTCACCCCGACAAGGGTTCTTGCTTAACAATTACACACAACACATGTGTCCACATAAAAAAGATGTAAACAGGATGCCAAAAGTTGGCTTCTATTACCTCAAATCAACCTGTTACAATGCTAAATGCAAGGAATGGAAACAACTAATTATGTCGGCCTCAGCCTATTACAATACAGAAGTAACTGTGTGCTCTCTTAGCGTGTTGATCTTTACCCTCTCCTGGTTCACTACGGAACTCTGAGCTATGGCTCGATCTTTTAAGCGCTCGGTAGATGTGTGATTGTTCTATCCAATGTACAAATCTTCTCCTGAACTTTGCTTTGTGCTAACTCCAAAATGGAACCCCCTTCCCTTCTATTCCCGGGCACAAGTCTTCTACTCTGCTACTCTTAGCTGCACATTTTGAGGTCTACTCCAACTGCCGAAACACTCTTCCTCTGTTCGTCGAATGTAGACCTACAATTGTCAGCACATCTGCCATGTTGCACAACCTACACCTAAAGTGACATCTTCCACAATCCCAACCACCTGCAATAACTGCTAATAACTTCCTTAGCAACCTCGAACGACTACCAATTACTCTTCTTTACTTCATGTGCGTCCTTCTGACACTACTACAGTAGTTAGTCCTGTCACAACGTCGACCATAATATCTTTCGTCAACCTTCGACATACCTGTCAACTTCCTTTTGCACTCAAGGCTTCTCCAGTCCGCTCCATCCTCCTCGCTTGGTTCATGCACAAACCTGTCGGAGTCGTGTTTCGACAACATGTTGATCCTCAATGTCTCCACTGCAACTCCGTCGTCGACCAACTTCTGCCATGTCAACTCTCAAGCTTTGGCATCGCCTGTCAATCGCATATGAACTACTCCTACATGAATTATTGACTTTGATAACCAATCTGTTCTTTCGCACCAGTGATCGTTGTCACTCCCTCTGGTCGGCCTTCTCCATGTCGATCATTTTCGACTACTTTGCCTAGGGCCCGATGCTCCTGCATCAATGTCAAAAAATTAACTAATGGAATTCAAGTAATTTGACATTGTTGATGTCCATCATTATCTTAGGGATATTTTGGTGTATTCATCCTAGGTTGCAAGGTATGAGAAGTAGTATGGAGTTGAAGGTGCAAAGGTCAAGAGAAATTAGGTTTTTGCAGCTACCATTGTTAATTATAAAAGTTGGCAATTCATCCTTAATCTAATAGTTAAGAGAGAAACGTATATCAATTTTTTCAATGATGATAATAATTTGGTCAGTAAGAAGTAGGTTTAAGCCCTCAAATGAGGCATTATATAGAATTAAAGTTTGAATCGTGATTAGGAAAGGTTTTCCAAGGTGTAGAGTTATGATTGTGATAGAAGAAATGACATCTAGGTTGAAGGTGTTACATGCAAAGAGAAGGGATAAATTCTTGGTCTAAGTTGGCATAATAAGTAAATTTAAAAATATCACTTCCATTATAAACACCTTTATTAAACCAATGATAAATTTCAGTGTAATCACATTTTCAAAGTTGTTGCTTTATATAGATAGAGATTAATCTTAAAGAAGATAATAATTAATATAATGTTGGATTCTTTCACCTTGTTGTTGATGAAGTTGTAGACACTAGTATATTAATTATTGAAGATAAGATGGAGGATAAAAATATTAATCAAATTAATGGAGCTAGAGCTTGGAGTGTTCACACTCAATGTAGAAAAGGATTTGAACCATCAAGATGAATATGTATTGAATAGGCGTAGCACAAGTTTTACGAGAAGAAACTATATTTTTAGCATGCGAGACAAAAGGAGGTGGAACCAAGTGAGTGTGCTAAGCATCAATTTATTTTGATGTTATATATAGATATGATTAAAATTCCAAAAGCTACTTAAAGGTTGACAACAACGGATATGGAAACACAAAATAAAAATAAGTACATAGAAATATAGTCGTGACTTTATGCTTTTCCTGTTCCTCAAATAACATAAAATAAAGTAAATGAAAAAATACCAAAATCTCTAAAATAAATACAATACAAAACCTGTATAAATACAATAACTAAACCTAAATATAGAAATCCAGTCGTGACTTTATGCTTTGCCTATTCCTCAAATAATAGGAAATACAGTAAATGAAAAAAACAACAGGTGGCCAGCCTTCATGTCCACAAGGAAAAAGGGAAAAGTTTTATAGAAATGAGCAAACAAAGGAATCATCTAAAATCCTTAAAATCACTTCAACTCTAACCATTGATCACATAAAACCTAAATATTTTATATTAAAATAAACAAAGAAGCATATTCATTTAGATGAACATTAGGCACCAGTGAGACTTGCATCCCCCAGTGGATATTTAGTTAGACACTCCATCTCATCCACTGAAGTTTTGTAATTATAAAAACATTTAGAACATGCGATTGATTTTTATCCTTTATGAATAAATCAAGGATTGAAAATGTACATACAAGAAAATAAACGTCCATCCTGCCATACAAATACCGAATTAAATTCAAACACAGTTAACAATGAGAAAATCGGAACCCATGAAAATCGAAAACAAATAATTGTTCGTTCGAATAATTATTCGACCGAACAATTATTCCGCTGAATAACTTTCCAAAAAAAAAATATCGTCTGAAAATTTCCTCGGTTGGTAATGCCTCGCACAAATTTCCACATCCTCATTAGTTTTAACAGTCAACCGTGAATGGTTTTTCGGTCGAACAATATATCACTTTATTCGTCTGAATAACTCCATTTATTCGGCCAAAGAAATTTCAACATTCGGCCAAATAACTCATGCTATGCTTCTTCACCCACCAATTCTCACAAAATACACACCCATTTTCGCGATTTCACCCTTGTAGAAGTAAAGCATGTTGCTATGGAAGCGCACATGTTACGATAGAAGTAGGCAAGTTAAAACCAATTTCATAATTTTTGCAAATTGGATGTGAATGAAATTTGAACTATTTTAAGCTAGCATATACCAAAAATCAGCCCTAAATTCATAATTGTGTTATTTGGTGAAATTTTAGGAAAAATTATTTAACATCCAAGTACACATTTCCACTAAATTTCTCTCTTAGTTAGTCAAAATATAAAAATACAATGTGGTCTATGACTTGCAAAAAAAGGTGACCTAAAAAAAAAGGTGGAATGAATTAATTTCTAGGTTATTTTAGATTTGGAAGGTGGCCCATAGAAGACTTCCATAATTGATTCATTAAAATTTTATCATTCCATGATGAAGAGAAACTAAGAGCGAGGAGGCAATAAAAGATAAGAAGATAAGGGAGTTTGAAGAAAAGGGGCAAAACTGAGGAGGCAATAAAGAGATAAGGGTGCATGAAGAAAGGAGGCAAAAGTGAGGGGGTAATATAAGGGAAAATTAAGAAAGGGGCAAGTTAGATAAACAACAAATTATAAAAGTACTATTTATTAAAAATATAAAAAATCTAAGATTATATATAATTCTAACTTGTTAAAAAAAATTGAACATTAAAAACCTTATACATTTTTAGTTAGTTTTCTTAAATTGGGTTTTTAGAGTTAAAAGGTATTTTTATTATTTTTATATAATCATGTTTTTTTTTAATTTAATTTAATTTAGTTTAGTGTAAAAGAATAATCATAATTAGATACACAATAAAATAGAAAAATAGAAATAAAACCATTTTTTATTTTAATTTCATTTCAATCATTGTAGAAGCCTAATCATCATTTGATGCATAATAAAATAACAAAATAAAAATAAAGAAATTTAATTTTATAACATCAATGTTCATGAATTGAAACCAGATCCATCTTTTACAATCAACATTGACCATGGAACTTGCGAGTATGTTTCTTGGCTCATACATAGTTTATTAAATTTTTTTATTTTTTTTTAAATGGAATTTTTCAATAAAATACAAACCTTGACTTCAATTTTATTTTTTATTTGATTATAAATGTATATTTTATCGTACAAGTGGAATTTCATATTATCATAATAATGCTTGAATGATTGGTATGGATATAGTTGTTGCTAAAGCTTCCGTAAAAAATAAAAATCTCTTAAAACCATATTCTTTTTACATCTTTTAACATTTAAAAAAATGTTCATTACTAAATAAAATAAAAAAATAAATCTTAACATTATACTCAACATTTAAATATTTTGCTAGATAAAAATTATTATTATTATTATTATTATATATCAATAAACAAAGTGTTGATAACAACATCTAAACTACACTTTATATTAATATTTATATACTTAATTAATAATTAATAATAAAATAGAAACTCTTATTAATACAAATTATTATTATTATTATTATAATATATTAATAAACAAAGTGTTGATAACAACATCTAAATTTTGGTTCCATGTAAGTGAATGGCAATGGTTGACAATCATTTGACATGATGAAATTAGTTCGGGCCTCTCTCACCCCACCAAATAAAGAATGGATGGCTGCAATTAGGGTTTTGCAGGTTTTTTCGGTGCTGGTTCGGGCAAAGAATGAGGATCGGAGAGGTGAATCTTGAGCTACACAATTACTTGGAGTCAAGCTGGTTCACTATGAACTAGCCTAGTACAAGCCAAGTCTAAAAAAAGTGGGAATTCATTGTGTTTTTTAGCTCTTGAAACGCTTTTTCCTTTTCCTTGTTCTTGGTTCTGAACTGGTGCTTGCTACTTGGTGTTGGTTGGTTGATCATTTGGCAGAGCTGGCTTCCATATTGTTGTTGTTTTTTAACTGTTCCTTATTTTGTAGTTGTATACCTTTTTAGTGTTTGGGGTTTATTCTTGTCCAGTGGCCTAATTTTGGATTCAGTTTTCGAAGTTATACTTTGTTGGACAGCTGTTGCTGGTGTCAGGTGGTCAGTTGTGTGTGTGGCGGTACTATTAGTACCCTGTACAGTGACAGGTGTGTTATGACCGGCCTGGCCGATTCTCCAGATATGTCTCCCCGTTATACACATATTGGGAATTCTCTTCTCCATTCTTCCGGTGGTTCGCAGATTGCTCACTTGACAGACAATCCTTGCGCTGTTGATGGGTGTGTTTCAAACCCTAACTTTACACTTACCCATTCCTCTGGAGGTGCTCGGAAAGATTTTTTGTCACAAAACTTTCACTCTGCAGATGGGCCTGTATCAAACCCTAACTTTTATGGTGTTAGGGCTAAGAGCCGTCGGTGGTCCAAGACGCTAAAAGCCAGAGAGAAGATTGATAGGTATGTGATTCCGGCTGGATCGAATTTGGAATGAGTCGAGATGTTGGCCAAATGAGCGTTGGTGGGTAGGCTGGAATTTGCCTCTGGTTCGAAGTCTGAAATTGTGGAATGGGTTCAAAAGTTCTGGCTCCATGTTATTGGAAACATTCTGAGAATTAATATGTTGGTCAATCGGTGGATATTGTTCATACTTCCTAGTCTTGAGGCTTTGGTGAAGATTTTGGCAGGAACCTGGCTCTTTAAGGATGGGTCTCTGAATCTCAAACGATGGCATGTTTCCTTTGACCCCATCTGGGAAAGAATGGGCATCCAGCATCTCTAGATGATCATTCCCGACCTGCCTATTAGCTATGGACAGAAGAAATTGTAATGGGTCTAGCGAATTCTGTGGGGAAATTTGTTCACGTGGATAATAATTCCATTTTCGACATTGATAGACGTTATTCCAAGGTAATGGTGGAACTAGACTTGAGTTTGGGTCTCCCTGCTGTCATTGAGATTGAGTGGGGTGATAAATTATGGGTTCAGCAACTAGATTTCTTCAAAACCCCTTTTAGATGTTTCCATTGCCGAGATATTGGTCACATTCGGGAAAAATGCCCGGCACTTCTGTCAAATTTGGAGACTTCGTCTCTGGGGAAGGAGCACATCTCTCCAAAGATTGGTCATGTTACATCAGCTCCTACTAAAAACGGTAAGCCTAAACTACCCCCGGAAGCTGCTTATTCTGAATTATCTAAAGTTGAATTGGATTTCATTTCTGATAAGGAATTAGATTTAGATAAAAGAATTTCAAGGGGTGAAGTCTAGTTAAGGCATGGTTTATCAAACAAGCCTTGTAATATGATGCCTGAAAATGTTTCTATGTTGGAACCCCATCCGGTTGCTAGGAATCTTGCGAAGGATCTTGAGGTTGTTGATTTGGATGTTGGTCGTTCTAATCGGGGTATTGAGGTTGTTGATTTGGATGCTGATCCTTCTAGCCGGGGTATTGATACTATTTATGTTCATAATTCCAATGAAGGGTTTTCATCTGTCTATGAGTCTCTCCCACCTCTTCTCCATGGCCCTGTCAAGATTTCTCAGGGTGATACTGTTTTGAGAGAACCGGTGGCTGGGGCCGTGGTTAGTGCTGACTTGAGTGATCTTAGGTCACAGGATAATTCTGGATTTTTTCCTCTTCCTATCTTTTCCAAAACCCTTCTTTTGACTCGACTGTGTTTCCTATTCATTCTCCCAAATTTCAAAATGTCACTATTCGTAGGGGGAAGAAAAAGAAAATTGCTCTGGATCTGGAGCCTCAGGAGGATGTGGGTTTGGCTAAGGTTGAGGGGGTGAGAGTTGATGATTCGTTGTCGGGCCATAGAGTGAAGATGCCCATTGATTATATTTCTTGATGTCCCTTCTCTCTCTGAATGTTCGTGGGTTGGGTGGGGTTTCTAGAGCAAGGGCCCAAACCAACCTTTTCCATACTACTTTCCCAGGTATTGTTTTAATTCAAGAGACGATGTGCTCTTGTTCTGATGCTATTCTGAAAATTGGGCGTTTGTTGCCGAGTTGGGAGGTTACAGATACAAACTCTTCTAGGCTTTTTGGTGGTTTGATAGTTGCCTAGAATCCCCAACTATTTTCATTCAAAGCTTTTAGGACAGAGTGGGGGATTTTATTGAAAGGTTTTTGTATTGGACAAAAGTTAAATTTCTTTGTATTTAACTGTTTTACTCCCTATACTAATAGACAGAGTTTTTGGGACTCATTAGTATGTTCAGGGATTTTAAACTCGAAAAATCTTATATTTGCAGGTGACTTAAACTTTACAAAGTCACCTTCAGAAATCTAGGGGCAGAAAGCTAGATTGGATCCTATGACAGATTATTTCTCAAAGCTTATGGTGGACAATGAGCTGGTTGATGTTTATCCTACAAAGATGGTGCCCACGTGGACCAATGGTAGATGCGGTGGACAAGGGATCCATAAAAGACTAGACAGTTTTTTAGTGAAGGTTCCACTACTGGAGAATTTCATGAGATATAGATCTTGGGTTCACAACTGCAAATTCTCATATCATTGGCCACTTGTATTTCAATTTGATGAATATGGTGTGAAATCAAAAACCCCTTTTAAGTTTAATAATTCATGGTTGTTACAACAGGATTTTTGCAAAATGGTTAAGGATTTCTGGATTTTAGTGAAAGTCGAAGGTGATAATCCCTTGAGTATGTTTTGTAATAAAATGCGACTGCTTAAGAGAGAGGTTGTGGGATGGATCAAGACTCGAAAGGAAAATGACAAGTTGAATTGGCACAGTTGGAGGCTGATATTCAGAAGTATCATTTGGAAAATTTCAATGGTGATTTCAATGAGGATGGGTTTGAAGTGGTTAAGAAATTTGAGAAGAAAAAAGATGAGGTCCTATTACAGGAGGAAATGGAATGGAGATTGAAGAGTAGGGCCCTGTGGGTTCAAAATGGTGATCGTAATACAAAAATTTTCCATTCCTATGCTTTTGCCCATCGAAACATGAATTCTATTTGGGAATTGGAAAATATGGAGGGCAATATTATCTCTGGGGATGATTTATTGAAAATTAAAGTTGTTAACCATTTTGGCAAAATTTACAAGGATGAAGGTAATAGTGTTCTATTGGATCAGATTAGAGTGGCAGAACTGTTCCCTAAGTTTTTTAATGATTAAGAGGCTGCTGAATTAGGGAATGAAGTAACCCTTGAGGAGGTAGAGAAAAATCTGAAGCTCTTTGCCAATGAAAAAATTCCTGGTCCGGACGGATGGCCTATTGAAATTTACACACATTTCTTTGATATTATGGGCTTGGACATTTTGCAAATGGTGGAATATACCTGGTTGCATGGTTTTACTTCTGGGGCCCTGAATTCTACCTTTGTTACACTTATTCCAAAAAAAGGTAAACCTGTAAACTTTGGGGACTACAGACCCATTGCCTTATGTAACTTAGCCTATAAATTGGTGTCCAAAATCATTGCTCAAAGGATAAAAAGTGCTCTCTCTGAGCACATCACCGAGGAACAGTTTGGATTCTTGCATAATTGTCAAATTCATGATGCTGTTGGGACTTCTCAGGAATTGCTCCATACCATTAAAGCTCGGAAACTTAAAGCCATGTTGCTAAAAATGGACCTGGAAAAGGCCTATGATCGAGTCAATTGGACTTTTTTAAGACTGATTTTGATTCAGATTGGTGTTCCTCCGCCGGTGCTCAATTGGATTATGAACTGTGTCTCAACGGCAAGCATTACTGTTTGATCAATGGAACGCCTTCTCCTTTTTTTAAGTGCTCGAGGGGTATTCATCAAGGGTGTCCATTGTCCCCATTACTATTCTTGTTAGTAATTGATGGGCTTAGCAGAATGCTGAACTTTGCAAAAAATGCAAGATCGATCAAGGGCATCGAGATGGGAGTTGGATGCATATTAACTCATTTAATATTTGCTGATGATGTTTTATTGGCGGGATTAGCTACTGTGAATGAATGGAGGGTTTTTAGAAACATTATCAACACTTTTTGCAGCATCTCTGGTATGAAGGTTAGCAGCTCAAAATCCAGTTTCCACTATTTCAATGTGGATTTTGACAGAAGATGTGAAATCACTAGCATTTTGCCTTATAGCTGCTTTCAGTTAGTTGATGGACTCAAATATTTGGTTTTCTTTTTGAGACCTAATAATTACCAGATTAAGGACTGGTGGTGTCTTTTTCAAAAGGCTGAAGCCCGTATTTCGCATTGGGTGTATAGATTGCTTTCTGTAGGTGGTAAGCTCACACTAGTTAAAGCGTTCTTATTGGGGATCCCTGTCTATTGGATGTCTTTGCTTGAAGTCCTAGCTTTCATTTTGAACATCATTCGTAAGTTAATCTTCAATTTTCTGTGGACCAGAGGCACTAATCAAGCAAATTTAGTTATGACTGGGTGGGAGTCTCTTTCTCGGCCTGAAAAATACGGGGGCTGGGGGATTAAAGATCTTGGTACATTTAGTATGGCTCTCAGAATTAAAAGTCTGTGGAGATGTATATTTAATTCCACTCTTTGGTCAAGGGTCATATTTGCTAAGTATATCAAAATGGATGTTATTTCCTGGATCAGAAATCCGTTGCCTCTTAGTGGTAGTATTTCCCCTATGTGGCGAGGCCTGCACAAAGTCTCGAGCTGGATATTGGGTGATTTGAAGTGGTAGGTCGGGAATGGAGAAGATATCAGGATTGGATTGGACAATATTTTGGGTATGGAGGATACCTGTCATCTCTTGTTCAGATTGAGGGAATACTTGAAAATTTATGGGTTGACAAATTTAAAAAGTATCAGAAATAGTGATGGTGATTGTTATTGGTATAAATCCAATGATTTGGGTTTGGTTGGGAATGATGTTTATGATTGGGATAGTTATGTCCAAGCCCTTAATTTTGTAGGATGTATATTGACTACACAAATGGACAAACTGGTATGGTGTGGGAATGGTAAATCCGGAATAGCCACTGCAAAAACTGCATATGACAGAATTCTGCAAGAGAAATATATATTTCCACCAAATTGGTGGTACAAGAAAATTTGGAAGTGGGATTATCCGCTTAAAATCAAGTGCTTCCTTTAGCATGCCTTGCAAGGTACTTTGAAAACTTGGGATAATCTTCTGAAGCGTGGATGGTGTGGCCCAAATTGGTGCATCCTGTGCAAGGAAAATTCTGAAAATATCAGCCGTCTCTTTGTTAATTGCTCTTTTGTAAAAAGTGTTTGGAATTACTGTTGTGCAGAACTGAATTCCTATAATGGATGGGAGGCAGGTGATTTCGGGCAGTCTCTTCTCAATTGGTACAGATCTTCCAAAGATTCATTACTGTTTCCTATCTTTGTTTCTTGGGCACTTTGGTATGCCAGAAACAATGCTACTTTTCAAGGGAAATGGATTGAGTTTCAGGTGTGTGGGCACATTGCTATTAAATTAGCCCAACAGTATTATTCTGAGAATGACAAAGGGTCTGGTAGGAGAACTGATCAGTTCTCATTTATTGTTAATCAACCCATCCTCATTTTTGATGGGGCTACTCAACATGGCATCTGTGCTAGTGGTGGTGTGATACATTTGAATGAAGGTATTTGGTGACTCTCAGGTCACTATAAAATGGGCTGCTCGCGACTTTGAGCTTAATGTTTTGAGTCTTAATCATTGGTGCAATCGTACTAGGGTGGAAATTGGAAAGTTTGAGCACATCTCTTTCACTCATATATATAGGGAGCATAATGATATGGCTGATAATTTATCAAATTTTGCTCTACTTGGTGCTGAAGGTCAACTATTTTGGGAAGAATGGATGGATTCCATTCTACTGGACCAGGGTGAAATTTCCTTTTTTGACTAAGTCATTATAGTCTTGAGGGTGTTGTTGTCTTGTAAGGCTAGTATGCTGGCTTGGAAAGCATTTTGTATAAAATTTTGGAACTGATAGGAGTTTGAAAACCTTACTCCATAAGATTGAATATCTTTGTACTATTTGATTCTTTGAATAGCAATAGTATGTTTTTTGTTGGTTGAAAAAACAACATCTAAACTACAATATATTTTAATGTTTATATACTTAATTAATAATTTATAATAAAATGAAAACTCTTATTAATACAGTAAATAATTCATACCTTAATGTTAATATACTTAATTAATAATTTATAATAAAATGGAAACTCTTATTAATACAATATATAATTCATGAAATTTTTTTTTGTAATTACTAGTTCAAAACCTTGACAAAACCTGGAGCTTGAAAGCTCTTATACGCAGTGTATATGGACCTTTGCTATTGAAACACAAATCAGAATCCTTAACCAAAACACAAATCAGAAATAGGAATCTTCAACAGAGCTGTTAAATTAATCATGGCATAACCTTCACGGCTTTGTAGATGACATCATAATATAGGAATAGCTCTGCTTTGCTTCTTATTACATGTAGCCAAGCTATACGCAAAATAAAAACACCCAACCTGCAAACATCCTTGAAGACTGTTGCCCTATATTTCTATCGGCGGAGGCGCCGAGCTGACATAAGGTTTATTAGTACTTCCCACCGGAGAGCTCGGCACAAGTGGTGGACGCCTAGCGGTTATTAATGTTCTTTCTCGTGATCTCTCTTCTGCAAGTAAAAAATTCATATAAAGTTATTAGTGTTCTTTATCTTGATCTCTCTTCTGCAAGTAAATAATTCATATAAAAAATCATTATGGTAGATTTATTAGAAATACAATGTAAGATGCATTGAAAAAACTAATTTGATTTTGCAAGCTGGAAGTGAATACCATGATCATACCTGCCGGTGGTTGAAAATAAAGATCATCGTCAATGGCAGACGAAGAATAAGCGGCAAGCGTTCGAGCTTCTGTTGTCACAGTGAAACCCAAGGAAAAGAGAATAAATAAAGCGAAGCAGATTAGAATGCTACGCCCCATCATTAACTTCGCTGATACTATTTCTGAGTCTTCTCCAGTGTTACTAATCGCTTAATAAGTCCACATCTAAATTATTTGAAATCAACGCGTAAATTATTTACAGCCTCAATCCTAATTCTAAATACGTGGAATGTAGGCCTCTTCAATTCAGTGATATAATTTAATACAGATTCGCCTGGAATCTAACGTTCTACCCAACGTAATTTTCCAGTTCTGAAAGTAGTAAAATCAAAATGTAGAAAATCGTCGTAGTAAATTCAAAAAGTAGAAAATTACAGGAAGAGGAATAAAATTATCAAGGCTGTCAGTTTGAAATTGCAGTGCCAATTATTAAACGTAGAATAAAACTAAAGGAAGAGTAGTCTTTTTGATAGAAGTTTTGGATTTTTAGTGATTTTTAATGGGAATTTTGAATATTTTTATTTAATTTGTATAGTTATATAGATATATAGATATATAGATATATATATATTATATATGTAATTTTAAATATTTTAAATTTAATTTGAGTAGTTATGTTATTTTTTATAATATTTTATTGTTTTAATATAGAACACGTGTGAGCAGCAATAAGATGAACGCAGAAGAAATTACACATCTCTAATTGTAAAATATGCCTTTTCGATACCAAAAAAAATGACCTACACAAAAATAAAATCATGTAAAATATACTCCATCCCACTAAAGTGTGGACTAGAACTCTTAAATCAAATTTATATATTTATTTATGTTAAATCTCTCAATCTGATAACTGTTGTTAGCGTTTGTTGCTATCGAGTGTAAGTATGGTGAATTTCGAACTTACCTTCTCTTTACTATGAATAGCTTGGCCTCTTCGTGAGTCTTTATTTATTATCAAATACCAAATACCAAGTATGAAGTACAAGCATACTTCTCATCGAGCTCAAGTTTTAAAATATAAATAACTATGGGTATAAATATATTTTTAATTTTCAATAAACTTCAAACTCCAAACCTAATGTTGACTAAATTTAGATTTTTTTATTAGGGTAATGGATTGCGTTACGCCTAATGAAACCAAGTTTGGTGATATAATTTACTACGGATCAGACATAGATTTGATATTATGAATTTATAAGTGACTGCATTATGCCAACTTGCTTTATATAATTTAATACGATCTAGATTTATATTTGATATATTAGGAATTGATAATTAATTGCCTTACGCGTTCGCCTATATAATTTAAAAAGGAGTAGATTTAGATATAATATTACGAATTGACTTTTTAACGCCTAAACCGGCAGCATAACATAGTCTTGCAAAACAGTCTTGAGATATTAAAAAATACGTATTACACATAGATTCGTGTTCCACATTGGAATTTCAAAAACATTTCACTTGATTGCAATGTTTTAAAGTGTAAAATAAATATTAGTCTATATTTGACAAATAAATGTTCATTCTACCATATTTACTTAAGGGGTGGGAGAGTAATAATCATTCCTCCCAACCACCCAAGTTATATTCAATGGACTTTACTATGTGATTTACTTATCCGATGCATCCAATTAGCAAGGTTGGAATTTAAAAACATATTTTGCCATTAAATTCCAATATGAATCTTGATTTTGCTTTATGACAATAGTTCAAACTAAAGTAAGTTATGAAAAACAGATTATTACAAAATAATAATGGCTTATATATATTAACAATGGTTGGCACTGGCTCAAAGTCTATCTTTTCATCTTTTTCTGGAGCATATCTACATAGAATTAAATAGAGATAAATACAGAGAATTAAATAGAGATGCAAACAATAAAAAGGTGCTTTTCTCGATAAAGGACTCTTATGGCTGCAAGAGTTTGAAAATTCTACTCATAGACTATGGGGTTATCAATATCTTCCATATGTGATTTTATGTTATGTTTTTTGTTGGTGATATCTTAGTTTTTATTAGTCTATTTGGGTTATGGGAAATGACAGTAGTTTTGTTGAGATTGAAGTTTTTTAGAACACTTTTTTTGTTATGTTGCAAAAATAGACTTGTTATTACAAGATCTATGATGAACAGTCAAGATGATGTACTTTTTTATTCAAGTCATTTTAATAACAAAAGTATAGTTTTTTTCATGTTGGAAAAAAATTGTTGGCAGATCGGTCTTCTTATTGCTCAAAGATGGAGATTACAACAGCAAAAAAAAGACTAACCACCATTCTTCACATTCACTCTCAGAATGATATTTGCCTCTACATGCCTAAAATAGGGATATAAAAGATTTCATAATCCAAATTCATGGGAATTGGTTGTCACATTATCCAACAATATCCACCTTGACAACAATTTAAGTGATACCTTTCCCTTGCTTTGAACTCATCACATTTCTTGCAAGCCAAGAGAAGCTAAGCACCACTGCAACTTTGCTAATGTAATGGGTTTTGTGAGCATGCATGCACAGTTCTTTTCAGTGTGAAATTTTTCAAGAACCACTCCACCTTCATCAATAACATGTCTTACAAAATGGTATTTTACAGCAATATGTTTCGTTTAACTATGATAAGCTGGATTTGTAGCCAAATGTATAGCACTTTGACAATCACAAAATATTATTACATTATTTTGAAACCTTCCAAACTCACCCACCAAACCTTTCAACCAGATTGCCTCTTTGCAAGCATGTGAAGCATATATATAGTCTTCTTATGTAGTGGATAAAGAAACAATGCTTTGAAGATTTCACATCCAACTAATAGGACAACCTCTAAGATTAAAGACATATCCTGAAGTGGATCTCCTTTTGTCCAAATCACCTTCAAAATCTGAATCGACATAGTCACAGATTTCATCACAACAACCATTAAAGGTGATACAATAATTACTTGTGCCTTTGCGATACCGAAACACCCATTTCACTGATACCCAATGTTTTTTCCTTGGATTTACCATGAATCTACTGACAACACCAAGTGCATGTGAAATGTATGGTCTAGTACAGACCATCAAATACATCAAATTTCCTACTGCATTAGCATAAGGTACACGAGACATATGCTCATTGTATTAATCATTAATAGAACTCAAACCTAAATAAATCTTAAAATGGGAAGACAAAGGGATATTAATAGGTTTTACATTATTCATACTGAATCTCTAAAGTATTTTTCTCTACATACTTCACTTGTGATAACCATAAGTTACCATTTTTCATATCTGTGTATTTCCATGCCCAAGATTTGTTTTGTTGCTCCTAGATTCTTCATATAAAACTTCCTATCCATCTAATCCTTCAACCTGTTGATTTCAACCCTGCTCTTGCTTGCTACAAGCATAACGCCAACATATAAAACCAAAATAATGAATATGTCATTTTCCAACCTTTTAAAGTAAAAACGACGATCATACTCACTTTTGGTAAAATTTTGGCTCACCATGAAAGAATCAAACTTTTTGTACCATTTCTTGGGATATTGCTCGGGGCCATACAATGAATTCATGAGCTTGCAAACAAATCTTCCTTTTTGATTCCGAAAAAACCCTTCTAGTTGTTCCATGTAAATGTCATCATCCAAATCTCCATGTAGAAAAGTAGTTTTAACATCTAGCTTCTCTAACTCAAGATCAAGTAAAGCAACTAGTGCTAACACTAACTGAATATAAAGAATCTTAACAATTGGTGAAGCAATCTCATGGAAATTGATACTTTCCTTTTGAGAATACCATTTTGATACCAATCTTGCTTTGTACTTATTAACCTTATCATCAACACCCTTTTTCAACTTGTAGACCCATTTGCATCCAACAACTTTTAAGTCCTTTGGAAGTTCTACTAGGTCCCATGTTTTATTATTTTCCAATGCATCCATTTCTTCTTTCATTGCTAATTTCCATTTAGCATTTTCAAATGCTTCCATTGCTTCCGGATAACAACTAGGATCCCCATCGTTAGAAATCAAAGCAACAAATGAAGCATAATCTTCATATCTTTTTGGAAAAAATATGACAGGTGTGGATCTTCACAAAGTTTGTTGTGGCTGTGACGTTTCCTCTATTTCCTGGAAATATTTTGTAATATCATCTACATCTACAGTTTGAGCTTCTTCATGGACGCCTTCATGATCCTCCTTTCTTGTAGATAGCCAAGTCTCCAATTGAATTTTCTGAATATACGATTCTTATGCATGCTTCATCTTAACATATCTAATTTCATGAGTGATGATTCAGCAACATATATGTTAATGATGATCTTGTGGGCAGTAGGATCCCACAATATGTAACCCTTAATTCCATCACCATATCCAACAAAGATGTAACTTTTTGACTTCGGATATAATTTAGAACATTTATTCTTTGGAATTAAAGCATAAGCATCACAACCAAAAATATTAAGATTCGAATAACCACAAGGGTGTCGTGTCCATACCTCTTCTGGAATCTTACAGTCTATTGCAGTTGATGGTGATCAATTTACTAGATAGCATGTTATAAGAACTGCTTCTCCCCACAACTTCTGCTACAATTTGGCATTACTAAGCATGCACCTTGATCTCTCTAAAAGAGTCCTATTCATGCATTCAACAACACCATTTTTCTTAGGAGTGTAGACTGTGGTTTTATTCCTTTCAATCCCAGCTTATTTGAAATATTTATCACACTCCTTAGATGTGAACTCATCTCCATTATCTGTTCTAATTCACTTGATCGACCTACCAGTGCTCTTTTCAACCAAAGCTCCAAACTGCTTAAAGAATTAAACACATCATCATTTCTTTTCAGTAAGTAGATCCAAACCTTTCTAGAGTAATCATCTATAAATGTAACAAAATATGATGATCCTCCAAATTAAACCATAGGGGTTGGTCCCCACACATTAGAATGAATGTAATCTTGGATACGTTTACTAATATGCTTCCCTAATTTAAAATTCTGTCTAGTCTGTTTTCCAAACACACAGTTCTTGTAGAAATTAAAATTAAGATATTTTCATATAGGAAGTAATTCACGATCAACAAGTACCTTCATCCCTTTCTCGCTTATATAACCCAAGCACTAATGTCATAAACGAGTAGCCCGGTCAATTGTAACTTCAGACAAAATTGTACACAGTTCTTGCAGAAATTAAAATTAAGATATTTTCATATAGGAAGTATCTTATGATCAACAAGTACCTTCATCCATTTCTCGCTCATATAACCCAAGCACTAATGTTATAAACAAGTAGCCCGGTCAATTGTAACTTCAGACAAAATTGTTGCTTGACGCACCTCAGTTCTTCCTTCTAGCTTATAAAGGTTCCTGATCATCATTTTAGCCTTCATGACAAACTAAAACGCCCTTTGGCACCTTCATCATTCCATCATGAACTGCAAATTTATAACCAACAACATATAGAACCCCCATAGATATTAGTTTCTTCCTGAGTTTGGGTACATGCCTCACCTATGTTGATGTTCTCATAGCCACTTCATACATTTTAATATTGACGCTACCAATCCCAATAATTTTATAGGAAAAGTCATTTCCCATCAAGACTACACCATCATTAATTGGTTGGTAGGTATAGAACCAACTTCTATGAAGACACATATGGTGAGAGGCACCATAGTCTAACAAGAAATCCTTTTGATAACGTGAAAGATTATAAATAGTGTTAGGAACCCATGTCTTTACTTTGTTAGTATATTTTTGTTGGATGCATATGCTTTGTAAGTCATCTCGTAGTATTTGTTGATCAATAGTTTCTATTATTGTTGTTGGCGCATATGCTTTGTAAGTCGCTCGTAGTATTGTTGATCCATAGTTTGTAGTGGCCCATGGTTTTGATCCATAGTATTGGCGCCTAGACTTAGTATATAAGTGTGTGTTGAGACATATGAAGGGATCATGAAGTTATTTGTATTGAGCTTGCTCATAGGAGGTTTCCCCCTCGAAGTGGCCTGTGATCAATATAAAAGTGATTCTGAGTTCTGGCATTTCTGCTATTTCGCATATTCTTATTAATTAATTGTTGCAGGTGCTTCACACCTTGTATCAGAGCACTTTCTTGGGCTCGCTGGGTGAAATTTCTGCCAATTTTTTTTTTCATCTGTTGTAGGTTCAAATTTGGGAATAATCCCTATCCACTTAACTGTGGGAAGTACTTGGGCATAAGCCCTAAAACTCATTATGAGGAGTACCACAGGAACCCCGAAGTAGCTGGCCCATTGAGAGGACCTACTAGCGAAAAGGGCAACCACCCCTACCTGATTGACTAGTTCCCACCCGTGATGTAAACCAAGAGCTATCCTTTGTGGCAAAGCAGTTATCAGTTTTACTTGAGTTGTGGAGTGAGGGGTACTTCCCCAATACGCAAGCCGTCAGACAACATTGGTGGCTGAGTGAAACCCCTGAACTGTTAAGAAGCCGCACATACCTCGGGTCCATATCTATTTTCAGCTGAATTGTTGTCGATCACTGCTACGCCATTTCAGATCCAGTCATTCAGATCCATTCTAAAATCCATTCCAGATCCAGCCGTTTTCAATCCATTCGGCACCATTTCAGATCCCTCTATTTTCGCTCACTTCTGGGCCGTTGCAGATTTATCTGTTTCAGATCCCTTCCGAGCTGTAGTCGCTCCAGTCTGAAAATATATATATATATATATATATATATCCCTTGTTTTCACTCTGTTTCCCTTGAAATTTTTGGGGAACCCTTGTCATCCCATTCTGCATATTTCATACCTGAGGACCCTATCTCCAATTCCCCTTCCCAAAGCCTGAAATCCCACATTTCTCTATTTTTAGGGTTTGCCATAACTTCCTCAGATTTCACCCAATCACCTTCAAATTTTACCACAGAGTTCCTTTCTGAATTATGCTTCTTTGTCCCCCTCTGCCAAATTTTCCCATTCTTTCACCCCACTTCTGAAATCCTCATTTTTTGCTTCCCTGTCTATTTGACAGTGTCCAAAACCTAGTCAAACCCCAATTACCCTTCAGATTTTTTCCCAAGTCCATATTTTCCTTTACTGAAGTAGTTTCTGGTTTTGTTTTCCTACCCAGTTAACCAAATAAATAAAAAAAACTCCTGGTTATTGTTGTCACCCGTGCAAGAGCAAAAACCATGGAAGAAGCACTTGCAGCCATCTAAGCCGAACTCCAGGATCTGGATGAAAAATTTCTCGGCCTCCATCTTGAACATTCAGCTATGAACAAAAAACTACAGTCCGAGTCTTCATCAGATAATGGGTTCTCTTCTTCCAGCAATTTCCGTGGTCCGAAGCTTGATTTTCCTCGCTTCAATGGTATTGATCCAACTGGATGGATCTATCGTCCAAAACAGTATTTTAGTCTGCATAATACTTTTGATGTCAACAAAGTTTCGCTTGCATCCTTTGATTTGGAACAGGAAGCTCTTGAATGGTACCGTTGGTACATCAAGGCTCATGAAGAGCCAAAATGGCCATACTTTTGCCAGCTCCTTTTGCAATGATTTCGTCCGAGTGCTTTTGATGACTTCACAGGAGCCCTCACTAAACTTCGCCAAATTGGCATTGTGAGAGAGTACCAAACCGAATTTGAGAAACTAGCCAACCACACTGAAGGATTGTCTGATGACTTTCACTGGAGTTGTTTTATCAGTGGTCTAAAGGATGGCATCCACTCTGAGGTCAAAATGTTTTGTCCCAACACAATGATGGAAGCCCTAGGGTTGGCTAAGTTGGCAGAAGACAAGATTGCAACCCAACAACGCTCCAAGCCCACTTTTGTTCCCTTCCGAAATATGGGTTCTCAACGACCACCTATACCACAGGCTCCTCGACCAACTCCTATCAATCGTTTGTCTGAAACAGATATGCAAGCACGCAGAGAAAAGGGGCTTTGCTATAATTGTGATGAGAAATTCACTCGGGGACATAGATGTGTTCAGCAAAAGCTCTATCTCTTGGATGTGGATTCTCCACCTACCTCTAAAATTGGTGTTGAAGATCCAGAAACAATGGATGCTTAGGTCGACATTCAGGAACCACCTATTGATCCTCCATCTCAGGATGACCAGCCAGAGATATCTCTCCATGCTTTAGTTGGAATCACCACCACCCAAACAATGCGGGTCAGGGGTTACTTCAAGAAGCTTCCTCTTACAATACTCATTGATTCTGGTAGCATTCATAATTTCATTGACCCTCAGATCGCCAAACAAGCGGATTGTTTTATCCATCCTTGCTCCAACTTTGAAGTCATGGTTGCCAATGGGGGCATCTTACCTTGCAAAGGGAAGTGTCAAAATGTGCGTATCTCTATGGGAGATTATACCTTGCGCTCTGTCATGTTTTCCTTGACCTTAGATGGATGTGATGTGGTTTTGGGTGCTCAATGGCTACGCACACTTGGCCCTATCTTATGGGATTTTGCTGAACTTTGGATGCAGTTTTCCCTCAATGGACAAAAACACACATTGACAGGATTACAACCAGGTTCTCTCAGCATCATCAGTTCACATCGCATGGAAAAACTCTTCAAGAAGAATTCACATGGTGTCATCGCTCAGATCCATTCCATTCAGATGCAACCTTCAGCGATCTCCACTACTCCTTTGGATCTACAACAAATTCTCGATTTATATACAGGTGTCTCTGCTGAACCAGTGGGATTGCCACCTTCAAGGCCAGAAGACCATCGTATTCAGCTCCTTCTTGGTAGCCTTCCTCCCAACCTAAGGCCTTATCGCTACCCATTTCACATAAAAATGGAGATTGAAATGCTCGTTCGAGACTTATTGAAGCAAGGTATTATTCGCCCAAGCACTAGTTCCTTTTCTTCTCCAATTCTTCTTGTCCACAAAAAAGATGGGTCATGGTGCCTCTGCATTGAATTCCGAGCACTTAATCACCTCACCATCAAGGATAAGTTTCCAATTCCTATTGTTGATGAGCTTCTTGCTGAGCTTCATGGGGATCACTTTTTCTCCAAGTTGGATCTTCGTTCTGGGTATCATCAAATTCGGGTTCATGAGGATGATATCCCTAAAATAGCTTCCACACACATGATGGCCATTATGAGTTTTTGGTCATTCCCTTTGGCCTCACTAATGCTCCTTCCACATTCCAGGCCTTAATGAATAAAATATTTCGACCCTACTTGCGGAAATTCATTCTGGTATTCTTTGATGATATCCTCATCTATAGTAAAACATGGGATGAACATCTCCAGCATCTGGATCTTGTCATGCAACTTTTCTCTGACCATCAACTCCACGCCAAGTAATCTAAATGTGTTTTTGGACAGAAGGAAGTTGAGTATCTCGGGCACATTATCTTAGCACAAGGGGTTTGCGTGGATCCTGCCAAAATCGATGCCATGAACAATTGGCCGCATCCTCAGACACTCAAGAGCCTTTGTGGTTTTTTGGCGTTGACTGGCTACTACCGCAACTTTGTCAAGGATTATGGGAAGATTGCAGCTCCATTAACTGCTCTATTGAAAAAGGATGCTTTTACATGGACACATGCTGCTCAGTGTGCATTTGACAAACTAAAACAAGCCATGTGTACTACACCTGTTCTAGCTATGCCCGATTTTTTCAAGCCCTTCACTATTGAGAGTGATGCTTGCGGCAATGGACTTGGTGTTGTTCTCCTTCAAGAAGACCACCCCATTGCGTTCACCAGCAAAGCCCTTTCAAGTAAGAATTTAGCCGCCTCTACCTATGAGAAGGAAATGATGGCTATTTTGCATGCAGTACAGAAGTGGCGACCATACCTATTAGGGACTCATTTCTGCATCAAGACTGATCACCAGAGTTTGAAATATTTCTTGGAACAGCGTGTCTCTTCCCTAGCACAACAGAAATGGGTTAGCAAACTCATGGGTTATGACTATGAGATCACTTACAAGAAGGGTAAAGACAATATTGTGGCAGATGCTCTTTCTCGCACATTTGATGCCCAAGGTTCTCTTTCAGCTATTTCTATTCCTGTTCCAAATTGGTTGCAATCTATTCAACAGGGTTATGTCAATGACCCTTCCTTATCTCAAATCATCCAACGCTTGACCAACAACCCTTCTGTTGTACCACATTACTCTTGGGATGGTGCTTCTCTGAGATATAAGGGTCGTTTGGTGCTTCCCTAGAGCACAGATCTTCAATAGACTATCTTCTATAAACTCCATGCTTCTCCATCAGCAGGGCACTCTGGGTTCCTCAAAACGTATGAACGGGCACGGTGTAACTTCTTTTGGCAAGGCATGAAAAGGACAATTCAACAGATGGTGGCTGAATGTGATACTTGCCAGCGCAATAAGGGTGAAACAACACTCCTTCCAGGATTGCTCGAACCCTTTCCCATACCTACACAGATTTGGACAGATATTTCTATGGATTTCATTGAAGGGCTCCCTAAATCTGGTGGGAAGAAAGTGATTCTCATTGTGGTTGATCGCCTCTCCAAATATAGTCATTTTTGTGCTCTCAGCCATCCCTATACAGCCTCCTCAATCGCTCAAATTTTCCTGGACCAGATCTTTCATCTTCATGGCATTCCTTCTTCGATTGTCTCGGATCGTGATGCGACTTTCACCAGTCATTTTTGGACAGAACTATTTCGCCACATTGGCACCAAACTGACGATGAGTTCAGGGTATCACCCACAAACAGATGGTCAGAATGAAATTATCAATAAATGCTTGGAAACTTATCTTCGTTGCTTCACCTCTGAACAACAACATCAGTGGGAAAAGTGGCTCCCTCTCGCTGAATGGTGGTACAATACCTCTTATCACACTACCTCTAAAATGACCCCATATGAAATAGTCTATGGTCAGGCACCTCCAGTTCTTCTTCCATACACCCCCAACAGTTCACCAGTTCAGGAAGTTGACACGGTCCTTCGAAACCGCGATCATATTCTTTGAATTTTGTGGGACAATCTTCACATGGCAAGAAATTGCATGAAGCAACAAGCTGATCAGCACCGTTCTGAATGCACTTTTCAAGTAGGCGATATGGTTTTTCTTCGTCTCCAGCCGTACAAGCAATCCTCCCTGAAACTCAAAGGGCGTCATAAGCTCGCTCCAAAGTTCTATGGGCCATATTGGATTCTTCAGAAGATTGGGTCCGTTGCTTATAAATTGGAACTTCCTCCTTCTTCCCGCATTCATCCAGTCTTTCATGTCTCTTGTCTGAAGAAAGTTCTTGGCACCAACATCAGTGGACAAACGATTTTACCTGAACTGGATAATGAAGGATCCATCCTTTTGGAGCCGGAGGCCATCCTCAATCGGCGCACTCGTCAGCTTCGCTCTCGCTCTATCACAGATGTCTTAATTCAGTGGCATGGCATGCAACCAGAGGATGCTACATGGGAACCACTCCTTTAGATTCAACAACAATTTCCACATCTAAAGCTTTGAGGACAAAGCTTTTTTTAAAGGGGAGGGGATGTTAGGAACCCATGTCTTTACTTTGTTAGTATATTTTTGTTGGATGCATATGCTTTGTAAGTCATCCCATAGTATTTGTTGATCAATAGTTTGTGTTATTATTGTTGGCGCATATGCTTTGTAAGTCACCCGTAGTATTGTTGATCCATAGTTTGTAGTGGCCCATGGTTTTGACCCATAGTATTGATGCCTAGACTTAGTATATAAGTGTGTGTTGAGACCTATGAAGGGATCATGAAGTTATTTGTATTGAGCTTTCTCATAGGAGGTTGCCCCCTTGAAGTGGCCTGTCATCAATATAAAAGTGATTCTGAGTTCTGTCATTTCTGCTATTTCACATATTCTTATTAATTAATTGTTGCAGGTGCTTCACAAATAGACAGTACCTCATCTATCATACCTAAACTAGTCTCTACTGCATTTGCTTCATTCTTGGAGTTCTCTTAGGATGAATCTTCTTTGGCTTACCTTTTCCAGCAATCCTTCTTTAGATGGCCAGATCTGTTACAATACCAACACTTTAGCTTACCCTTCTTAACTCTCGATTTAGATCTAGAATCATTTCTTGATTATGCCCTCATTCTCTAGACTCGCCTCTAGTGGCCATTGCAACTGTTGCTGAATTTTTTGAATTGTTTGTCCTATGCAACTCTTCACATAACAAGGCTCCAACAACATTTTCATATTCAAAGTCATATGAATTATTAAACCACATAAAGGTGATAATATGATTCGAAGAATCAAACGATGTATAAAGAAAAGTAATTGTTTTGTAGGTGTCATTATATTTATTGTAGACAACTCTAGATGAGTTGTTAAGTAGTTGATTATTGGGTAGTTAAATGTATCTAGCCATATTTTCTTATAGGGATTATAGGAATTTTCTTTAAAATATTTTCTATCTTGTTCACTTGTAATAACATCAAGGGTTTTATGTTTTCTTTGAAATAAGTTCCAACTCCCAAATTATTATAAAATTTATCATTTTATTTTTGGTGTGTTAATAACTAAATGTGATTCTCTCGTATGTTTACAAGTTTTTCAAAATATTTGTAACAAAATTGATCTTAGTAATCTTTTAGTTCATCATAACTATATTAATTTAGCGCTGAACCGATTGTCCTCAAAAAAATTTGAATACAATGAAAATAATTTTTAATAAAAAAACAATTGATTTTTTAATTTTTATAAAGTATAAATATACATAAATGTTGGGATTTTTATAAAAGAACGCTTTATATTTAAATATATCTAAATCGCCTTTCACGACCAAGATTATGGAAAAACAGTAAATGTGTTTTACTTTGTGGCAAAGGGAAGGGAGGATGTATAACGCATATCGGTGGAATGTACAAACATGTCTTGATAAGTAAGGTTTTGAATTCAATCAAGAGATTATATATAGACATATATTCTACTCATAGTCTACATAGATCAAATGGCATTTCGTTTCATTGAAACCCTACCCGTTTTGTTCTTCATATCCGACCTAATTGAAACCGTTTTGTTAAGCAAATCTGACCTAACTAAAACCCTAGGATCGCCTCACAGAAATCCCAGGCTCGCTTTAAAAACCTACCAAACTGTAACTGAACTCTCTGATTCGTTCCTTCATTGAAACCCTATGCTTCTTGAAACCCTGAAGTATATGAGTTGTGAAATTGTTCACTCTTCGTTTGACCTTACACGAAAACGTCTAGATGTTGATAAACTTTCCAAACTAAATACATAGTCGAAATTCTATTTCCATTGATACTGTAGAAACAGAAAACAAGAACAGGTACCAGGACATCCACAACAACAACAAAGATTCTAATTCATCTGTTTGGTTATGTATTGGTCATTCATGCTTGTAACAGTTTTTAAACCCAGGCCATCATTTTTAAGACATTACAAAAACGCCAAAAATAATGCCTTCATCTGTAATGAAATATCTTATTTTCAAAACCTTATGACGACACCAAAATAATGTCTTCACCTCTAATGAAATATCTTATTTTTTGTGCTTCAATTTTTATGTTTTAGAGATTGCTTTCGGATTTAATAAGGTCGTAAAGGATTACAAAACCCTTCCTTTCCTTTGATATGATTAAAATTCTAATAATAGCACAAAAAACATACCTTTCATATTTGATTATTTTAAATGTAGTTTTTTTCATTCTTTTCAACCATGTATCCACAAAACTAGTTTTTATTCATAATATCTATACCTAGAAGATAGTTTGGCAGGTTACCTCTCTTTGTTAGGAATCTATCAATTGTAGTACTAAGATTTATTTTAACTCTGGTTCCATTTGTTTATATTTCTAATTGGTTCTAATTTATTAGATATTGAGAGACTCGTGTTTAATAATTAACATATAGTTTAGGGTTTGGAGTGTGATAAATTTATTTGTGAAATTATAAAAAACAATAATGAATAGATCCATCTTAAATTAAAATTCAAAGAGTAAATCAAAATATAAATACTAGATGATCATGATTATGTATATGTATGTGGTTTAGATGAATGTGATCCTTTACAATTTACTAAGTATCACCCATAATCTATTTTTCTATATAAAATAAAACAAAGCATTAGAAGATTTGCATGGTTAGGAAGCTCAATAAAGACAAAATAACAATGTTGGTTGCTGAAAAGTGTGAATTAAAACAAAGCGAATCCTAGGCATACGTGTGTGTGTGTTTAACATTTAGGTAAGGGCTAATACTGTAACATTAAATCTTTACTTAATATTTCATTATTTCATTTAGTTGTCATGTGTCAACTCCAAGTTAGGGCCAACTCCAAGTTATTTTATTTCAATTTTTATTAATTAGAATATATATATATATATATATATATATATATATATATAGAGAGAGAGAGAGAGAGAGAGAGAGAGAGCTTAGGTTAGGGCCAACACTATAATTTTGTGTTTATTTAATATTATATTATTTTAAACTCAATTGTCATGTGTCAACTCCATGTTGAGTGCATAATTACACTTCTCCCTTATATTGGCTATAGAAAGAGCCTCTCTAAGCAATAAGAAAATTTAGCCAAATCCCATGATTCCATGTAGCATGATACTAAGGAATTTTTGTAAGTGTCACTCTACTACTATTGTCATAGTAAAATATTATCGATTTTGATTCAAGTCAATTTGGTGTTCTGAAGCAAACAATTATTCTCTTCCAATATGTGTTAAAATAACATTGATTTGTGTTATTACGCCCAAAACTGTGAGAATAACACTAATCCAAAGGTGTTAGAATAACATATATTAGTATTATTATATTGATAGGTGTTAGTGAACTCTTCTCTCCATATTTGTAAAATGGAGGTTGATCTCCAAAAGTCCTAGATTCATATATATTTTTCTTTGTCATCATTCTTAGTTAACTAATTTGGTTAACTACTTAACTTTAAAGAAATTCCCTATGAACTAACGATGAAAGTTGATCAGTCCAAACTATACCAACTTCCCTATAATTCACAGCCTCCTCTTTGTCACAAAGAACCAAATTCAATCATGGTTTAAATATAATAATTTGACTAAACACAAATAGGAATATGGTGAAATAATACTAATCTAAATATTTCAAAAATGACACTTAATACATTCTTATTCATTACAAAACTACATGTTGTGCACACCAACACAGATGAAACCCACTCTTATCCTCCTCAAGATCTATTATTATGTGTCACCTGCTATAACACAAAAAAATGGATAGATGCCACTAGTACATAGAGGGGGGGTTTTGAGAAAATATTTGAGACAAAAAATGATCAAATTGTCTCAAGTTGAGACAAAAAAAATTGTGTATTGTTTCAAATATTGTCTTGAACTGAGTTTTTTGTCTCTCTAAGACAAATATCGAATGCAAAATTTTTTTGTCTCTCTAAAAACGCTATTATGTCCCATGTCCCAACTTAAGAAAAAAACGTGTATTGTCTCAAATATTGTTTTTAAATGAGTGCTAAATTAAGACAATATTTTTTTTTCTATCTAGGGACAATATACTCAACAAACTTCCTCACATATCATGGATGGTAGGTCGAGCAAACCATCAGCTAGATATCCAAGCCAGAAGATTTCTCAACGGAATTGAACCCGAGTGGATGAAATGAAATCCATCAAACCCCACCTACGGACCACTATATCCTTGATAGAATGAAAATCATTTTGTCCCTCAAGAGGCAATACCAATTTTTTCTCTACAAAAACATTATATAAAAAGGTATAGAGACAATTGCTTATTATTAAGCTAAATCAACATAAATATTTTTTTCCCTACATGGGTGTATACTGACTGAAAAATGAATGAAATGATGTGGCACATTGTAAATAGGTCACAGGTTTAGACCTTGATCAGCACTTTCCCATGCTTGTAGTATTTGTGGATACACCTAGGGGTATAGTTGTAGCATATGAGAATTGACCCCATTTCACAGGAGTACAAGCCCCACCTCACTTGTCAATTCCCCTAGTACCAAAAAATAAAAATAAATATTATTTCCTTACTGATGCTCTTCAATTCAGCTAACATTCTTTAAGAAATTCGAAAAGAAAGAGAAAGGTCTCTATGGAAGTTACAATAAAAGCATCAACTTCAAATTCAAAGAGAAAATTCTGATTTTGTATAGATATGTTTAAATGTTACAATGATCTTTGAATTACCACTAATTGTTACATAATACTATCAAATACAAATATTTATTTTTGCTATTTCATTGAATTAATTTTTTTCTATTTTTCTTATTTAGTGGAGATCAATCCACACAAAATCTCCCAAATACACCTCCCATGAGCAACTCTATGTAAAATTTAAACCTCTCATTACAAAATTACATATAGATATCTCTTGCAAAAATTCTATATCAAAATTACATCTCATTTAAATAAGATTAGATATTAAATAAAATTAAGTATAATAAGATGCGTCATGATATGCGATTCTTACTATTAGTGCTTCATATCTATCCCAACAGATACTCTGGATTTTCTCATTAGGGGTGCAAATTTTCTTAGTTGTTCCATTTGAAGTCTTCATCGTTTTGTTTAGCCACCGAGAACCACCTTCCTGTTGCTAAATGTTTTCATCCAAACATGCATGGCGTATGTTCAACATTTGACAAATCGACTCACTTCATCTTTACTGAACCACCATCTGATCTAGTATGTCTACCACTTCTGGTTGACATGTTCCCTTCACTAGATTCTCGGCTTGTTTCGTCGTTCTTGATATCTAAAGATAGCTTTAAGCATTTTAGATTCTCTACTAAGCCTCCATCGGCACTTCCTGACCCCTCATGTATTTGTTGGTTTTCATTAAGTTGTAATCCTATACTTTCTGGACTTTCGGTTGCTTCTGCTTTACTATGCCCTTTCATTGATGGGTTTGTGTAGAGAGAGAGCCACTAGTTCTGTTTCATCTGAAGGGTGTTGCAAATCCTAAAACAATGGAACAAGAATTTTTATCTAGATCGAAAGGTGCAGATGCAAGCAAATACAAAATCTAGTATGAGGACATAGCTAGTAACTTAAGCTATCATGTATGTGATTCTTGGTTGTAAATGCTTGGTTAACATTGTTTGTCAAAGCTCACCTTCTCACTTAGTTTCTCAATGTATTCTAGTTTCTATTGCATAACATTGAACTTATACATCTTGACATTATGATAATTGTTGAATAATGTAGTTACTCCAGTTGTTCGGTAGTGAAAGTTAGTGGGTTAGTTAGTTGTTGTTTGTGAGTTGGAAGATTGATAAAGTCAAAATCAAGACATTGCACCTAGACAATTTCTGGTAGCTATATTGTTTTAGAGAAAAATTCTCCAATAGTTTAGGAACTAATGCAAAGCGTGTGTTATTGAATGTGTGAGCAACAAAGAATTTATATAGTTGTAGCAACAATCAGATTTCATTTTGTTTTATGTGTATTTTGGAATCTATCTCTAACCAACATAATGCTATCATAGCAAGTTAGAACCTTCAATCAAGTGAAGGATTTCGAAGCCAATTAATTTCAACATAAACTTGGAAGAATGGCTGTAGAAGAAATCTAGTCTAGATCTCGTGTCGATCAATGGTCCCAAAACTGGTAGGGTGTGACCAACTGCTTCGTTCGCTAGTGATAATTTGCCAAGATATGACCATCTAAGGCACATTTTTTAAATTTAATTTTCTACTATATGGTTGCGACCATTCCGAGAGAGAGGATATGACCATGTCTCTTTTTTAATATATATATATATATATATATATATATATATATATATATAAAATGTGTATGTCATCATTAAAAGGGGAGTAGTTTATTTATTTTACATTTTGGACTTTAGGGTGGGTTTTGGTCGAAATATGGTAAAATATTTTTTGGTAAAATCTAAATCTGGAAGTGTTCAAATTGTGTTTTTGAATTCATGATGATGATGATTAACGTCCACCGAAAACAACTTTGGTCTATCGGACCTTAAGAAGGTTATTACTTGGTTTGCTTTAAACTTTTGTTCCTATGCTCAAAAATATTGGTAAGAAGCTTTTCAAGATCACTATAGGTTTGAAAAGTTAGGAGGTTAACAAGGTTTGTATTGTAGAAAATACTATGAAACCCATATCTAATGTGGGTGTAAGCAGGGAACTCTAAGAGAAAGTGATTTTCATCCTCAACGCTCATAGACTGACAAAGATGGCAAACCCTTTCCGCCCACGGAGTTTTTGGAATAGACCAATGCCCTGTTTCGCTATGAAGCTCGCGAGATTTAGTTCTAATCTTGTCTATATTAGTTTTCTTCTTTGAACAGGTTACTACCGAGAGATATTAATGATCTTCCAAATTAGGGATAATGACCGTCTTATAGTATCTTAGTTTTCTCTTAACCGCTAAATTTTTCTCGCACCACAATTTCTCTTTAAAATTAAAGGTAATAATATTTTTGACATTATTTATATTCTGTAAAGTGTAATTTTCATCAATGCCCCAATGGTCTAACCAAGCCATAATATCTTTACACCAACTCTACTTGAGGAGTAGTTGGTTTTTGACTTGAATTTAAAGCAATTTTAGGAAGTCTCTCGTTTCCCATGTTATTTATCTTGTGCTTGTACATCAGGTACCTATTCATAGCCCTGCTCTCGATGGAGGAAAGACACACTTCTATAAGGAGAATAGGATAAGTCATATTGCTTTTAATTTTGAGGTTATAAGTTATAAACCGCTTCTGGATTTTCTCAATCTTTCTCAAAGATTCTCTAGATTTCCAATTGAAATAATATGGCTCAGAAAAGGTTGATGTTGGCATGGGATAGATCCACTGGAAGTGCGGAAGCTGACAGGCTCGAAAGCAAAATCCCGTGAAAGAAGGAATCATTGTGAAGTCCAAGGAAGTGCAAGAATAGTTTAGAATACTTAATTGCTAAGTCGGTCGAATGGACCATCTTGTAATAAGATAGAAGCATATAAATAGAAGTCCATTGTAAGCCTAAGGACATCGAAGTTTTGTAGGATAATCCTAACTGGGACCTATTCGAAATTTCGCGGGGTTATGTTTTGACGGTTTCTGCGACGGGTTTTTCCGCAGTGTTTAATGAATGCATGGAGATGTTCGGTTATGAGGTCTATCTTCTATCTTTTACAATGATGAACAATTGTGTATGTTTATGATATCGCGGATTTGATGATGCTTAATATGATTAAGTAGGATGAGCTTGTTAATGTGAATGGTTTATGATAAATTTGCGAATTGCCTCTGATGTGAATGATAAATGAATTGTTGATCATAGAATTAGTTATCTCTGGTTCATGCGATAGTGTGGATTCTAGGCATAGGAGCATATCCTCCTCACCACTATGGAATCTTGGTTCCCGCAGCACCATAGGAGCATATGCCTCTGATTATTTTAAATGTAGTTTTTTTCATTCTTTTCAACCATGTATCCACAAAACTAGTTTTTATTCATAATATCTATACCTAGAAGATAGTTTGGCAGGTTACCTCTCTTTGTTAGGAATCTATCAATTGTAGTACTAAGATTTATTTTAACGCTGGTTCCATTTGTTTATGTTTCTAATTGGTTCTAATTTATTAGATATTGAGAGACTCATGTTTAATAATTAACATATAGTTTAGGGTTTGGAGTGTGCTAAATTTATTTGTGAAATTATAAAAAACAATAATGAATAGATCCATCTTAAATTAAAATTCAAAGAGTAAATCAAAATATAAATACTAGATGATCATGATTATGTATATGTATGTGGTTTAGATGAATGTGATCCTTTACAATTTACTAAGTATCACCCATAATCTATTTTTCTATATAAAATAAAACAAAGCATTAGAAGATTTACTTGGTTAGGAAGCTCAATAAAGACAAAATAACAATGTTGGTTGGTGAAAACTATGAATTAAAACAAAGCGAATCCTAGGCATATGTGTGTGTGTGTGTCTGTGTTTAACATTTAGGTAAGGGCTAATACTGTAACATTAAATCTTTACTTAATATTTCATTATTTCATTTAGTTATCATGTGTCAACTCCAAGTTAAAGCCAACTCCAAGTTATTTTATTTCAATTTTTATTAATTGAAATATATATATATATATATATATATAGAGAGAGAGAGAGAGAGAGAGAGAGAGAGAGAGCGCTTAGGTTAGGGCCAACACTATAATTTTTTGTTTATTTAATATTATATTATTTTAAACTCAATTGTCATGTGTCAACTCCATGTTGAGTGCATAATTACACTTCTCCCTTATATTGGCTGTAGAAAGAGCCTCTCTACGCAATAAGAAAATTTATCCAAATCCCATGATTCCATGTAGCATGATACTAAGGAATTTTTGTAAGTGTCACTCTACTACTATTGTCATAGTAAAATATTATCGATTTTGATTCAAGTCAATTTGGTGTTTTGAAGCAAACAATTATTCTCTTCCAATATGTGTTAAAATAACATTGATTTGTGTTATTACGCCCAAAACTGTGAGAATAACACTAATCCAAAGGTGTTAGAATAACATATATTAGTATTATTACATTGATAGGTGTTAGTGAACTCTTCTCTCCATATTTGTAAAATGGAGGTTGATCTCCAAAAGTCCTAGATTCATATATATTTTTCTTTGTCATCAATCTTAGTTAACTAATTTGGTTAACTACTTAACTCTAAAGAAATTCCCTATGAACTAACAATGAAAGTTGATCAATCCAAACTATACCAACTTCCCTATAATTCACAGCCTCCTCTTTGTCACAAAGAACCAAATTCAATCATGGTTTAAATATAATAATTTGACTAAATACAAATAGGAATATAGTGAAATAATAGTAATCTAAATATTTCGAAAATGACACTTAATACATTGTTATTCATTACAAAACTACATGTTGTGCACACCAACATAGATGAAACCCACTCTTATCCTCCTCAAGATCTATTATTATGTGTCACCTGCTATAACACAAAAAAATGGATAGATGCCACTACTACATAGAGCGGGGTTTTGAGAAAATATTTGAGACAAAAAATGATCAAATTGTCTCAAGTCGAGACAAAAAAAGTTGTGTATTGTTTCAAATATTGTCTTGAACTGAGATCTTTGTCTCTCTAAGACAAATATCGAATGCAAATTTTTTTGTCTCTCTAAAAACACTATTATGTCCTAGTTTAAGAAAAAAATGTCTATTGTCTCAAATATTGTTTTTAAACGAGTGCTAAATTAAGACAATATTTTTTTTTCTATCTAGAGACAATATACTCAACAAACTTCCTTACATATCGTGGATGGTAGGTCGAGCAAACCGTTAGCCGGATATCCAAGCCAGAAGATGTCTCAACAGAATTGAACCCGGGTGGATGAAATAAAATCCATCAAACCCCACCTACGGACCACCATATCCTTGACAAAATGAAAATCATTTTGTCTCTCAAGAGGCAATACCAATTTTTTCTCTACAAAAACATTATATAAAAAGGTATAGAGACAGTTGCTTATTATTAAGCTAAATCAACATAAATATTTTTTTCCCTCCATGGGTGTAGACTGACTGAAAAATGAATGAAATGATGTGGCACATTGTAAATAGGTCACAGGTATAGACCCTGATTAGCACTTTCCCATGCTTGTAGTATTTGTAGATACACCTAGGGGTATAGTTGTAGCATATGAGAATTGACTCCATTTCATACGAGTACAAGCCCCACCTCACTTGTCGATTCCCCTAGTGCCAAAAAATAAAAATAAATATTATTTCCTTACTGATGTTCTTCAATTCAGCTAACATTCTTTAAGAAATTCGAAAAGAAAGAGAAAGGTCTCTATGGAAGTTCCAATAAAAGCATCAACTTGAAATTCAAAGAGAAAATTCTGATTTTGTATAGATATGTTTAAATGTTACAATGATCTTTGAATTGCCACTAATTGTTACATAATACTATAAATACAAATATTTACTTTTGCTATTTCTTTGAATTAATTTTTTTTCTATTTTTCTTATTTAGTGGAGATCAATCCACACTAAATCTCCCAAATACACCTCCCATAAGCAACTCCATGTAAAATTTAAAACTCTCATTACAAAATTTCTATAACAAAATTACATATAGATATCTCTTGCAAAAATTCTATATCAAAATTACATCTCATTTAAATAAGATTAGATATTAAATAAAATTAAGTATAATAAGATGCGTCATGATATGCGATTCTTACTATTAATGCTTCATATCTATCCCAACAGATACTCTGGCTTTTCTCGTTAGGGGTGCAAATTTTCTTAGTTGTTCCATTTGAAGTCTTCATCGTTTTGTTTGGCCTCTAAGAACCACCTTCTTGTTGCTAAATTTTTTCATCCAGACATGCATGGCTATGTTCAACATTTGACAAATCCACTCAGTCTGTCTTTACTGAACCATCTGATCTAGTATGTCTACCACTTCTAGTTGACATGTTCCCCTCACTAGATTATCGGCTTATTTCGTCGTTCTTGATATCTAAATATAGCTTTAATCATTTTAGATTCTCTACCGAGCCTCCATCGGCACTTCCTGACCTCTCATGTATTTGTTGGTTTTCATTAAGTTGCAATCCTCTACTTTCTGGACTTTCGGTTGCGTCTGCTTTACTATGCCCTTTCATTGATGGGTTTGTGTAGAGTGAGAGCCACTAGTTGTGTTTCATCTCAAGGCTGTTGCAAATCCTGAAACAATGGAACAACAACTTTTATCTAGATTGAAAGGTGTAGATGCAAGTAAATACAAAATATGGTATGAGGACATAGCTAGTAACTTAAGCTATCATGTATGTGATTCTTGGTTGCAAATGCTTGGCTATCAGTGTTTTTCAAAGCTCACCTTCTCACTCAGTTTCTCAATGTATTCTAGTTTCTCAAAATCAATACATTGCATCTAGACAATTTTTGGTAGCTATATCGTTTTAGAAAAACTTTCTCCTATAGTTTAGGAAACAATGCAAAGCGTGTGTTATTAAATGTGTGAGCAACACATAATTTATATATTTGTAGCAACAATCAGATTTCATTTTGTTTTATGTGTATTTTGGAATCTATCTCTAACCAACATAATGGTATCATAGCAAGTTAGAACCTTCCATCAAGTGAAGGATTTCAAAGCCAATTGATTTCAACAGAAACCTGGAAGAATGGATGCAGAAGAAATCTAGTCTACATCTCGTGTCGATTGATGGTCCCAAACCTGTTAGGGCGTGACCAACTGCTTCGTTCGCTGGTGATTATTTGCCAAGACATGACCATCTAAGGAACATTTTTTAAATTTCATTTTCTACTATATGGTTGAGACCATTCCCAAAGAGAGGGCATGACCATGTCACTTTTGAGAGAGAGAGTATGTCATCTTTAAATGGAGCGTAGTTTATTTATTTTAAATTTTGGACTTTAGGTTGGGTTTTGGTCGAAATATGGTAAAATATTTTTTTTGTAAAATCTAAATCTGGAAGTGTTCAAATTGTGTTTTTGAATCCATGATGATGATGATGATGATTAACGTCCCACTGAGACCAACTTTGGTCTATGGTACCTTAAGAAAGTTATTACTTGGTTTGCTTTAAAATTTTGTTACTATACTCAAAAAGAGCTTGGTAAGAAGCTTTCCAATCTCACTATAGTAGTTTTGGCAAGTTAGGAGGTTAGCAAGGTTTGTATTGTAGAAAATACTATGAAACTCATATCTAATGTGGGTGTAAGTAGGGCACTCTAAGAGAAAGTGATTTTTATCCTGAGCACTCATAAACTCACAAAGATCGAAAAACCTTTCCGCCCATGGAGTTTTGGGAATATACCAATGCCCTGTTTCACTATGAAGATCATGGGAGTTTGTTCTATTCTTGGCTATATTAATTTTCTTCTTTGAACTAGTTACTATCGAGAGATATTTCTAATCTTCCAAATTAAGGTTAATGACCTCCTTATAGTATCTTAGTTTTCTCTTAACCGCTAAATTTTCCTCGCAGCACAATTTCTCTTTAAACTTAAAGGTAATAATATTTTTGACATTATGGATATTTTGTAAAGTGTCATTTTCATCAATGCCCCAATGGTCTAATCAAGCCATCATATCTTTACACCAACTCCGCTTGAGGCGTAGTTGGTTTTGACTTGAATTTAAAGAAATTTTAGGAAGTCTCTCATTTCCCATGTTATTTATCTTGTGCTTGTACATCGGGTACCTAGTCATAGCCCTGCTCTCGATGGGAAAAATACCCACTTCTATGAGGAGAATATGATAAGGTGTATTGATTTTAATTTTGAGGTTATAAGTTATAAACCTCTTCTGGATTTGCTCAATCTTTCTCTAAGATTCTCTATATTTCCAACCGAAATAATATGGCTTGAAAAAGGTTGAAAATATAGAATATTTAGACTACACCTTTAAAAGGTAAAAGGATATGTATGTCATCTTAAAATGGTTTATTTTAAGATCTTTATGAAAAGTTAACATAGGGAATTGTTTTAGGAAAGGTTACCAATTTTGTTTTATTAAAGAAAAGTCTTATAAGGTTAACATTGCCTCAAGGAGCCAAAGTTAAAGTTATGTTTAGATATTCATACATACATATACATATCTATCTATATATATTGGTCACTTCATATGAATATCTGATTGCATTCCCAAGATGTTTGGGAATATGTAGCTCGTGGATATATAGAACTAGCTAATAAAGAAACCAAGTAAGCCATGTCAAACGCCCAGAAAAAGAACACATATTAAATGATTCAAAGCCATTTCATATCATCCAAAATTCTTTGGATCGCACCATATTTCCAAAGATATATGTCGTGAAGTTTGCAATAATATCCTAGTATATCTTGGAATCCAACTATTTGGGCATCACCTTGCTAAAGAGTGTAAAACTGCAAATTTTAAGAAGGGATTTTGAAAGTTTAAATATGAAATAGTTGAGTCAATATATCGGTATATGAATCAGGTCATGGACATCATAAATCAATTAAAGATGTATGGTGAATATATAACAAATCATAAGGTAGTTGAAAACGTTTTTAGAATCTTAACTATAAAGTTTGAGGTGGTGGTATAAGCTATTGAATAAGCTAAAGACTTGAGCTAGCTATTGGTAGATGAGTTGATGGGATCTCTTCTATCCCATGAATCTAGAATAGATAGGAATGGTGATTCTCTATGGAGAATGATTTCAAAACACATCTCTATTTCAAGAGGAATAGGTAGAGGCAGATGTAGATCAAGATCAAGAAGCAGGGGAAAAGGTAATAGTAGCAGTGATCAAAGAGATGGTAAGGAATATTTAGAATCAAAAAGGGGGAGAAACAACAGAAGCTCACAAAAACTTAGAGATATGATAAATCTAAGATAAGTGTTTTTATTGTAGTAAGCTAGGTCAATATGCTAGTGAATGTATGAAGAAGAAAGATGGTCTTACCAAACATAATGAAAAGTATTATAATACCTCTGAGAACACTGAATATATCTTACTCCTAACTTTCCATGCTACGCAAGAAATCCCAAATTATCTTTGTCTCTTAGATAGTGGCTTAGCAATCATATGACATGAAACCAAAGTTTGATTACAAATCTATACGTGTCAGTTAAAATTTAAGTCAAACTAGCAACATGTACTTTTTTTAATGGTGTAGGTAAATGTGTGGTAAACATCCACAAAAAACAAGGCCAACAAAAATATGATACACCCACAAGTAAGATTCTAATCGCCAAGATTTAGAAGACCAAGCATAGAAATAAAGTGTATCCTCTTATCATGAATTCTGGCACACGTGACAGCTCATTATCCTAAAAGGAAACATGTTTGGATGATTTCTGGTGATGGCACTTTATATTTGCTCATCTACTTTTTGTTGCTATAAAAAATTATGGTTATGGGTTTTCCTCTAATTTAAGATATAGCTAGTACATGTGAATGTTGTATCCTCGCAAAGCAGCATAGAGACAAATTCCCTAAAAGAGTTTCTTATAGAGCAGAGGGACCCCTAGTGTAATGTCCCCATTTTGACCCCCTTTGTATTAAACCGTAAATGATGTAAATATTGTAATTTAATCATGGTGAGGAGCTCAAGGCCAAGGCCCCACCATTGATTTAGCGTTTCATGTATCGGCAATTAAAAATAGATGCCCATGGTTCTTGTGCGAGATGGGCACAATGTAAATAAGACACCATGTAAATACGAATTTTAATGGAAAAACCCACAACCGGCTATGCAATGCAACAAAAGAGATGGGGCATGACTCTATAAGGAAAAGGGAGGGAAATTATTCAAACCTTGAGCCAATGGTATTAATCCATGTGTCAATGGGGAAACCCATAAACCACCAACTACCCAATTTGTCTCATGCACCCAATCATTTAATTCTTCCAAGAAATTGGTTAAGGCAGTTAATGCCTTGGGAATGAAGAAGTATGGCAGCCAATTTCGTGCATGGGCAAGCCATCAACTTGGAAAAACGTGTTTTGTCTCCTTGGGCAAGAAACCACCCACGAAATGGTGCCCAAAGCCATTCTGAACAGGAAGCCTTTGATCATTCACGCAGGGGGAGTTAGCTGGGGTCTTTCCATTTACGTTTTTCATCTAAATACTGCATTTTTCCATGCCTGGGAGTCGTTTTTGCAGTATATAACAGTTGGGAGAGGGAGGGCCACGTTTTGAGGACTGTAGGGAGGTCATTTTTGCCCCTGAATGTCCAAGGACGTTTTTCTAAAAACGGATTTGGCTTCCTGGGTTGTTCACCAACTTCCCATTTCGTTTTTGTGGGTTCCCACGTTTTTCTGGGTTAGTTGAAACCCCATCTCATGCATTCCACTGTGGAAAACGTTTTCCTCATGCCCAGCAAGTGGGGCTCTGCTGTTATGTGCATCCTTGTTCTTGGTTTGAGCCTGTGAGCTGAAGTGTTGGAGTGGTAGTGGATAGAAGTGGCTTGATAAACCTAGTGGGGGAGACAACCTCTCAAGAAGATCAAGAGGGCTTTGGTTACTCTTCTATGCATACCCTGAGAGCACTAGATAGGGAAGGTATGGCTTGAGGGACTGCACAGCAGTGAAAAGAATACTTCCTTGTGCTGGGTGTGTAGGTAATGTGGGTGCCAAGCTAGATAGATCTTGCAAGGTTATCCCTGGCTCTGTGCTGGAGCTCACTAGCTTAGCAACTCTTCATTTCCATCTCCTAGTAGCCTGATAAACCCAATTGTAGATTGGCTTGGCTCATCTTGGTGTATGCTTGGCTATGTGTGAGTCTGCTGTTCCCTGGTTCCTTGTAGAGATCATGCCCAGCTCGGGGGTGGCAGTGGTGCTGAGAGATTGAGGAGCACACTGGCCTATGGTTGGGTGGAACGTTGCAGTTGCATAGCCAGTTGCTTGGGACTGCCTTATTGAGATAAGTATTCTCTTGTGTAAATTGGCAATTATCATTTGATGAATGTTATGAATGTATGTGGATGTATTAAACGAATTTGCTTCTGCTGTGTTTTTAAAAGTTTAGGCATTTCCATATGATCTTGTATAATTCTGCACAGATCTTTATTTCATGGCTGCCACAGAATCTTGAATGTGTGTTAGAGATCAACAACATTTATTTGATTACCGTCGTTTTTCCATAGTATGCACAGATACAGTTCTTGCATCAATGATTTTAATTCAAACGTTTTGGGGCTAATTGCCCGGATTGAGCACCACGTCCTCCCTATCTCGTTGGTATGGTAGGAGGGGACACTACACCTAGAATTGGTTCATACTTATTTGTATGGCCCAATGCATACCCAGATAATTGGTGGAAGTAATTACTTTCTAAACCTCATAGATAATTACAATAAAAAACTTGGGTCTATTTTTTTGGCAATAAATTTAAAACCTTTGAAAATTTTAGGGAATTCAAAGCTTTGGTTGAGAATCAAGGTGGCTATCATATTAAAGTATTAAGATGATATAGAAGAGGCATGAATATGAATCAAGTAATTTTCATGGTTTCTATAAGAAGCATGGTATGAAAAGACAATTTATGGTAAGGTATATACCTCAACAAAATGGTGTAGAATAAATAAAGAACATAATCATATTGAATATGACAAGAAGTATGTTGAAAGGAAAAAACTTGTCTAATGAATTTTTGGGAGAAGCGATAGTTTGATCCATCTATGTTTTGAATAGATCTCCCACTAGAAGTGTGGAGAACAAATTGCCACAAGAAGCATGGACATGTATGAGTTGCAGCATAACACATCTAATAGTACTTGGTTGCGTGGCATATGCTCAAATGCCTAAGAATTGATGAAGAAAATATATGACATAAGTGAGAAATGCATATTCAATGGGTACGAATAGTCTGAGGCATACAAGTTGTATAACCCAGTGACCAAGAAAGTGATAATCAATTGAGATGTAGAGTTTAAAGAAGAAGATGCATGGTATAGGAGTATAAACAAGTCTAAAACCATTGAAGCAACAATACCGTAAGAAAAATATGAAGTAGAGGAGGAGTAGTTTGAACAAGGTGGAAAATAAGGTTCACAAACTTAGTCACTAGTGAGAGGTAATCCAACAACAACTCCAAAAGGAACTACTAGAAATTATGTTTAAGGTGAATCATCAAGGCCATCGTGTTACTCCACTCATATTCGTCAGTCAAGTGATGTGTCTGACCCAAATACTATAAATATGAGAAGTCTGCAAGATATCTATGAAGAATTATATGTTCATTCAAATTTTGCATTGTACACATACTAACCTACATTCTTTGAAGAAGCAATAAAGGAAGAACATTAGGTAATGAAATGGATGAAGAAACAGATTCCATAGAGAGAAACTATACATGGCATCTAGTAGATTTTTCTAAATATAATTCATAAATATAAAGATTGTATCAGTGTGATATGGATTTATAAAACCAAATTTAATGTAAATGGTGAATTTTAAAATCTTAAGACAATATTGGTAGCAAAAGGGTTTGCACAACTACTTTGAATTAATATTGAAGAAACATTTGCACAAGTGGCCAGATTGGACACAGTAAGGAAAATATTAGCATTAGATGCTAAAAAAAATGGAAGGTATACCAAATGGATGTGACATCTACATTCCTAAATGCCATTATAAAAGAAGAACTCTATGTGCAACATCAACCAATATATGAGATAAAAGGATATGAAGATAACATATATAGGTTGAACACAGATTTCTATGGGATTAAGCAATATCCAAGAGCTTGGTACAAAAAGATAGATTCTTATTTGATCAAAAATGGATTTAGCAGAAGCATCAGTAAGCCCACTCTAAGATTTATGAAACATGAATTTTAGATGAAAAATTTGGGCTGATGAAGTATTTCCTTGGCATGGATGTGAATATGTCATATTTTGGAATGTTTATATGTCAAAAAAAAATGCACTTGATGTGATGAAAATATTTAGAATCATGAAGTGCAAGGAACCACCCACATCGGTAGAAATAGGAACAAATCTCAACAAATAAGATACCGGCTACAATGTAGATCCTACACTATTCAAGAGATTAGTTGGCAGTCTCATGTACCTCCTTGCCACTATACCAGACAATGATGGTATATTTTTATGTGTTAGATGCAATATAACTGAAAAATGGAAATCCTTCAACTTACATGGAAATTTTGATATACCTAGATAATGAATCTCGCTTTTGATAAAAAATATCAAATATAGGAAATTGAATCACCTTTACAAATATATAAATTTTATTTATTGAAAATGTTCATAACTAGCTCAATTTTGATTTATTCTAACATTGACATTTTATTTTTTTGGAAAATGATAAGGTATATGTCCATGGTGTTGCTTCCTTTGAGTTCCTAAATGGTGTAATCAATATACAAAAATTGGTAAACATCATGTAGACAACAAGTAGTATTAGTTATCAAATTTCACATTTGAGATGGATTTGGTAGCTAATAAGAATTTGCTTAAACAAGGAGTGGGTCCTATGGGTGAAGTGCTTGATATTCTTCTCCAAGCAATTTTTCCATGGTCCTCATCATTGCTAGCACGCACTACAGTGTGGGACTATAACCGTTAAGTCAAATTCATATCCTTTTCTGTGTGAGCGCAAAACTCTCAATTTGATAATCAAGATATGTCAAGAGGATCCTAAAGGAAAAGTATAGAACATGGTAATACTATGAGAATGTACATATGCTTGTGTTAACAAAGAGCCAACAAAGAGGTGGTGTTTCTCTTTAGTGAAAGTCACTCTTCTGTAGCTACCCTTCGGAGAGACTGAGTGATCTGTGTAGAACTTCTAAACGACACTTCATGCAGCCAATTCTATCAATTTTCAAGTGCTTCATCCGACTTTGACAACGTCGAATTGCTACTGCGCCACCCTAGCTCTCCCTCTGCAGTTGGATTGATGTAGTCTTCAGAGATGTTGTAAATATTGTCCCATCCCTCAGTGAATTCATCCCTTGTAGGCTCAACATATCTCTTCCCTTCCGCGGGGTCAAGAGGTAAGACTACCCTTATCTCACGGTTCTCAAATGACATAGTTCACTTCTTGAAGTTGATAATAGCCTGAT
The DNA here is from genome assembly GCA_027924585.1 of Larix kaempferi. NCBI lineage: Eukaryota > Viridiplantae > Streptophyta > Pinopsida > Pinales > Pinaceae > Larix > Larix kaempferi. The sequence goes on from BSBM01000153.1 coordinate 3,474,492, forward strand.
TCTCCATTTCCCAGTCTATCCCTAGTAGCACTGGATAGGGGCTTTTGTTATCAACAATCTCGATCACATCAAAATATGCATAAGTTTTGAGTACCTTGATCTCAATGGGGACCTGGCATAGTCGACCGATCGGGGTGACCTTACTTTGGTTTGCTAGTCACAGTTCTACTGGGGACCAAGCCAACTGTGGTTTCCCCATCGTTTCCCAGGTATTTTTTGTTAGGATGTTTACATCTGACCCCAAATCCAAGATGATGGAGTCTACATCGAATACTCTAACTTGCGCAAACATCCGCATTTCTCTTCCTATTTTTCTCTTATGTATTCGATTGACCATTCGCTCTTGTCGTGCACCCTCTTGTCAATGCAATAGGCTAGATATCTCCACCAATGCGTCCTGATCTTTTTCCAACTCTAAGCAAATATCTAGGAAGGGTCTTAAGGTGTTAGCCTTTTTCTGCGAATTCATCGTGTCGAATGTCAGTGGCATGTCATAGATAAATTCTTTTTGGTGAAGAGGTGGTTGTCTCAAATGCCTCATTTACTCCTCTACTTTCAAGAAAATATCCCTTTCTACTTCTGCATCAAATTTAACTTATTTCCTTGCTGTCGGTCGAACGCTAACCCGTGACTTGTTGGCCCCTGTCACAGCTCCTCTGTGGGTCACTATTCTGACAATCACATTTTGACTTCTGACCTCTGCTGGTATCTTCTGTACTGCCATTGGTGGATTCTTATTTTGATTCTGATTTGGTGGAGGTTGGGGTAGGTTCTTAGTTTTCCATTTTGCGATGAGCTGAGGACAGTCTTCGATGCCATGGTCCACAACGCTACAGTAAGTGCACTGTGGGGTTGGATTCGAGAAATCCATCTAATAATGCCCTTGTTGACCACAATTATAACATATGATTGGTCCTCGACCTCATCCAATAGCTCCTCCTCAGTCGACATCGGCACCTTGGCCTCCACGGAACCCCCATCTGAATCCTCCTCGCAGTGACCCGTATGGAGGGTACTGTGTTTGACCATAGTGAGAATGTGGATATTGCAGTTGTTCGTATTACAGTGGTTGAAATTGGGATTGTGGATATTGCGATTGACCGTATTGCGGTGGTTGAAATTGCAGTTGTGGATATTGCGGTTGGCCATACTGTGATTGACCATACTGCGACTGATCATACTGCGGTGGTGGATTATATTGAGGCTGATGTTGGTTGAACTATTGCTGCTGTTGTACCAGTGGTTGCTCCTCTCCTTTCATGAATAATGTATTTGCAATCCTTTGTTGGAGTAGGTCGTAAGCCCTGCAGTCCTTTTCGCCATGGCCAACCGATCGACGAAATTTGCAATACAAATTCACTGGCTTTGACACCATATTCTTCAGGTACATACATTCTTCTGGTCGATGTCCTCTCGTCTAACAGACATGACACCATGACATCCCTCCCTGACTGAGGGGATTCGGTGCACCTGATTGTAAATACTCTCGAAATTCTAGGCATTGATCCTTGGGATGTGCTTTTCTCCTGCATCTAGTGCACCATACATCTTCGCGGGCCTCTTTTCCCTTCTTCATATCCTGTAACTGGATCTTCAAATTTGCTAGCTGTGCTTGTATCCAATCCATTTCTAGGCCTGTTTCATCGATCAGTGAAGCCTCCAGCTTCATTGCGATTTCCAGCGCTTCTGCCTGAGTCTCTACCTTCTGCTGCATCAATAGCCCACGAATGTGCGGCACCAACCCTACGATAAACCATTCTTTATGCTGCATATCACTCATCTCGAAACTTACTTTCTCCACTAGCATTTTGTACCACTGGTCAAATTCCCATACTAATTCGTTTGGAAACTGCTTGATTTCCTTGAGCTCGGTAATATACTACGACTTGGATTTTGGTTTTATAAACTCATCGATCATCCCTGCCTTTATCTATGGCAATGTTTTATATGGAGTCCCCGTCGGTACCTTAGTAAACTTCATATATTAGTCTAGCCCACGGCCCCTAAGGGTCATCACTAACTGTCCCTTCTTGATATTTTCATCCTAAACCTGCTTCACAGTCAAGACTGCTTCGCACAAAAACCAATATTTTTCGGGATCTTCGGTCTCATTACCCTGGAAGGTTGGCATCTTTGCATCGTCACCTGCCATTCTTGCACTTCTACTGTTATGATTTACTGATCCGCTACTATTACTATTGTTCTAACACGTAGGACAACTCTACAAATAGCTTGTATTTCTTCCAATCAAGTTCTGAGTAGTGTGCGGACTTGAAGGTACGTTGTAGCTTAGGGTCCTTCCTTCTTTGGCTTCTGGGGTAGACTGTTCACTTTCTTCTTCGTCGTAATAAGGTCGCTTCGTCCCTTGTGGTCCTATTTCACAGTCTTCCATTTCGGTCCCCTCAGGATACTCTGTTTCAGTCCTCCTCTTCTACTAGGGTCGTTGAAATATCACCCCACTCGTTAAGGTACCACAATCTTATTCAGCCTCCCTTAGAAATTCGTGGTCATTCATGTCCATCTACCCTACATATTTCTATCGGACCCGCATTCATGTGGTACCCACAACTCCCATACACTGATCTTCTACTCGTCAGAATTCATCCTTAGTATACCCTTTTCACAGACAAGTATCTTAATCCACAACTTTAGCGATAGTAGGAACCTCCCTCTAGGGCCTTTGAAAATTTTCCTTTCTGCATCGCTATATGATTTGATTGTATCAATGGAAAACTTGGTGATGTATCCCTCTAAGATACTGTCTACCTAGAAGTCAACAGCCCTTGATACCTTATTGTCGACCTGTTTTAGTTGTTGGATCAGTTCTGGAGTCCAGTGGTTAGGTTCACCTCCTTGGAAATGGTTCTTTTGAAAGGTTAGCTTCGCCAACCACTCGTGCAACAATACCGGGAATTCGCATATCAATATCGCATGGATATCCGAATAAATATGCTTTTCCAACCAACTGCTTGTCATCTTCCTCGAGTTCCAGTTTTCTCCTTCCGCGAATTCTTCTGCTTTCTTATCAAACCAATCCTAAAACTCTAGTTTCATCGGGTGCCACAGCATGTCCTCTTCTTCTTTCTTTAGGGTCCCACCAACATAACCATTTGTTGAAACAGTTCTATCGACAGAGGTTCTGTAGTGCCCCTAGACTACTGTAGCCCTTGAGGGCACCTGTTGAGTGACCCGACTGATTGAAAAATTAATAAAATAACTCTTTGATTTTATTTTGAGTATGTTTATGACTACGATTGACTGTAAATCAATAAAATAATGATATATGTGTATCTGGATATTTGATGTAAATGAACGATTACATGTTGTTTAACGATTAACTTTGATTATGAAAAATGTACATGTGAATGATGGTTAACGACTAGTTGTATGATTTATTTGTGATGAGAACGAAGAAAGTAAATATTGACGAAATGCATTTCTGATTGGATGGATGAGTAATGCTATGAGTAAACTGTAAATGCTTAACGAAATAGTAGATTTATGAATCAAATTATGATTATTGAGAACAATACTACTAATATATGTTTGTGAGAAATGTGTGTAGCAACAGGTGAAATGGTTCACCAACGGACACACAAGGGAATTGAAGGGTCGTAGAGTACGGGTAAATCACACACAGGGGAGAGCGACGACGATGTCGACTTTCGATGGAATACCACGTAGAGTAAAGAGGCATTGATCCGCTTACTCAGGGGAAAGCATGAGGTCGTGCGATGTGGACCACGACGGAGTTGGTCACGTACGAGTTGGGGGGCGCGCAATGAGAATAGAATCACTCCTCAGCGCCATTAGTCCCTAATAGCGTGTAGACAGAGGATAGAAGGCAACGGCTCGTGAAATCCCTACGTGAAATTCCCGCAAGTCAAAATGAAAGGATTGTGGCAGAAGAGCCCGACGATGTGGTACCCTGCCGAGAACGAAAAGAGTGGACGCAAGGACCCGATGATGTGGTACCTTGCCGAGATATGGAAACGACAAATGGCTAGACTCGACGAAGTGGTGCCATGTTGGGGAAATGAAGTTAAGGAACGGGGAGGCCCAACGGCGCGGCACCAGGATCCTAGTGAAACGATTGTTAACTTAATGGCATAAAAATGTATATTTTGAACCTAGAGCATTTACTTAGAAAAATGCATTTTAGTATTTTTCAACATTAGAAATTAGTATTTGAGACATTTCCACATAAAATAATATTTCTGGCATTTAAAATTTTAGAAATTGTGATTTATGCATTTAAATGGAATTTTTCAATGAAATAAAAACCTTGACTTCAATTTTATTTTTTATTTGATTATAAATGTGTACAAGTGGAGTTCCATATTATCATAATAATGCTTGATTGATTGGTATGGATATAGTTATTAATGTCCTTTCTTTTGATCTCTCTCTTCTGCAAGTAAATAATTCATATAAAGTTATTAGTGTTCTTTCTCTTGATCACTCTTTGCAAGTAAATAATTCATATAAAAAATCATTATGGCAGATTTATTAGAAAGACAATGTAAGATGCACTGTTGAAAATAAAGATCATCGTCAATGGCCACCCAAGGAAAAGAGAACAAATAAAGCGAAGCAGATTAGAATGCTACGCCCCATCATTAACTTCGGTGATACTATTTCTGAGTCTTCTCTAGTGTTACTAATGGCTTAATAAGTCCACATTTTATGAATTGGCACAAAAGAAGAGAGAGCCTCAACCCTAATTCTAAATTATTTGAAATCAACGCGTAAATTAACGCGTTGCATGTATGGCGGCGATCTTTGACTTTGAAACTATGACCGACATTTTTTACTTGGAGATTATTTAGTGAGCAGGAAGAGACGTGGAATCTACGCCTCTTCAGTTCGGTGATATAATTTAATACAGATTCGCCTGGAATTTAACGTTCTACATAACGTAATTTTCCAGTTCAGAAAGTATTTGACGGTCGTAGTAAATTCAAAATGTAGAAAATGGTCGTAGTAAATTCAAAAAGTAGAAAATTACAGGAAGAGGAATAAAATTATCAAGGCTGTCAGTTTGAAATTGCAGTGCCAATTATTAAACGTAGAATAAAAAAGACGTAAGGCCGCGATCTCTTTCCAAGTCATAGTGTTGGTTTTGGGAGGTTCAGAACTTGTAAAACTAAAGGAAGAGTAGTCTTTTTGATAGAAGTTTTGGATTTTTAGTGATTTTTAATGGGAATTTTGAATTTTTTAATTTAATTTGTATAGTTTTATATATATATAATTTTAAATATTTTAAATTAAATTTAGTCATGTTATTTTTTATAATATTTTTTTGTTTTAATAAAGAACATGTGTCAGCAATAAAATGAATGCAGAAAAAATTACACATTTTTTACTGTAAAATATATCTTTTCGATACCAAAAAAAATCATCTACACAAAAAAAATCATGTAAAATATACTCCATCCCACTAAAGTGTGGACTAGAACTCTTAAATCAAATTTGTATATTTATTTATGTTAAATCTCTCAATCTGATAACTGTTGTTAGCGTTTGTTGCTATCGAGTGTAAGTATGATGAATTTCGAACTTACCTTCTCTTTACTATGAATCGCTTGGCCTCTTCGTGAGTCTTTATTTATTATCAAATACCAAATACCAAGTATGAAGTACAAGCATACTTGCTCATCGACCTAATGTTGACTAAATTTAGATTTTTTTTATTAGGGATCTATAAATGATTGCGTTACGGCTAATGAAACCAAGTTTGGTGATATAATTTACTACGGATTAGACATAGATTTGATATTATGAATTTATAAGTGACTGCATTATGTCAACTTGCTTTATATAATTTAATACGATCTAGATTTATATTTGATATATTAGGAATTGATAATTAATTGCCTTACACGTTCGCCTATATAATTTAAAAAGGAGCAGATTTAGATATAATATTACGAATTGACTTTTTAACGACTAAACCGGCAGCATAACATAGTCTTGCAAAACAGTCTTGAGACATTGAAAAATACGTATTACACATAGATTTGATAACAGTAATTTATTTTTTCCACAGAAAGCGGAAGCGGCAGACCTATACGAATGAATCTTGGAAAATGATCTGTCGGTAGTCCTCTTTCACGTGTTCCACATTGGAATTTCAAAAACATTTCACTTAACTGTGGAATTTCAAAAACATTTCACTTAACTGCAATGTTTAAAGTGTAAAATAAATATTAGTTTATATTTGACAAATAAATGTTCATTCTACCATATTTACTTAAGGGGTGGGAGAGTAATAATCATTCTTCCCAACCACCCAAGCTATATTCAATGGACTTTGCTATGTGATTTACTTATCTGATGCATCCAATTAGCAAGATTGGAATTTAAAAACATTTAACTCTCAAGGGCATTTTGCCATCAAATTCCAATATGAATCTTGATTTTGCTTATGTTCAAACTAAAGTAAGTTATGAAAAACAGATTATTACAAAATAATAATGGCTTATATCTATTAACAATGGTTGGCACTGGCTCAAAGTCTGTCTTATCATCTTTTTCTGGAGCATATCTACATAGAATTAAATAGAGATAAATACAGAGAATTAAATAGAGATGCAAACAATCAAAAGGTGCTTTTCTTGATAAAGGACTCTTATGGCTGCAAGAGTTTGAAAATTCTACTCATAGACTATGGGGTTATCAATATCTTCTAGATGTGATTTCTTGCTATGTTTTCTGTTGATGATATCTTAGTTTTTATTAGTCTATCTGGGTTATGGGACATGACAGTAGTTTTGTTGAGATTGAAGTTTTTTTGAACACTTTTTTCGTTATGGTGCAAAAATAGACTTGTTATTACAAGATCTATGATGAACAGTCAAGATGATGTACTTTTTTATTCAAGTCATTTGAATAACAAAAGTATAGTTTTTTTCATGTTGGAAAAACATTGTTGGCAAATCGGTATTCTTATTGTTCAAAGATGCAGATTACAACAGCAAAAAAAAGACTTACCACCATTCTTCACATTCACTCTCAGAATGATATTTGCCTCTACATGCCTACAATAGGGATCTAGAAGATGTCATAATCCAAATTCATGGGAATTGGTTGTCACATTATCCAACAATATCCACCTTGACAACAATTTACCTGATACCTTTCCCTTGCTTTGAACTCATCACATTTCCTGCAAGCTAAGAGAAGCTAAGCACCACTGCAACTTCCCTAATGTAATGGGTTTTGTGAGCATGTATGCACAATTCTTTTCAGTGTGAAATTTTTCAAGAACCACTCGACCTTCATCAATAACATGTCTTACAAAATGGTATTTTACAGGCATATGTTTCGTTTAACTATGATAAGCTGGATTTGTAGCCAAATGTATAGCACTTTGACTATCAAAAAATATTATTACATTATTTTGAAACCTTCCAAACTCACCGAGCAAACCTTTCAACCAGATTGCATCTTTGCAAGCATGTGAAGCATATATATAGTCTTCTTTTGTAGTGGATAAAGAAACAATGCTTTGAAGCTTTCACATCCAACTAATAGGACCACTTGCTTGAGAATAAAGACATATCCTGAAGTGGATCTCCTTTTGTCCAAATCACCTGCAAAATCTGAATCGACATAGCCACAGATTTCATCACAACAACCATTAAAGGTGATACAATAATTACTTGTGCCTTTGCGATACCGAAACACCCATTTCACTGCTACCCAATGTTTTTTCCCTGGATTTACCATGAATCTACTGACAACACCAACTGCATGTGAAATGTATGGTCTAGTACACACCATCAAATACATCAAATTACCTACTGCATTAGCATAAGGTACACGAGACATATGCTCATTTTATTCATCATTAATAGAACTCAAACCTGAATAAATCTTAAAATTGGAAGACAAAGGGATATTAACAGGTTTTACATTATTCATACTGAATCTCTAAAGTATTTTCTCTATATACTTCACTTGTGATAACCATAACTTACCATTTTTCATGTCTGTGTATTTCCATGCCCAAGATTTGTTTTGTTGCTCCTAGATTCTTCATATAAAACTTCCTATCCATCTAATCCTTCAACCTGTTGATTTCAACCCTGCTCTTGCTTGCTACAAGCATAACGCCAACATATAAAACCAAAATAATGAATATGTCATTTTCCAACCTTTTAAAGTAAAAACGACGATCATACTCACTTTTGGTAAAATTTTGGCTCACCATGAAAGAATCAAACTTTTTGTACCATTTCTTGGGATATTGCTCGGGGCCATACAATGAATTCATGAGCTTGCAAACAAATCTTCCTTTTTGATTCCGAAAAAACCCTTCTAGTTGTTCCATGTAAATATCATCATCTAAATCTCCATGTAGAAAAGTAGTTTTAACATCTAGCTTCTCTAACTCAAGATCAAGTAAAGCAACTAGTGCTAACACTAACCGAATAGAAAGAATCTTAACAACTGGTGAAACAATCTCATGGAAATTGATACTTTCCTTCCGAGAATACCATTTTGATACCAATATTGCTTTGTACTTATTAACCTTATCATCAACACCCTTTTCAACTTGTAGACCCATTTGCAGCCAACAACTTTTCTATCCTTTGGAAGTTCTACCAGGTCCCATGTTTTATCATTTTCCAATGCATCCATTTCTTCTTTCATTTCTAATTTCCATTTAGCATTTTCAAATGTCTCCATTGCTTCCCGATAACAACTAGGATCCCCATCGTTAGAAATCAAAGCAACAAATGAAGCATAATCTTCATATCTTTTTGGAAAAAATATGACACGTGTGGATCTTCACAAAGTTTGTTGTGGCTGTGACGTTTCCTCTATTTCTTGGAAATATTTTGTAATATCATCTACATATACAGTCTGAGCTTCTTCATGGACATCTTCATGATCCTCCTTTCTTGTAGATAGCCAAGTCTTGAATTGAATTTTCTGAATATATGGTTCTTATGCCTGCTTCATCTTAACATATCTAATTTCATGAGTGATGATTCATCAAATGCAAGATATATGCTAATGATGATCTTGTGGGTAGTAGGATCCCACAATATGTACCCCTTCATTCCATCACCATTTCCAACAAAGATGTAAAATTTTGACTTCGGATATAATTTAGAACGTTTATTCTTTGGAATTAAAGCATAAGCATCACAACCAAAAATATTAATATTCGAATAATCACAGGGGTGTCATGTCCATACCTCTTCTGGAATCTTAAAGTTTATTGCAGTTGATGGTGATCAATTTACTAGATAGTATGTTATAAGAACTGCTTCTCCCCACAACTTCTGCTGCAATTTGGCATTACTAAGCATGCACCTTGATCTCTCTAAAAGAGTCCTATTCATGCATTCAACAACACCATTTTTCTTAGGAGTGTAGACTGTGGTTTTATTCCTTTCGATCCCAGCTTCTTTGAAATATTTATCACACTCCTTAGATGTGAACTCATCTCCATTATCTATTCTAATTCACTTGATCCACCTACCAGTGCTCTTTTCAACCAAAGCTCCAAACTACTTAAAGAATTAAACACATCATCCATCATCCTTTCTTTTCAATAAGTAGATCCAAACCTTTCTAGAGTAATCATCTATAAATGTAACAAAATATGATGATCCTCCAAATTAAACCATAGGGGTTGGTCCCCACACATCAGAATGAATGTAATCTAGGATACGTTTACTAATATGCTTCCCTAATTTAAAATTCTGTCTAGTCTGTTTTCTGAACACACAGTTCTTGCAGAAATTAAAATTAAGATATTTTCATATAGGAAGTAACTTAAGAGCAACAAGTACCTTCATCCCTTTCTCACTCATATAACCCAAGCACTAATTTCATAAACGAGTAGCCCGGTCAATTGTAACATCAGACAAAATTGTTGCTTGACGCACCTCAGTTCTTCCTTCTAGCTTATAAAGGTTCCTGATCATCATTTTAGGCTTCATGACAAACTAAAATGCCCTTTGGCACCTTCATCATTCCATCTTGAACTGCAAATTTATAACTAACAACATATAGAACTCCCATATATATTAGTTTCTTCCTGAGTTCGGGTACATGCCTCACCTATGTTGATGTTCTCATAGCCCCAATCCCAATAATTTTATAGGAAAATTCATTTCCCATCAAGACTACACCATCATTAATTAGTTGGTAGGTAGAGAACCAACTTCTATGAAGACACATATGATGAGAGGCACCATAGTCTAACAAGAAATCCTTTTGATAATGTGAACGATTATAAATAGACAGTACCTCATCTATCATACCTAAACTAGTCTCTACTGCATTTGCTTCATTCTTGGAGTTCTCTTCGGATGAATCTTCTTTGGCTTGCCTTTTCCAATAACCCTTCTTTAGATTTCCACATTTGTTACAATACCAACACTTTAGCTTACCCTTCTTAACTCTCGATTTAGATCTAGAATCATTTCTCGAATTATGCCCTCGTTCTCTAGACCGACCTCTAGTGGCCATTGCAACTGTTGCTGAATTTTTTGAATTGTTTGTCCTATGCAACTCTTCACATAACAAGGCTCCAACAACATTTTCATATTCAAAATCATATGAATTATTAAACCACATAAAGGTGATAATATGATTCAAGGAATCAGACGATGTACAAAGAAAAGTAATTGTTTTGTCTTCATCACTAAATGTTTCACCCAAACTAGTAAACTAACAAATTAGATCATTAAAAGTATTTAAATGATCAGGGCTCTTCATACTTTCAGCCATTCACAGGGCATATAGATTTGTCTTCACAAAGATTCTATTATTCAAGGACTTTGTCATATACAGGTTTTCAAGCTTATTCCATAAACCAACTAATATTTCTTCTCCAACGATATTAAACAAGACTTCATCTTCTAGGAACAGACGAATGGTGCTGGGGACTCTGGTGTCCATATTGTCCCAATCTTTGTCTAACATGTCCACGGGCTCCTTTGGTTTTCCCACCGGTGCTTTCTGCATTCCTTGTTGCACAAGCAAATCTCTCATCTTGAGCTTCCATAACTCAAAGTTAATATTCTTGTTAAATTCTTCCACCTCAAATTTGGCTCTCTGCACCTTTGCCATTGTCTCAAACAACCAGATCAAAACTTTAAAAAAACAGGCTCCTTAAATAATAGTGGATCAAAGTTTAAATATATATCAAGTTTACCTTATTTTGTCACGCCTTTCAGAGGGTCATGAGTGTGACACTCAAAAAATTTCTCTCTATCCTCAATCTCTAGTAACACGATTTCCTTTTTATTTTCCACGTGGGAAAGTTTTTGTGCTTTTTTCACAAAAAATGGCCTTTCAATAAATTCGACAGCAAGTTCCTCCAACACTATCATGCACAGATCTAGTCTTCGTGGCCTCCATTCAATTCAACGATTTTTAGATTCACGAGTTTGGGTACGTCCTCCATGGCTTCTGCCTCTACAACTTCACACGTTAAGCTCTGATGCCACTTGTTGGAAGCGAAAGCTAAATAAAATAGAGATCAAATAAGACATAAATTAAATAATGGCAATCACATAATTTGACACAGATATTTTACGTGGTAAAACCCTCAAAAGGGAAACATCCGTAGAGCAAATAGTATCTATATTCTTATTGCTCAAAGATGGAGATTACAATAGCCAAAAGAAGCTTACAACCATTCCTCACATTCACTCTCAGAATGACATTTTCATCTAAGGCTTACAAGGATTTATAACACTTCTTACATAGTTACACGAAACTAACCAATCAATTACACATTCTATATTGAGCTGATAATGAAAAATAATAGGGATCTAGAAGATGCCATCCAACAATAATAAGATTTAAAAAATAATGACTTGTAATTTGATTAAGTCCATGGGTGTCATTATATTTATTGCAGAGAGCTCTAGATGAGTTGTGTTTTGAGTTAACTAGTTGATTATTGGGTAGTTAAAACTACATTCTTCTAGACATTGTATCTAACCATATTTTCTTATAAGTCTTATAGGATTTTTCTCTAAAATATTTCTTATCATGGAGTTTGTTCACTTGTAATAACATAAAGAGTTTTATTTTGTCTTTGAGATAAATTCCTAAGATCATCAATATTTAACTTAATTAAAATTATTATAAAATTTCTCATTTTTATATTTTGGTGTGTTAATAACTAAATGTGATTCTCTCATATTTTACAAATTTTTCAAAATATTTGTAACAAAATTGATCGAGTAATCTTTTAGTTCATCATAACTATATTAATTTAGCACTTAGCACTGAATTGATTGTCCTCAAAAATTTTGAATACGATGAAAATAATTTTCAATAAAAAAAACAATTGATTTTTTAATTTTTATAAAGTCTGATAAATATACATAAATGTTGGGATTTTTATAAAAGAACGCTTTATATTTAAATATATGTAAATCGCCTTTCATGACCAAGATTATGGCAAAACAGTAAATTTGTTTTACATTGTGGCAAAGGGAATCGAGGATTTATAAGGTTTTGAATAAGTAAGGTTTTGAATTCAATCAAGAGATTATATATAGAGAGATATTCTCATCATAGTCTACACAGATCAAATGGCATTGGTCATACCCGTTTTGTTCTGCATATCTGACCTAACTGAAACCGTTTTGTTCTGCAAATCTGACCTAACGGAAACCCTACGATCGCGTCACTGAAATCCCGGGCTCCACGACATCCACAACAACAACAAAGATTCCAATTTATCTTTTTAGTTACGTATTGGTCATTCATGCTTGTAACAGTTTTTAAAGCCAAGCTATCAATTTTAAGACCTTACAACAACGCCAAAAATAATGCCTTCACCTGTAATGAAATATCTTATTTTCACAACCTAATGACGACATCAAAATAATGCCTTCACCTCTAATGGAATATCTTCTTTTCTGTGCTTCAATTTTTATGTTTTAGAGATATTGCTTTCGGATTTAATAAGGTCATGAAGGATTACAAAACCCTTCCTTTCCTTTGATATTATTAAAATTCTAATAATATCACAAACAACATACCTTTCATATTTGATTATTTTAAATGGAGTTTTTTTCATTCTTTTCAACCATGGATCCACAAAACTTGATTTTATTCATAATATCTATACCTAGAAGATAATTTGGGAGCTTACCTCTATTGAAGATATGCTCTTTGTTAGGAATCTATCAATTGTAGTACTAAGATTTACTTTAACTCTGGTTCCATTTGTTTATGTTTCTAATTGGTTCTAATTTATTAGACATTGAGACTCATGTTTAATAACTAAGATATAGTTTAGGGTTTGGAGTGTGCTAAATTTATTTTTGAAATTATAAAAAACTATAATGAATAGATTCATCATAAATTAAAATTTAAAGAGTAAATCAAAATACAAATACTAGATTATCATGATTATGTGTATGTATGTGGTTTATATGAATGTGATCCTTTACAATTTACTAAGTGTCATCTATAATCTATTTTTCTATATAAAATAAAACAAAGCATTAGAAGATTTACATGATTAGGAAGCTCAATAAAGACAAAATAACAATATTGGTTAGTGAAAATTGTGAATTAAAACAAAGTGAATCCTAGGCATATGTGTGTGTGTGTGTGTTTAACATTTAGGTTAGGGCTAATACTTTAACATTTTGTTTACTAAATATTTCATTATTTTATTTAGTTTTCATGTGTCAACTCCAAGTTAGGGCCAAATCCAAGTATATATACATATACATATATATATATATATATATATATATATATAGAGAGAGAGAGAGAGAGAGAGAGAGAGAGAGAGAGAGAGAGAGAGAGTTAGTTAGTTTAGGTTAGAGCCAACACTATAAATTTTTGTTTATTTAATATTATATTATTTTAAATTCAATTGGCATGTGTCAACTCCATGTTGAGTGCATAATTACACTTCTCCCTCATATTGGTTGTAGAAATAGCCTCTCTGCGCAATAAGAAAATTTAGCCAAATCCCATGATTCCATGTAGCATGATACTAAGGAATTTTTGTAAGTGTCACTCTACTACTATTGACATAGTAAAATATTATCAATTTTGATTCAAGTCAATTTGATGTTCTGAAACAAACAATTATTCTCTACCAATAGGTGTTAGAATAACATTGATCTGTGTTATTACACCCAAACGTGTGAGAATAACACTGATCCAAAGGTGTTAGAATAACATATATCAATATTATTACACCGATAGGTGTTAGTGAACTCTTCTCTCCATATTTGTAAAATGGAGGTTGATCTCCCAAAGTCCTAGATTCATATATATTTTTCTTTGTCATCAATCTTAGTTAACTAATGTGGTTAACTACTTAACTCTAAAGAAATTCCTTATGAACTAACAATGAAAGTTGATGAGTCCAAACTATACCAACTTCCCTATAATTCACAGCCTCCTCTTTTTCACAAAGAACCAAATTCAATCATGGTTTAAATATAATAATTTGACTAAATACGACATAGGAATATAGTTAAATAATAGTAATCTAAATATTTCAAAAATGACACTTAATACATTGTTATTCATTACAAAAATACATGTTGTGCACACCAACACAGATGAAACCCACTCTTATCCTCCTCAAGATCTATTATTATGTGTCACCTGCTATAACACAAAAAAATGGATAGATGCCACTACTACATAGAGGGGGGTTTTGAGAAAATATTTGAGACAAAAAATGATCAAATTGTCTCAAGTTGAGACAAAAAAGATTGTGTATTGTTTCAAATATTGTTTTGAACTGAGTTCTTTGTCTCTCTAAGACAAATGTTGAATGCAAATTTTTTTGTCTCTCTCAAAACACTATTATGTCCCAGTTTAAGAAAAAAACATGTATTGTCTCAAATATTGTTTTTAAACGAGTGCTAAATTAAGACAATATTTTTTTTTTCTATCTAGAGACAATATAGAATGAAAATCCTTTTTTTTTCAGGGGAAAAACCACCTTCCTACTATTCCAAAGGAATCTAGGAAAGCTAACACGGGAAATCTCAACAAACTTCCTCACATATCGTGTGTGGTAGGTCGAGCAAACCGTGAGCCGTATATCCAAGCCAGAAGATGTCTCAATGGAATTGAACCCAGGTGGATGGAATAAAATCCATCAAACCCCACCTACGGACCACCGTATCCTTGACAGAATGAAAATCATTTTGTCTCTCAAGAGGCAATATCAATTTTTTCTCTACAAAAGCATTATATAAAAAGGTATAGAGACAATTGCTTATTATTAAGCTAAATCAACATAAATATTTTTTTCCCTGCATGGGTGTAGACCAACTGAAAAATGAATGAAATGATGTGGCACATTGTAAATAGGTCACAGGTTTAGACCCCGATTAGCACTTTCCCATGCTTGTAGTATGTGTGGATACACCTAGGGGTATAGTTGTAGCATATGAGAATTGATCCCGTTTCATACGAGTACAAGTGCCACCTCACTTGTCGATTCCCCTAGTACCAAAAAATATAAAAAAATATTATTTCCTTACTGATGCTCTTCAATTCAGTTAACATTCTTTAAGAAATTTGCAAAGAAAGAGGGAAGTCTCTACGGAAGTTCCAATAAAAGCATCAACTTGAAATTCAAAGAGAAAATTCTGATTTTGTATAGATATGTTTAAATGTTACAATGATCTTTGAATTACCAGTAATTGTTACATAATACTCTCAAATACAAATATTTATTTTTGCTATTTCATTGAATTAAATTTGTTTCTATTTTTCTTATTTAGTGGAGATCAATCCACACTAAATCTCCCAAATACACCTCCCATGAGCAACTCTATGTAAAATTTAAACCTCTCATTACAAAATTTCTATAACAAAATTACATATAGATATCTCTTGCAAAAATTATATATCAAAACTACATCTCATTTAAATAGATTAGATATTAAATAAAATTAAGTATCATACGATGCATCATGATATCTGATTCTTACTATTAGTGCTTCACATATAGCCCAACATATACTCTTGGATTTTGACATTAGGGATGCAACTTTTCTTAGTTGTTTCATTTGAAGACTTCATTGTTTTATTTAGCCACCAAGAACCACTTTCTTGTTGCTAAATGTTTTCATCCAAACATGCATGGCGTATGTTCAATATTTGACAAATTGACTCACTTCGTCTTTACTGAACCACCATCTGATCTAGTATGTCTACCACTTCTGGTTGACATGTTCGCTTCACTAGATTCTCGGCTTGTTTCGTCGTTCTTGATATCTAAAGATAGCTTTAAGCATTTTAGATTCTCTACTAAGCCTCCATCGGCACTTCCTAACCTCTCATGTATTTGTTGGTTTACATTAAGTTGTAATCCTATACTTTCTGGACTTTCGGTTGCTTCTGCTTTACTATGCCCTTTCATTGATGGGTTTGTGTAGAGAGAGAGCCACTAGTTCTGTTTCATCTCAAGGGTGTTGCAAATCCTAAAACAATGGAACAAGAATTTTTATCTAGATCGAAAGGTGCAGATGCAAGCAAATACAAAATCTAGTATGAGGACATAGCTAGTAACTTAAGCTATCATGTATGTGATTCTTGGTTGTAAATGCTTGGTTAACATTGTTTGTCAAAGCTCACCTTCTCACTTAGTTTCTCAATGTATTCTAATTTCTATTGCATAACATTGAACTTATGCATCTTGACATTATGATAATTGTTGAATAATGTAGTTACTCCAGTTGTTCGATAGTGA
The DNA here is from genome assembly GCA_027924585.1 of Larix kaempferi. Taxonomy (NCBI): domain Eukaryota; kingdom Viridiplantae; phylum Streptophyta; class Pinopsida; order Pinales; family Pinaceae; genus Larix; species Larix kaempferi. The sequence continues at coordinate 3,491,215 of BSBM01000153.1, forward strand.
AATTTATTGGGTTAGTTAATTGTTGTTTGTGAGTTGGAAGATTCATAAAGTCAAAATCAAGACATTGCATCTAGACAATTTCTGCTAGCTATATTGTTTTAGAGAAAAATTATCCAATAGTTTAGGAACTAATGCAAAGCATGTGTTATTGAATGTGTGAGCAACAAAGAATTTATATAGTTGTAGCAACAATCAGATTTCATTTTGTTTTATGTGTATTTTGGAATCTATCTCTAACCAACATAATGGTATCATAGCAAGTTAGAACCTTCAATCAAGTGAAGGATTTCGAAGCCAATTAATTTCAACATAAACTTGGAAGAATGGTTGTAGAAGAAATCTAGTCTAGATCTCGTGTCGATCAATGGTCCCAAAACTGCTAGGGTGTGACCAACTGCTTCGTTCGCTAGTGATAATTTGCCAAGATATGACCATCTAAGGCACATTTTTGAAATTTAATTTTCTACTATATCATTGCGACCATTCCCAGAGAGAGGGTATGACCATGTCTCTTTTTTAATATATATATATATATATATATATATAAAGAATGTGTATGTCATCATTAAAAGGGGAGTAGTTTATTTATTTTACATTTTGGACTTTAGGGTGGGTTTTCGTCGAAATATGGTAAAACATTTTTTGGTAAAATCTAAATCTGGAAGTGTTCAAATTGTGTTTTTGAATCCATGATGATGATGATTAACATCCACTGAGAACAACTTTGGTCTATTGGACCTTAAGAAGGTTATTACTTGGTTTGCTTTAAACTTTTGTTCCTATGCTCAAAAATATTGGTAAGAAGCTTTCCAAGATCACTATAGGTTTGGAAAGTTAGGAGGTTAGCAAGGTTTGTATTATAGAAAATACTATGAAACCCATATCTAATGTGAGTGTAAGCAGGGCACTCTAAGAGAAAGTGATTTTCATCCTCAACGCTCATAGACTCACAAAGATGGCAAACCCTTTCCGCCCACGGAGTTTTTGGAATAGACCAATGCCCTGTTTCGCTATGAAGCTCGCGAGAGTTAGTTCTAATCTTGTCTATATTAGTTTTCTTCTTTGAACAAGTTACTACTGAGAGATATTAATGATCTTCCAAATTAGGGATAATGACCGTCTTATAGTATCTTAGTTTTCTCTTAACCGCTAAATTTTTCTCGCACCACAATTTCTCTTTAAACTTAAAGGTAATAATATTTTTGATATTATTTATATTCTGTAAAGTGTAATTTTCATCAATGCCCCGATGGTCTAACCAAGCCATCATATCTTTACACCAACTCCGCTTGAGGACTAGTTGGTTTTGACTTGAATTTAAAGCAATTTTAGGAAGTCTCTCGTTTCCCATGTCATTTATCTTGTGCTTGTACATCAGGTACCTAGTCATATCCCTACTCTCGATGGGGGAAAGACACATTTCTATAAGGAGAATAGGATAAGGCACATTGCTTTTAATTTTGAGGTTATAAGTTATAAACCGCTTCTAGATTTTCTCAATCTTTCTCAAAGATTCTCTAGATTTCCAATTGAAATAATATGGATCGGAAAAGGTTGATGTTGGCATGGGATAGATCCATTGGAAGTGCGGAAGCCGACAGGCTCGAAAGCAAAATCCCGTGAAAGAAGGAATCATCGTGAAGTCCAAGGAAGTGCAAGAATAGTTTAGAATACTTAATTGCTAAGTTGGTCGAATGGACCATTTTGTAATAAGATAGAAGCATATAAATAGAAGTGCATTGTAAGCCTAAGGGCATCGAAGTTTTGTAGGATAATCCTAACTGGGACCTATTCAAAATTTTGCGGGGTTATGTTTTGACTGTTTCTGCGATAGGTTTTTCCGTAGTGTTTAATGAATGCATGGAGATGTTCGATTATGAGGTCTATCTTCTGTCTTTTACAATGATGAACAATTGTGTATGTTTATGATATCGCAGATTTGATGATGCTTAATATGTTTAAGTAGGATGAGTTTGTTAATGTGAATGGTTTATGATAAATTTGCGAATTGCCTCTGATGTGAATGATAAATGAATTGTGGATCATAGAATTAGTTATCTCTGGTTCGTGCGATAGTGTGGATTCTAGGCATACGATCATATCCTCCTCACCATTGTGGAATCTTGGTTCCTACAGCACCCTTATCTGCCTCGGGTGAGACCTCACCTGCTTTGCAAGTGTTGTTGGAAAGGGTAAATCCTTTCTGGGTTGGTGAATAAGGGGTTGTTGGTGTTGTTGATGACAGTGTGAACCCCTGTCGAAAGACCCTGTGTCAACAAATGGTTTCATTGCCGGGACCTTGAGAAGAGAGAAGAGGATATACTGTGGCATCCGATGAAGCCAGAGATCCAACAGTGGTTCAGTCAGAAAGAAGAAGCATTTGTGAAAGAAGAAAAGAGGAACCTGGTACAGACAATAGAAAGTTGGTTACAAAAGCACATATATTCGGATATCCATGAGATATTCTTCGTCGAGTTTCCAGTAGTACTATAGGAGTGGCTTGGGTAGTTGACATTCAAAGGACATACCAACTAGAGTATTAGGTCAAATCAGTGAACTCTAGAAGTAATTTGACAGCTGAAGCAAGTCAACAATACAGTATCCAAGGCTGTTTATTTCTGGGTTGATAGTATCCTAGAGGGGTACATCACTGAATTCGCGGTAGATACCAACAGTTCCTACAACGATGCAGAAAGATGATTTTCAGGGGGTCAAGGGGAAGGTTTTTCCTGTCGCTAAACATGTGGATTAAGATGTTGGCATGCGAAAAGGGCATGTTGAAAATGACCTCCGATGAGTAGATAGATCAGTTTGTAGGGGTTGTAGGTATCGCATGGTTACAGATCCGCTAGAAAAGATGTAGGGTAGATGGACATGAGTGACAACGAATTTTTAAGGGAAGTTGAGGAAGACTATGGTACCTTGAGAAGTGGAATGATATTCCAGCGTCCTAATAAGAAAAGGAGGACTGAGGAAGAGTCCCTTAAGAGGACCGGAAGGGAAGACTGCGCAACAGGGCCATAGATGACAGAGCTCCCTTATTACAAAGATGAAGGTGGTGACCAGGCTACCCCAGAAGAAGGATGGATTGTAAGCTACCACATACCTTTGACCCCGCACACCAATTATCCATTTAAAGGAAAAACCACAAATAGTTCGCAAAGCTGTCCCACGTGTAGTGGAAAATGTAGCACATCAATAAGTCACAACAATAGGAACACCACGATGGCGAACGATACGAAGATGCCAAGTTTTGTAGGAGACGGGAGAGAGGATCCTGAGCAGTTTTGGTTTTTATGCGAAGCAGTGTGGACCGTGAAGTAGGTCCAAGATGAAAACATCAAAAAGGGGAAGCTGGTGATGTCCTTTCAGGATAGTGCATTGGACTGGTACATAAAGTTTAGCAGGGTTCCGGGAAAAACGTTGGCAGAAATTAAAACAACGATGATTCAGGAATTTAAAAAACCCAAATCGAAAGCATAGTACATTACTAACCTCAACGAGATTAGGAAATACTCGAACGAGCCGATATGGGAGTTGGATCAGAGATACAAGACACTGATAGTGAACGTTTTCCAATAAACAACCTGCAGCATAAAGAGTGGTTTATCACCGGGTTGGTACCACATATTCGAGGACCATTGATGCAGCAGAAGGTTGCGGATCAAACCGAAGCATTAGAAATCGCAATGAAGCTAGAGGCTTCGCCGATCGGAGAGACTAGAGCTGGAATGGATAAGATTCAAGCAAAACTAGCTACTTTGACGCTCCAACTGCAAGATATGAAGCAAGGAAAAGATACCTGCGCAGATGTATGGTGCACCAAATGCAGGGCGGAAGGCCACCATAAGGATAATTGTTCAGTGTTTTAGTAGTATTTGAATTCAGGGGCGTCGAACCCCCTTCACCAGGAAGGCCTGCCATGGTGTCCCATTTTCCAGGCCAGGGGGCATCGACCGAAGGAGTGCATATACTTACAGAAGAAGGTGTTGAAACCAACAAGTCTATATTGTAAATTATGTCGATCAGTGGGGCATGACGAAAGGGATTGTAGAGCCCACGATTTGTTGCAAGAATGAAACATGGATGCATACCTGGTCAAGGGAGAAGAGCAACAACTGGGGTTGCAGCAGTCGCAGTACACCTAGCCACAACTACAGTTTAGTTAGACACTGCAATTTTCCCAAGGATAGTACGGGAAACTACAATACAGGGCACCGCAGTATCTGCAACCACAGTACCAGTAGTCGTTGTATCAAAAATACCCACAACCATAGTATCAATAGCCATAGTACTAGCAGGTGCAGTACGGACCGCCACGTGGAGGATTTGGTGGAGGGTTCTGTGGAGGATGTGGTGGTAACGCGAGAAGAGGAGGAGCCACCGGACGAGGGCGAGGACCCCCTACATGTTATAATTATGGGAAGCAAGGACATTTCACAAGGGATTTCCCCAATCCGGCCCCGCAATGCATGTACTGCAGTGGTGAGGACCATAACATCGAATATTTCCCATAGCTCATTGCCAGATGGAAAACGAAGAACTTACCATCTCCATTGAGCCAAAACCAAAACCAAAACCATAACCAACCGGCAGTACAGAAGATATCGAAAGAAGCTAGAAAGCACTCTACAATGATGGGAATAGTGACAGAAGGAAAGGTGGCAACAGGAGCTGACTAGCCGCACCATAGCGTTCAACCAACGAAAGTGAAACATGTCATCTTCGATGTGGAGGCCAAAAAGGAAGTCCTCTCAAAGGAACAATAGGGAATGTTGAGGCGGCAGAGGAACGCATCTTCTCAAGTAGAGATTTATGATATTCTACTGATGTTCGATCGGACAAAATCACGGCAAAAGGCCACTACTGTAAGAACATTCATCGGGAGTTGCTTAGAATTAGTAAGAGATGAGGAAGCATTGGAGGAGATATCCAAGATATTGTGTCAACAGGAGGGTGGACATCAGGAACTCAGGATTAATCACATACATAATAAAAGAAAGACAGGTAGAGAAATGAGGATGTCGGCACAAATTGAAGCGTTCGATGTCGAATCGATCATTTTGGATTTAGGGTCAAATGTGAACATTCTGACAAAAAAAACATGGGAAACAATGGGAAAACCACAAATGACTTGCTCACCAGTACAACTACAATTGGCAAACCAAAGCAAGGTCACCCCTCCTGGCTGAGTGTGTCAACTTCCCATTGAAATCGAAGGACATCATACATATGCTGATTTCGATGTTATAGAGATAGTAGATAACACATGTCTGTATCCAACACTATTTGGAATCAATTGGGCAATGGAAAATCAGGTGATCATTAATTTCAAGAAGCAGATCATGTCATTTGAAGATCGGGAGAGAAGGGTTTTCGTGCCACTAGATCCTGCGGAAGGACAACGATATGTGGATCCCACCAAAGATGAATATACAGAAGGATGGGATATCCTGTATAACATTTCTGAATATTATATCAATCCAATTGATGAAGGGGAGTTAGAATTGTGGAGCTCTAGTTTAGCATCTTCGGACTCAGATGAGGTGTTGGAAAATTGGAAAAACCAACTTCATGAAGTGTCGTTTCGTAGATGTGCCAGGATTACACAATTGGTATGTTGGGTGGCTACTAAGGAGTGCATGCTTCCAACGTATGAAGGATTACGAAATATGAGCACCTTCCTAACTGAATTCAAAGAAAAAGTAGCGGAACCGCAGAGACTCTTGGCCTTGGAGGAAGCTTTGAAGGCTACTCCTGCGCACTGGTGGGCAGTGCATAAGTCAAGGATATCGAACTGGCCACTATGCCGATGCCTCTTGGAGGTACGTTTCGGTGACACCACAGCATGGAATGGCCAAAAGTATGATGGCAGAGGTAACCCAAATGAACATGTGAAGGCTTGTCAGCACCAATGGGCAGTGCGACTGGAGCAGGAATGGGTGCATTCCTTTGTGCATACATTGGATGAAGTACCGCAGAGTTGGTATGTTGCAACAGAGCTGCGACTCGGTACAATTTATTGGGATCAACTAAAAATTGGCTTTAGCCAAACGTTCTCCTTCTCAAATGAAAGTCCCTTCATCCATAATGCACTTTAGGAAATCAAGAAGAATATTTTTGATGTGGAACCGACAATGCAGCCATCAGAACTCCGATGGACCATGACACCCAAAATGATCATGAATTGCTACGACGTCTTAGGAGAGCCAAATGATGAAAACGACCCAAGAGCCACATATGTGCCGGAGTCTGAAGGCAGTTGCAACATGAAGGAACATGAGCTGCCATCAGACAAGTACAACCAGCCACTGAAGATTACGAAGGTAAACATCGGGTCGGAAGAAAACCTGAAACTCACGAGCATTGGAGATTATTGGTACGAATCAACTATCGCAAAGATGACAGACCTGCTACACACGATTTTTAGGACTTGTTCCTAACGAAATTCTCAGAAATTGAGGGAATCTCCAAGGACCTCGACGAAATGAAGATTCCCTAGAAACCTGGTGCAAAGCCGAATAAAAAAAGACCATATTTCTTAAACCCACGACACAAGGAACGAGTACAGGCTGAGCTTGAGAGGATGCAAGAAGCCGGCATCATTGAACCTGTAGAAGAGTCACAATGGATTAGTCCGATGGTCATCCAAGATAAGAAAACCAGTGAAGCAAGAATTTGTGTCGACTTAAGGAAGTTGAACGATGCATGTTTACACGACCCGTTCCCAACACCCTTCACAGATGAAGTACTCGAAAGGGTTGGCGGCCAGGAAATTTATTCGTTTACGGATGGGTTCTCAGGCTACCACCAAATTAAGATTGCGAATGAGGATAGGCATAAGACCACGTTCGTCATAGAATGGGGGTGTTATCAATATACAGTAATTCCATTCTCTCTAAAGAATGCCCCCGCAATATTCTCACGACTGGTAGTTGCGGCATTTAAAGACTATATCCATAAGTTTATCGCGATATACATGGACAATTGGACAGTATATGGGCTGGTCAAAAACCACATTGCGAACCTTAGACTGATGTTAGAATGATTTCGCCACCACTAGATATCTCTTAACTTGAAGAAATGCATCTGTTGCGCCCCATTCGGCATACTGCTGGGACACATCATTTGCAAGGAGGGTCTGTTAGTTGATCCAGCAAAGATTGCCATCATTGTTGACCTTCCACCCCCGACAACAGCTAAGCAAATCAAGGCAACATTGGGCCACACAGGATATTACCGCAAGTTCATCAGAGGATACGCCGCAATCACAGCACCCATGGAGAAACTACTAAAGAAGGATGCGAAGTTTGAGTGGAACGTAGAACACCAAAAGAGTTTAGATTCTTTGAAGACAAAGATGGTGGAAGCACCCATCCTTGCCTTCCCAGATTGGAAGAAAGAGTTTCATGTCCATGTTGATGCGTCATCCATCCCACTCGGTGTTATCTTGGCCCAACGAAGTGAAGGTGACATCGACCTTCCGATAGCTTTCGCAAGTAAGAAGCTGTCGATAGCAGAAAAGAACTATACAACCACTGAACGAGAAGGACTAGCGATGGTCTATTCCTTACAAAAGTTTCAACATTACATTTTAGGGGGCCACTTCAAAATGTTCACCGGCCATTCAGTGCTGAAATATTTGGTGAACAAGCCTATGATGGGGGGGGGGGAATTTGTCGATGGCTACTACTCTTTCAGGAATTCGATTTTGAGATCATTGTGAAGCCATGACAGTTGAACGCAGGATCATACCACCTGTCAAGGATTGAGTCGGGGGAGGAACCGCGAAACATCGATGAAGGATTATCGGACATTCATCTATTCAGAGTTGAAATGTCGATGACTACTATGAACCAATTATTCAGTTCCTAGCAACAAAGAAGGCACCAGAGGAGTTCACCACCAGTCAGAAGAAATAGTTAGTTGTCAAGGCAACGAACTTCCAACTAATTGCAAGATAGTTGTATAAGATGGGCCCAGATGAGATATTGTGTCGCTACGTTCTCCCACATGAGCAGGAAAGGATTTTAGTTGAGGCACATGATGGCATTGCTGGAGGACATTATGGAGGCTAGGCCACCACGAAAAGGATCCTGACAACCGGGTTATGGTGGCCAACCATGCATAGTGATTCCACTAACTATGCCAAGACCTACGATGTCTGCCAATGCACAGGAAAACCATTGAGACGGGACGAGATGCCATTAATACCCCAGGTTATGTTGCAAGCATTCGAAAAATGGGCAGTAGATTTTGTAGGGCCCATTAACCCTCCAGGAAAATGCACCAGATCGTGCTACATCATAACTACGATAGAGTATTTGACACGTTGGCGGAGGCCGCGCCAGTCAAGGATTGTACCACATCAATGACCATTAGATTCCTCTTCGACAACGTGGTCACTAGATTCGGATGTCCAAAGGTTTCGCTAAGCGACCAAGGAATGCACTTTGTGAACAAGACAATCACAGCACTAATGGAGGAGTTTCAGGTTCAGCATAAGAAAAGTACTCCCTACCACCCTCAAGCAAACGGGACAGTAGAAGCCTTCAACAAAATCCTGGAACACACACTCACAAAGGTATGCAACACGAATTGAGATGATTGGAACCTTACCAGCATAGATCCATCTTAAACCCGTATCTATCAAGCACCAAGAGGGATCCAATTTCTTGAGGTGTATTTCTTATTTTAAATTTAAACTCAAGAAATTTCATATCTCTTGATTGATAGACCCAAGTTTAAGTTTTATGTTTTTATTTTATAAACGAACATCGATTTTTTAATTAATTTTCATACTATTTTATTTTATGAGCCAACATGGATTTTTTTTAAATACTTTCATTAATTTTTTATTTTATGAGCCGACATGAATTTATTAATGGCCGACATAATATAATTTATTACTTTTTACTTTTTTTTACTCGTGTAATGTTACAACATCTCCCTCATACTTGTGTGTAATGTTACATCCATACACGTTACAACATCTCCCCCATACTGGGCTGTAGAGCACCTCGTTTCACTCAGTACAAAAATCCCAGTGGTCCTTTGGGCCTATCAAACCACATGCAAGCGATTAACTGGCCAAACTCCATTTAAACTTGTCTATGGTAAAGAAGCAGTTATGCCGATGGAATACATCATTCCAATCTTGCGTATCGCAGTGGCCACAGAGATGAGCGATGACATTGGATTGGAAGAACAACTAGCACAATTAGTACAGTTGGAGGAAGATTGGTTCATCGTGGGATTCCACCAGAAGGTTGAAAAGGATCACCAGAAAGCATGGCACGACCGTCATATTAAGCAGAAATACTTTCAGAAAGGAGACATGGTGTTGCTATATGATAGCAATTTCGTGATACACCCAGGTAAATTACAAATGCACTGGTTAGGACCCTATATCATCAATTTTGTCACTAATGGTGGTGCAGTGCAGCTACAAACCTTATATGGGGAATTGTTGCGTCGCATGGTGAATCGAAATAGGCTAAAGCTCTATCATTGTGATCTGACACAGTAGTAAAATATATATATATATATATATATATATATATAGATAGATAGATAGATAGATAGATAGATAGATAGATACAGAAATAGATAAATAATAATAATAGATATATAACGAATGGCACATCAGCCGGAGGAAATTACACACAAGGACGGGTTGTATCGCATCCAGGATGTGGATGGTGACATCAACATGGGGTTTTTTGGATACCAAGTTTTTGATCAGTTGGAAGGGATCGACGCCCATGCTAGGCACGTTTGGCACGCATCAGCACATGATGGAAGGATGGCCGGAGGCACCAAGGATGATAGATCGCACAGGGATAACATGCTGAAGAGTTGGGAGCAGTATAGTCACCCATCACGCACGTAGGAAGCCAGTTCACCACATGGAGGGGAAATGATGATAGAATCGATGTGTTAGGGGAATAGATTCGCGAGGGTTGTTCAAAGAAGATGTCTTGAATGATGGAAGAACATAAATATGGGAATTAGAGGTTAAGTGAAGCACCGATATAGTTACCAAAAGTAGGAATACATGCTAAGAACAGTTCAGGTCATTGCATAAGTTAGGAATTCCAAGGAGGCTGTGGAAATGATCCATTTCATTTCCTGCGGTAGCACACCAGGGGCACTGCGGGCTTGAACGAGGAGTGTGCATGAGCACCTTGAGAAAAAAGAAGCCGGGGAACTCGGGGGTCACAACGACGAGGTTTCACCTAAGATGTCTAAGTATATGGTAGCAGTTCAAAGCTTCATGTTCCCAGTGAACACCAGAAGAACAGGGGGTAGCTCCCTAGACTTGGTAGGAAGCAATCCAAGGTGCGAAATAGATGTGCTGAAATAGTCGGCCTGTTTTCCATCTTGGTGACGTCAACGACTCATGTCTTAGGCAGGAACAAATGTGGATTGAACCAACAAAATATGGAGATATAAATGATTAAGGTTTCAAGAGACTGGAGGATGAGTGCAAGAAGTACATGACAGCAAACCTGTGATCAACGGACGGAGATAAGAAAAACAAAACAGTGAGTTCTAGACATCAAGAACAATTTTAGAGATCGAGCACAGCACAAGGCAGGCGCAAAACAATGGCATCCAGCTGAGGTGGCTTGAGGGCGAGCCACAAGTTTGTGTTGGGGGCTTGTTGGCACAGGATAGATCTGTAGGAAGTGTGGAAGCCAACAAGTGAGAAAGCCAAATCCTGTGAAAGAAGGAATCATCGCGAAGTCCAAGGAAGCGCAAGAATAGTTTAGAATACTTAATTGCTAAGTCGGTCGAATGGACCATTTTGTAATAGGATAGAAGCATATAAATAGAAGTGCATTGTAAGCCTAAGGGCATCGAAGTTTTCTAGGATAATCCTAACTGGGACCTATTCGGCATTTCGCGGTGTTATGTTTTGACTATTTCTACGACGGGTTTTTTTGCAGTGTTTAATGAATGCATGGACATATTCGGTTATGAGGTCTATCTTCTGTCTTTTACAATGATGAACAATTGTGTATGTTTACGATATCGCGGATTTGATGATGCTTAATATGATCAAGTAGGAATAGTTTGTTAATGTGAATGGTTTATGATAAATTTGCGAATTGCTTCTTTTGCGAATGATAAATGAATAGTTGATCATCGAATTAGTTATCTTTGGTTCGTGTGATAGTGTGGATTCTAGGTGTAGGAGCATATCATCCTCACCACTGTGGAAGCTTGGTTCCTGCAACACCCTTGTCTGCCTCGGGTGAGACCTCACCTGCTTTGCAGGTGTTGCTAGGAAGGGTAACTCCTTTCTGGGCCGGTGAATAAGGGGTTGTTGGTGTTGTTGACGACAGTGTGAACCCCTATCGAAAGACCCTCTGTCAACAGTTGAAAATATAGAATATTTATGCTACACCTTTAAAAGGTAAAAGGATTTGTACATCATCTTAAAAAGGTGCATTTTAAGAGCTTTATGAAAGGTTAACATAGGGAATTTTTTTAGGAAAGGTTACCAATTTTTTTGTATTAAAGAAAAGTCGTATAAGGTTAATATGGCCTCAAGGAGTCAAAGTTATGTTTAGATCTTCATACACACACAGACACACACAAACACACACACACACACACACACATATATATATATTGGTCACTTAAGATGAATATATGATTGCATTCCCAAGATGTTTGGGAATATATAGCCCGTGAATATATAGAACTAGCTAATAAGGAAACCAAGTAAGCCATGACAAATGCCCAGAAAAAGAACACATATTAAATGCAAAGTCATTTTATCTCATCCAAGATGCTTTGGATCGAACCATCTTTCCCAACATATATGTCATGAAGTTTGCAAGAATATCCTAGTATATCTTGGAATCCAACTATTTGGGCATGACCATGCTAAAGAGTGTAAAACTGCAAATTTTAAGAAGGGATTTTGAAAGTTTAAATATGAAAGACTTGAATCAATAGATCGGTATATGACTCAGGTCATGGCCACCATAAATTAATTAAAGATGTATGGTCAATATATAACAAACCAAAAGGTAGTTGAAAACGTTCTTAGAACCTTACCTAGAAAGTTTGAGGTGGTGGTATAAGTTATTGAAGAAGCTAAAGACTTGAGCTAGCTATTGGTAGATGAGTTGATGGGATCTCTTCTATCCCATAATCTAGAATAAAGAGGAATGGTGATTCTTCTATGGATAATGATTTCAAAACAAATCTCTATTTCAAGAGGAATAGGTAGAGGAAGATGTAGATCAAGATCAATAGGCAGGGACAAAGGTAATAGTAGCAGTGATAAAAAATATGGTAAGGAAGATTTAGAACCAGAAAGGGGGAGCAACAACAGAGGCTCACAAAAAATTAGATATATGATAAATATAAGATAAGTATTTTTATTGTAGTAAGCTAGGTCAATATGGCAGTGAACGTAGGAAGAAGTGTTGACACAAACCCAGTCGACAGGGGTTCAACTCACTCTCGACACATACTGCGATCTTCCTGAGCACCAAACCAGATAGGTTTAACCCCATCTAGCAAGACCTGCGAAGTAGATGAAGTCTCACCTGAGATGTTCAGGAAGAGTTGACGGAACCATGTTTCCACTGGATGAAGGAGGATGGTTGCGGCTCAGTTACTTAACTTGTTGCAACATTAACACAGATCTTATGCAATTTACCCAGACAACATTTATATTCATCGCATCATTCAACATAAACATTTATCATTGCAACAAAATAACAGTAAAGCAAATATTGCATTAAGGAAACATTGCATCATTCATAGATCACAACATACGTTACCATAGACGAAAAGAAGAAACACAGGAATTTCGCACAATAGCTCTGTCATGTCATATTAACTCTGCAAAACACCCAGATACAGTATCTCTACAAAACAAAGATCTCTCAAGTTGCTCTTGATCTTAGGTACCCAATCACAGACACATATCAATATCTAAGGATTTTTCTTGACTCTTCAACACTTACAACTTGTGTCTATATATAGGCTTCCGCCTTTACACTGCTTGTCCACTTACTAACAACTTCCTAACCGATACCTTGAGAAAATGACCCAAAATCTAACTGACATGGTTCAATTGACCCAAAAACCTGCATACTGCAGTACAATTGACCCAAAATTACATAACATACGGTCCAAATGACCCAAAACCCACATACTGCGGTACAATTGACCCAAAAATACATAAAGTATTCTCCTTTGCACCTAGATTTCCACCTTCTATGATATCTTCTCACTTGTCACAGCATCCACGATGCTGCAATGCTAACTTACCAAACCACCTACCAACAGGCCCCCAACACAATCTTATGGCTTGCCCTCGAGCCGTGTCAGCTGGACATGGTGTACTCACTGGTCTTCACGTGGAAATCTTTGTATTGCTGCCGATTTTGCTGACCTGCTACATGGCTATTGTAGAAATTTCCACTATTATCGAGGTCCGAGCCCAGAGGGTGGTCACATAGGTGTGTGTCAACTCTCTGCTTCACTGCTTGCATCACCTAGAGTGCAGAGTCAGTGGCGGCGTTAATCTCAGCACCAACATCCTGAAACTCGTCCAACTTTGCGGACCGCTGCTTCGGTCGCTCTTCTACTTTGGAAACTTGTTGCTGCATGTCCTTGATATCCACCTTCTTAGATACCCGTGCCACCAGTGGAATGGTGCACATGGAGATCTTCAGTGTCGCCAGTTTCTCTTCTGCCTCACGTTGTTGCTTGGTCAACAGTTCTAGCGGCTCATCCTGGACAATGCTACCCCAGAACAATGTGGTCTCCATAGTGATCCTTGTTGCCTCCTTCTCTAACTCGACCAGCTGCGTCGCCAATTCTCAATGGCACTCTTTCATTCTGTGACTACCTCCTGTGGTGTGGTGGGATTTAGGGCATGGGCTAAGAATGCATTGTCCTCCCGCAACTGGGTGATAAGAGCCCCCAGTTTCTGTGCTCTCTCAATCGGGCCTAACTCCACTATTGGATCAAAGACATGGTTACAGGCTTCAATGATGGCCTCCTCCAACTGTGCTTGACTTGTCCATAAGGCTATTCTTTCCACGGTTATCCGGTCCTGGTCCTTCTTCAGCTCCGTGATCTCAGTAGCCTTCTTAGCCTGGAGGCTCTCCATTGTCTCCTTCAGCTCATCAACCACTTTCCATGCTGCCACAGCCTTCCCTTTGAGATCCTCGACTTCCTGATGGACCACTGCATCCGCCTCCTATGACCGTACTAGCTGACTCCTTACGTCCCTTTCTCTATCCGCTAGCTCTGTACTGGCAACCGTTTGTATGCACACTAATGCTAGTGAGGACAATGCATTAATATTCACTGTCAAACCTTCAAACTGCTGTAGCATTGTACTGAGGGATGCATCATTAGTTGCAATGGTAGTCAGTGGAATTTGAACATTCCGGACCCACAGCTCAGTGTCAATTGCGTCAATTTCCTGCACTGCTGTTCCCTCTGGTGCCTTCTTCAAGACAATATCGCATAGGGCATCTAAGCAGGTGGTGACCACATGAAACCCTTCATCTTCCTTCTCCATCATGGTCCGAGCAGTTTTATTGGTTACCTAAGTAACTGCATGAATGAAACATCCCAACTGATTTTCCATGGCCGTCGATGCCCCACTGATCATACCGTGCTCGTGGTATGCTTTCGCCCTGCCCTCCTCAATGCCATGGTCAATGCTATCGTATATCTATGTCCTTGTCGACTACTGGTCTTGCGCTGATAGTTGATTGTCTAGGCATTTTACCAGTTCTCTAGCCTCAATCTCTGCCAACCCCATGGGTTTGTGCCATTCCGGTGACCAATCATTCACAATGGAATCCAGCACTTCTGTTGTCACCTTATAAGGGGTCAACAACCACTGCTTACCTAGGTCACGTCTGGCTTGCACATAAATAGCGTGCGACCCAATCACGAACACCATAATCGGCTTAAACTTTGTCGCAGTTTCCTCTGACAATCAGGGCACCTATACTACAGCATCATAGAGCATCTCCCACTAAAACCATAATTGCAATGCGTAATCCCAGAGTCTCTCTTGCTCTCATACCCACCAAAATTTTTGATAACGCACACCCCAATGGTGTTTCGAGACCACAAACTGGTTCAATAGAAACAAGGACCAGTTCATCTGGACACCTTCCGTGCATTGCTTTGCGCATGCTACAATCCCCGAGTTGCACTGATTAGGTCGACCACCCCGGACTACCTTGCAGGATAAAATCTTTGTGCTACTGAGAACTGCCTTAGCATTGATACTGTTGGTGCGATAACCGCGGCCATCTCGTTCCAACCCATAGTAGTCAACCAATTGCTTTTCCCGCTTTTTGTTGTTCTCCTTCCCTAGGAAGTATTATGACAGGTCTACCCCATCTTTGGGAAACCCAGTAATGCTTGCAATCAGATCGACAGTGACCGAAATCTCTGTATCCAACCGTAATGAACTGCCATGGAAGCAAGCCAACAACTGCTTCACACAAGCGTTAACCTATGACAATCATCCGAAATGTGGCATGTTAATGAGACCCAACAAGCCATCCTGGTTCATCCCACGTGCCTAGTCTTGTGGAATCAACGTCCCAGTGGTTTGTGACTCTAGCACATAGGGGTACGAGGAAATTTTTGAATAGGCCACCATATCATGATCATCATACTTCAGGTGCGTCAATGCCTACATAATATCAACAGAGCACTCCATCCCAACAGGGAGCACGGGAAGCCTCAATGGATACCTCTAGTTTCTCTTCACTTTGTGAGCTGGTGCACCCAGATGACTAGGGGGGATATACCCATGGATGTTGACAGCAGACAATCCCTCCCATGCGGTAGACTCGTCAATTCGACGACTGGACTATCCCACCTACACTTGAGCCTCTCCCACCAACGCAGTGGATGATCTAAGCTACCTCTTTCTCTGCGACGACTCATAATGCTGACCCCCTTGATGCTTATTTGCAATAATTGATGCTCCGATCAGCATGTTGGCAACTTCCTCCTCAAGATCCACTTCTTCCTCAACAGCAACAGGACTGGGGTGAGACTCTACTTCACTGGATATTTCAACTATCTCTAGCTCTCCTTGCATACCTAACTTAAGTCTGTGAAATTCAAGGGATGGGGCAACGCCACTCACAATCCTAGCTCAGCACATAACACCGGTACTCCGCAAGTTCAACTGAACCTTTCCCAACTCAGAACTACTCTCACCTATCAGCAATGACACTCTGCAACACTGCACAATCTTGCACACTTAGCAACTAAATTTTCTTGGTGCCTTTTGACCAGCGTCGACCCATTCAGCTGATCGGCCAGATCCGTCATTAATGCTCATCATTTGAACAAGCACCATTAATTAACTGTCTAAACTTTTGACATTTATTGCTGATTTGATGCACACTTCCCTGCTTGCGCATTCCTGTGCCTTTCGATGCGTTGTCCTACAACCATTCAACCTGCATTTTTTTTTTCTCGATGCAACTTAGGCATCACGCTATTCCAAGCCCAACCTATAGGGATTCAACCTACTACCATTAATCAACTTGGGGAGCATTGCTCCGTCCAACTGCTGCAACTGTATCGTGCCTCCTGATGTGACGCTATTGATGCGATATGGACCAAGCCAATGCATCTGCAACTTTCTTGGATGTTTGATAAACTTGCTATCATACAATAGCACCAAGTCAACCTCCTGAAACTGTTTATTTTTATGTGGCGGTCATGCCAAGCCTTTTGGCGATCCTTCTCCACACCCTGGTGGAATCCTACAATAAAGCGATCTTCCTACAGCTATACTAACTGTGCAAGATGTTCTTCTAATGCCGTTGCGGCATCCATACCTGTTGCTGCCAGGATGCGTAGTCTCGAAAGGATGTACTCCATTAGCATAATCGCTTCTTTTCCATACACCAGCTTGAATGGTGTTTAGCCCGTCAACCTTTTACACATGGTATGATACACCCACAAGACTGCTAGGAGTTTCAGATCCCAGTCATTGTAGTTCGTATTGCACACCTTTGTCAGTACATGCTCCAATATTTTGTTAAAAACTTCTACCGTGCCATTTTCCTGCGGATGATATGGTGTACTCTTCTTATGCTGTATCTGCAATTCCTCCATAAATGCACTGAAGGTGCAATTGAGAAAATGACTTCCTTGATCTCTCAACAATATATTGGGGCAGCTGAATCGAGTCACAATATTGTCAAATAGGAAACGTGCGGCTATGGCCACGGAACAATCTATAACTGGTGCAGCCTCCGCCCAGCTTGTCAAATAATATGTCGTCATGATGATGTATCTTTCACCAGTGCATTTCCCAGGTGGGTTGATTGGTCCCATGAAATCCACTGCCCATTTGTCAAATGGATGTAGTGTCAATTGTAGTACCTCATCCCTCCTAGATGGCTTCCCAGTTCTCTAACAAACATCGCATGACCGTGCATAGTCTGTCGCATCATTATGCAGCATGGGCCACTAGAGCCCTGCATGAAGCACCTTCCTGGCAGTCGCTCGACCGCCATAGTTCCCTCCAACCCTTCTTGTATGTGCTTCTTCCAAAATCTGCCCTTGCTCATGAGGCAAAACACACCACCCCAGTATCTCATCTGAGCCTAATTTGTATAATTCCTCGGCAATCAGCTAGAATTCTGCAGCCTTGACCACCAACTGCTTCTTTTGACTAGTGGTGAACTCTTATGGTGCAGTACTCGTTGTCAAAAACTGAATGATTTCTTCAAAGTAGCCGTCAACTACCTCAACCTTAAAAAGTTGAGCATCCAGCAATCCATCTTCAATGTTGGTTGGCTCCTCTCATGTTTCAATCGGTGACAGGTGATCAGGTCCAACATTCAAACATTTTGGCTTCACAATCACTTCAAAATCAAACTCCTGAAAAAGAAGTAGCCAGCGGCATATCTTCCCCCCAAAACAGGCTTATTGACTAGGTATTTTAAGGCAGAATGGTCTGTGAACATCTTAAAATGTCCACCCAATAAGTAGTGTCAGAATTTTTGTAGTGCATAGACCATCGCTAAGCCTTCCCTTTTTGTAGTGGTGTAGTTCCTTTCAGCCGATGACAACTTCTGACTTGTGAAAGCAATAGGGTGACGAGATCCCCCTTTCCTGGTTGTGCTAGTACCACACCTAGTGCGATCAACGATGCATCAACATGGACATAGAATTCCTTACTCCAGTCTGGAAATAATAATATTGGTGCCGAAGCCATCTTAGCCTTCAGCATCTCAAAACTGTCTTGACATTCAGGGTTCCACTGAAAAACTACATCTTTCTTCAATGGCTTCTCCATAAGGGTGGTGATCGCTACATAATCCCTAATGAACTTGTGATAATAGCCAGTGTGACCCAATGTTTCTCTCAACTGCTTCACATTAGTCGGCGGTGTTAAGCTTAGAATGAGCGCAATCTTTGCTGGATCCACTAAAAACCCCTACTTGCACACAATATGGCCCAGGAGTATGCCAAATGGTGCACAAAAGATGTACTTCTTCAAATTCAGCGATATCTGATGTTGTCGACAGTGATCGAGCATCAATTGTAGGTTTTCCAAATGATTGCGGATCAAACCATAGACTGTCCAGTCATCCATGTATACCTACAAATTTTTTTGAATGAAATCCTTGAATGCAGCAATGACAACCGGCAAGAAGATCACAGGTGCATTTTTCAACCCAAACAGCATCACTGTGTACTAAAAACAGCTCCATTCTATCACAAAAGTCGTATTGTGGTGGTCTTCTTTTGCAATGCGGATCTGATGATAGCCTGAGAACCCATTCATGAAAGAATACATCTCCTTTCCGCCCACTCCTTCGAGTACTTCATTAGTAAATGGGGTCGAAAAGGGATCATGCAAGCAAGCATCATTCAACTTCCGCAAGTCGACACAAATGCGCACCTCGCCAGTCTTCTTGTCCTGCATGACCATAGGACTGATCCATTCTGATTCTTCAACCGGTTCAATGATACCAGCATCCAACATGTGATCCAGTTCTACCTTGACCTTATCCTTATGTCGCAGATTCAGTCGATAGGGTTGCTGCCAGATTGGCTTAGCATCTGGTTTCAACAGGATCCTCATTTCCCCTAAATCTCATAGGATGCCCTTCATTTCAGAAAATTTTGTGGGAAATAAGTCCTGAAATTCATGCAGCAAGTTAGTGACCTTGCCTATCATTTCATCTTCCCAATAGTCCCCAAAATTTGCGAACTTGGGACTATCCTTTGTCCCAATGTTGATCTTGCGAAGCTTCAACAGCTGATTGATTGGATCACTTGGCGCATCAGGGGCTACAATATTGTGACTTCCTTCAGAATCTGGAATATTGACATTCCGCGAATCGTCACCATCTTCTGTCCCACCAGTGATATTATAGCATTGTATCAGAGACTACATTTGGCAGTGTGTATGCGGATCCACAAGATATGCCACCGGAACAACCTTCAAAACCACATCGCAGATGAGCTACAAGGCATTGTGGACATCGGGGTTGGCATCTGCAAAGCTGAACATATGAGTAAAACACATTGTCAATTCCAACCAAGTGGAAATTTCCCCTCGCAACTCGGTTGTCGTATACCATGATCGCGGCATCTCATATAAAGTATGGATAAAGGCATGGACCCATTCATCTCATGGTCGCGATGCCCACAGCCGCTGACACTCTAGTAAGTGATTGCCAGGATCATTCCTTCCATCATACTTCCCTATG
Organism: Larix kaempferi; assembly: GCA_027924585.1. Classification (NCBI taxonomy): domain Eukaryota; kingdom Viridiplantae; phylum Streptophyta; class Pinopsida; order Pinales; family Pinaceae; genus Larix; species Larix kaempferi. Next base: position 3,510,972 of record BSBM01000153.1, read on the forward strand.
CGGTAAACCTTCATATCGCCGAAGTGAACCATCATCAAATGCCGACACTGCGGCCAGCCTGCAATCGATTTCTTATGTGTCTCCCACCAGCGCACTGGAGAATCTTTCAACGCTTCCTCCAGTGCTAGCAACCGCTGTGGTTCTAATACTTTTTCCTTGAATACTACAATAAAGTCAGACAAGCCAGGAAATCCTTCATATACTAGAAGTGTGACCGTTTCAGTCGTAATGCGACACAATGACTGTGTGATCAACCCACACTTGCGGAGTGACACCTCATGCAAGTAATTCAGCCAATGTTCTAAAGAGTCGTCAGAGTCAGAAGACACAAAGCTATCACTGCACCATCCAATCTCACTGTTGGTAGTCGGATGAATATAATCTTCAAAAATATTGAATGCATGGTCCCATCCACTGGGATCGTCATCCTTCACTGGTTCAATGTATCAACGTCCTTCTACTGGATCCAATGGACCAATAATTCTGAGATCACGATTTTTGAAAGTCACCATCCTTTGCTTGAAGTTGATTATTGTGCCACTGTCGTTAGCCCATCCAATCCCCAACAACATGGGATAAGAGCTTCTTCCCTCAATGACCTCAATGACATTGAATTCAGCATAGGTATTCATACCCTCGATATCCACTACCAGGCATGGAACTCTCCCAATTGGCATCACCTTGGCATGATTAGCTAGCCAGAGCTGTACAGGAGACCAGCTCAATGGGGGGCTCCCCATTTTCTGCCATGCCTGCTTGGATAAGATGTTGACATCCAAACCAATATCCAGGATAACTGATTCAATGTCATAATCTCCAATTTGAATGTTCATTCGCATCTCCTCACCTGTCATCCACTGTTGTAAGGAATTCACTGCAGACTCTTGCCGTCCTCTTGTCAATCACTGCAGCAGCCACTCAATCTGAGCAAGAACATTAGGATCCCTGGCCAACAATAAACAACTCTCCAAAAATTTCTACAAGGTTCCAGACTACGCCGATGGACCTGCTTCTAACGTGTCATCAAAGATGAGAGGCATATTGCAGACGATAGCCTTACCTTGAGCCTTTTCCATTGCTCGCCGTGCCTGAAGGAATGTATCGTGCTCAAAATCGATATCAAAAACCACCTTCTTCTATCTGGCTAACCGAATCAGTCGATGAAAGTTATCTTCTCTCATTTTTGCACCTCCTTGAGTGATCACTGCAACAACTGCATCTTGTGGCCTTGGCTCCGCAGAAATTGTCGCGACACTCGCACCCTGGTTTTGATTGAGCGGTGGATTCCCTGGTTGGTTCACATTTGGTTTAACATTCTGATTTGGCCGTTGGTTCTGGTTCTGCACTGGTTGTTGCACCTGATTCTATACTGGCTGCTATGCCTGATTCTGATTTTGTAGCTACGGAACGTTCCCTACTTTCCATCGTGCAATAAACTATGGGAAATTCTCTACAGTATGATCCATCACAAAACAGAGCGTACACTGCATCTGAAATAGTGGGCAATCTCATTGGTAGTGTCCCCATACCACACAGTGATAGCACTGAACAGGTCCATGACCTCCTCGTCCTCCATGGAATCCTCCCTGCTACTGGTATTGTGGTTGATTGAACTATTGTTGTGTAGGATTCGGTTGCATGTATTGCCCTTGCTGCGCATACTGTGGTTGTTGAATGTATTGTGGCTACTGTGGAGCCATTTGCATCGGAGCATATTGTGGCATAAACTGTTGTGATTGTTGCTGTGGTACAAACTGTACCTGTGGTTGAGGTAGCGGCTGGGCTACCTGCGGATGCAGTTACGGTTGTTGTATGGCATGCTATCGTCCTTTACATATAATGCATCATACGTTCTCTCATGAAGCAACCCATATGCCCACCAATCTTTGTCGTCATGTCCCACATATTTACAGAATGTGCAATACACATTCATCGGTTTTGTGACCATCTTCTGCATGTATGGACATTCCTCATGGCGGTGCCCATATACCTGACAAACACGACACCACGGCATGCCACCACCATTCAACGAATTTGGTGCTCCGGAAACCAGATAATTGCGGAAGTCATGGAAATTATCCTTAGTATGTCCTTCGCCATGACATCGTGTACACCAAACTTATTCATGCTGTTTGTTTCCCTTCTTCAGGCCTTGCAGTTGTATGGTCAGGTTGGCCAGCTGTGTCTAAATCTGCGACATCCAGGCTGCAGTTTCACCAATTGGCGATGCTTCCAATCGCATTGCAATATCCAGAGCTTCACTGGGCATTGTAATATGTTGTTGCATCAGCGACAGTCGAATGTGCGGAAGCAATGCCGCGATGAACCATTCTTTATGTTGAACAATGCTCATATCAAAACTAACCCTTTCCATTAGTGTCTTGAATTGCTTATCAAAGTCCGACATAGACTCATTAGGATACTGCCTAATTTCTTTAAGCTCTATGATATATTGTGCTTCGGATTTTGGCTTTCGGAACTCAGTGATGATTCCTATACAAATTTCATCCAATGTTTTCACTGGGGTGCCAACAAGAACCTGCATAAATTTCATAAACCAGTCTAAGATGCGACCTCGAAGGGTTGTCGCCAATTATCCCTCCTTAGCATCATCATCAATGATCTGTTTTACAGTCCATACTGCTTCACATAAAAACCAGTACTATTTAGGGTTGTCTGTTCCATTTCCATGGAACAATGGTAGCTTAGTATCTTAGCCCACCATCTTGGGCTTCCTTCCTCCAGTCGCTGAACTACTAGCAATTAACTTTTGTGGAATTGATGAACTCGGTGGTGTTGAAGTGGTATTACTTACTGGTTCATAGATAGTGAGTGGAGGTGTGGGTACATTGGCACAGGGGTTTGGCCCTACCTTTATCCTAGGTGTACCCTAGTTTTCCTTGTCCAAGCTATGAGGTCGCTTCCTCCCATGTGGTCTTCCTTCGCGGCCTTATGGTTCAATCGCAGTAGGACCTTCTCCTGTCCTCTGCCTCTTTTGTTGTCGAAACCTTGTTGTTGGATTTCCAACATAAGATCCAAAGAGATAATGTAACCTCACAGTGAAAGAATTAAGGAATTAAGGAAGAAGAGAGAAGCAATAGAACATAGATCCAATAGAGGCAGAATAATTACACACACTACATTAATCAGAATAGTAACCGGGTAAATATACAATGCTGAGTATGAGGATTCGAATTCACTAGGTGTAATTCGAATTATCCTTCATGCACAGATCCATAATCAATGGAGAGTCATCAGTGCCAAACTAGGAGTCTATCTCATCATCAGTGAAGTCATCAATGCACAAGTAGTGATCAACCAAGAGTCAAACTGAGTCTAACTGAGTGTGGTTGGTGTAACTGGCACATGGAAGCACTGATATAGTGAAGGAGACTTAGTGGAGGGTGCTCATGGAGCTAACTGGAGTCAAAACAGTCTATCTAGTCACACTGGAGGTCCAAAAGAGTGATAAGGTCAGTTAGGAGTCAGTTAATCCTTAAATCAAGGAAGAACTGAAGATAACTGAACTAAAATGGACTGGCAGATGAAGAAAGGCACCCTTCTCATGCAATAACTGAAAAGAGGGTGCACTAAGCTCTAGGAGAGCTAAGACTGATCTGAGAGAAGCTCCTGGGGCTAGTTTGCTGAGGGCTAGGTGCTGGTGCTGATGACTAGGATGCATGTAAAATGCATGCAAACCCTAATTTTGCATGCAGGACTGAAAATGTAAATGATAGGAATGTTAGAAGGACTAGGATGGAGTATAGAAATATCCTAACACCCCCCCTTAATCCATCCTGGGCCCTGGTAACTAGGACCAAAGGTCACCCATACAATCAATGAAATGATAAAAAAAAATACTGCCTCAATTTTTCTTTTTCATTTTTTTTTGTTTTATATTTTTAAATAACTCAAGGAGCCATCACTCTAAGTAAAAAAGAAGCAAGCTTTCATCAGTGAAAACTTTGCAAAGAGACTTGGTAAGCTGATCCTCTGTAAAGTGCGAATGCAAGTGCTAGAGAATGTGTTGAATGTAGCAAGTCTTTCAGGAACTTTTTCTGTCACTGGAGCGAATGTATCATGATGAGTTTTCCCAAAGAATGGAAGAGTAAACCCCATCATCATGCTGCATCTCTCATGGAGAGGTGGATGGCATAATGCAAGGTTGGCATGGTGTGGAAGTCTGGTAGTGTGATGATCCTCAACAGTGTTTTCAGTAGTAGCAAGAGCTGTGTGAGCCCATGTTGACCTTGTATCTGGACTGAGAATAGGTGTTGATTCTGGATTGCAATCTTTTTGAACTATGACTTCTACATCAGAATCTTGCTCTTCTTCTTCATTGGAAGAGAAGTCACTCTGATCTTGATCGGAATCTAAAGAAACACTTGGAGAGAAAGGCATAAAGTGAGAAAATTCATATGCCTTTGAGGCATGATTAGCAATCCCATTCGCTATAACCTTTCCAGTGGATATTTCAGTGATCTCGATAGTGTTTGGAACAAAAGTAACTTGCTTTGGAGATCTTGTATGGGTCATCTGATAAACTGATAATAAATTTGCAGTTAGAGAGGGAACAAACAAGACATTTTTGAACTTACCATGTTCCATATGCACTGTACCCACTCCTTTTGCAGAAACCTGAGTGTTGTCTCCCATGTGAATGGTAGGCCCATCATGGAGATTTAGAGAAGAGAAAGATTCTTTTTGTGCCATCATGTGGTTGGAAGCTCCAGAATCTATGAGGAGAGCTTTTGTGTTTGAAAAACCAGCCATCAATGCATGACAATCATCAAATCCACTTCCAAAATCAGACATCTTTGCTTCTTTTGGAACAACAATTTGGTTTTGTTCAAGAAGCTTGGTTAGAAGATCAACCTTCTTATGCATGCGGGAATGCTCAGGATGGTTTCCTCTCTTGCAGTAGGTACAATTAGGTCTCTTTTGTTTGTCATTCTTGGATCTTGAAGGTTTCTTTCCTTTGCCTTTTGTCCCCCCCTTGCATTCGCTCCACTTGATTCACCAGCTAAAAGAGCTAGATCTCTGGAGATTGTGATGGAACCCATTTGAATCAATTTGTCCTCTTCTTGAATGAGAGCGGTAGTAAATTTTTCCAAGGTAGGAAACTTCCATCCAGGGATTGACATTCGCCCAGAATGGAAAGTAGAGACAAAAACAGAAAATTGAGATCCAAGTTTGCTCAAAATGGAGAGTACTAATTGCTCATCACTTTTGGTGATGCCACAATGCTTGCATTGAGTAACCAAATTCTGAAATTTTGAGATGAATGTTTGAATGCTCTCAAAATTGCTAGGTTGTAGAGAGGCCAATTCGTTTTCAAGAGTGTAGCCTCTCATCCCATCTTGTTTGCCAAAAAGGCTCTCCAATTTGGTCCATAACTCTTTTGGAGACTTCAAACCTTCAGCATGGAACAATAGATCTCTGGACATGTAAAGGCATATGTATCCAAAAGCTTCATCCAATTTGGTTAGATGCTTGACTTTATCTCTAGCTATATGTGGTGTGGCATCTCTTTCATAAACCAATCTTTCAAACCCTTTTGTCATCAAGAAAATCTTCATCTCATCCCTCCATTCGAAGTAATTGAAAGGAGTGAGAAGTATAGGAGAAGAAGGAGCATTCAAATTGCTCATCTTGACTGCTTGAATAAGTGCAAATAGAGAGTTGCTGAATCTGTTGCTGCAACTGCTAGAACTTCGAAATACCTGCAAAAAAACTCTCAAGAATGGAGGTAGAATATACTCTCAAATGGCTCTGATACCATGTTGGATTGCCAACATAAGATCCAAAGAGATAATGTAACCTCACAGTGAAAGAATTAAGGAATTAAGGAAGAAGAGAGAAGCAATAGAACATAGATCCAATAGAGGTAGAATAATTACACACACTACATTAATCAGAATAGTAACCGGGTAAATATACAATGCTGAGTATGAGGATTTGAATTCACTAGGTGTAATTCGAACTATCCTTCATGCACAGATCCATAATCAGTGGAGAGTCATCAGTGCCAAACTAGGAGTCTATCTCATCATCAGTGAAGTCATCAATGCACAAGTAGTGATCAACCAGGAGTCAAACTGAGTCTAACTGAGTGTGGTTGGTGTAACTGGCACATGGAAGCACTGATATAGTGAAGGAGACTCAGTGGAGGGCGCTCATGGAGCTAACTGGAGTCAAAACAGTCTATCTAGTCACACTGGAGGTCCAAAAGAGTGATAAGGTCAGTTAGGAGTCAGTTAATCCTTAAATCAAGGAAAAACTGAAGATAATTGAACTAAACTGGACTGGCAGATGAAGAAAGGCGCCCTTCTCATGCAATAACTGAAAAGAGGGTGCACTAAGCTCTAGGAGAGCTAAGACTGATCCGAGAGAAGCTCCTGGGGCTAGTTTGCTGAGGGCTAGGTGCTGGTGCTGATGACTAGGATGCATGTAAAATGCATGCAAACCCTAATTGCATGCAAACCCTAATTTTGCATGCAGGACTGAAAATGTACATGACAGGAATGTTAGAAGGACTAGGATGGAGTATAGGAATATCCTAACACTCGCTCCTCCCCTCATAAGACCACTCTCTTCCTCGGCTTCACTCATAGTCTCATCATGACCTACACACATCTACCCCTTATCATTCCATGTACCGCCCCCCCCTGCTGCCGCGATACCCAAAACCTCCACCCACCAGCATGTTTACTAATCTAGATGCATCTTCAATATATCCTTCTTGCAAATAAGCATTTTAATGGACAGTTGTAGTGACAACAGAAACCTTCCCCGGGGTTCACGGAAGAAATATCTTTCAGCTTCACTATAAGACTTTTGTGTATCAACCATAAATTCGGTGATATACCCTTCCAAGATGCTATCGATCCAAACTTCGATAGCTCGCGATGCCTTGTTGTCGACTTCCTGCAGTTCTTTGATTAGCTCTAGGGTCCAATTCATTGGCTCACCGCCTTGGAAGTTCCTCTTCTAAAAGGTGAACTTTTCCAACCCCTTGAACAAAAGGACCGGGAATTCACAGAAAAAATATTCGTGCGAACCGTCGTGAATATACCTTTCCACCCACTGATCCACTGTCAATCGAGTGTTTTGACTTTCTTCTTCAACAAATTCCTACAACTTCTAATCAAACAAGTTGTGTATCTCTGGTTGCGTTGGATGCCACAACATATCCTCCGTTCACTTCGCACACGGTCCCGACAACAGAACCATTTGTTGACACAAACCTAGTCGATAGGGGTTCCACTCACTATGGACACATACCGCGATCTTTCTAAGCACTAGCCCAGACAAGTTTAACCCCGTCCAACAACACCTGTAGAGCAGATGAAGTCTCACCCGAGATGTTTAGGAAGAATTGACGAAACCATGTTTCTGCCAGCTGAAGGAGGATGGTTGCAGCTCAGTTACTTAACTTGTTGCAACATTAGCACAGATCTTATGCAATTTACCCAGAGAACATTTATATTCATCGCATCATTCAACAGAAACATTTATCATCGCAACAAATATAACAATAAAGCAAATATTGCATTAAGGAAACATTGCATCATTCATATATCGCAGCATGTGTTACCATAGACGAACAAAAGAAACACAAGAATTTCGCACAATAGCTCTGTCATGTCATATTAACTCTGAAAAATACCTAGATACAATATCTCTGCAAAACATAGATCTCTCAAGTTGCTCTTGATCTCAGGTACCCAATCACAGACACATATCAATATCTAAGGATTTTTCTTGACTCTTCAACACTTACAACTTGTGTCTATATATAGACTTCCTCCTTTACATTGCTTGTCCACTTACTAACAAATTCCTAACTGAAAACTTGAGCAAATGACCCAAAATCTAACTGACACAGTCCAAATGATCCAAAAACCCGCATACTGCGGTATAGTTGACCCAAAATGACATAACATACGATCCAAATGACCCAAAACCTGCATACTCCAGTACAATTGACCCAAAAATACATAAAGTATTCTCCTTTGCACCCAGCTTTCCACCTTTTGTGATATCTTCTGACTTGTCGCAGCATCCACGATGCTGAGATGCTAACTTACCAAACCGCCTACCAACAAGAAGAAATATGGTCTTACCAAACATAATGAAAACTATTATAATACCTCTGAGGAAACTGAATATATCTTACTCCTAACTTGCCATGCTACCAAAGAAATCCCAAATGGTCTTTGGCTCTTAGATAGTGGCTTTTGCAATCATATGACATGCAGCCAAAGTTTGATTACAAATCTATATGTGTCAATTAAAATTTAAAGTCAAACTAGGAACATGTTCTTTTTTTAATGTTGTAGGTAAATGTGTGGTAAACATCCACAAAACACAAGGCCAACAAAAATATGATAAACCCACAAGTAAGAATCTAATCACCAAGATTCAAAAGACCAAGAATAGAAATAAAGTGTATCCTCTTATCATGAATTATGGCACACATGACACCTCATTAGCCCAAAAGGAAACAAGTTTGATGATCTCCAGTGATGGCACTTTATATTTGGTCATCTACATTTTGTTGGTGTAAAAAATGATGGTTAAGGGTTTTACTCTAATTTAAGATCTAGCTAGTACATGTGAATGTTGTATCCTAGAAAAGAAGCATAGAGACAAATTCCCTAAAAGAGTTTCCTATGGAGCAGAGGAACCCCTAGAATTGGTTCATACTGATTTGTATGGCCCAATGCAGACCCAAATAATTGGTGGAAGCAATTACTTTCTAAAATTCATATATAATTACAATAAAAAAACTTGGGTCTATTTTCTTGGCAATAAATGTAAAAAACTTGAAAATTTTAGGGAATTCAAAGCTTTGGTTGAGAATCAAAGTGGCTATCATATTAAAGTATAAAGATGATATAGAGGAGGTGAATATGAATCAAGTAATTTTCATGGTTTGTGTAAGAAGCATGGTATGAAAAGACAATTTATAGTAAGGTATACACCTCAGCAAAATGGTCTAGAAGAAATAAAGAACATAATCATTTTGAATATGACAAGAAGTAAGTTGAAAGGAAAAAACTTGTCCAATGAATTTTGGGGAGAAGCGATAGTTTTCTCCATCTATGTTTTGAATAGATCTCCCACTAGAAGTGTGAAGAAAAAATTTCCACAAGAAGCATGGACAAGTATGAGTTGTCGTATAAAACATCTCATAGTATTTGGTTGCATGGCATATGGTCAAATGCCTAAGAATTGATGAAGAAATTAGATGACATAAGTGAGAAATGCATATTCAAAGGGTACAAATAGTCTAAGGCATACAAGTTGTATAACCCAGTGACCAAAAACGTGATAATCAATAGAGATGTAGAGTTTAAAGAGTAAGAGGCATGGGATAGGAGTATAAACAAGTCTAAAACCATTGGAGAAACAATACCTCAAGCCAAATATGAAGTAGAGGAGGAGTAGTTTGAACAAGGTGGACAAAAAGGTTCACAAACATAGTCACCAATGAGAGGTAATCCAACAAGAACTACTAGAAATTATGTTTAAGGTGAGTCATAAAGGCCATCATGTTACTCCACTCCTAGTCCTCAGTCAAGTAATGTGTCTGACCCAAATACTAGAAATATGAGAAGTATGCAAGATATCCATGAAGAATTATATGTTCATTCAAATTTTGCATTGTACGCATACTAACCTACATTCTTTGAAGAAGCAATAAAGGAATAACATTAGGTAAATAAATGGATGAAGAAATAGATTCCATAGAGAGAAATGATACATGGAATCTAGTAGATTTTCCTAAATATAATTCCTAAATATAAAGATTGTATCAGTGTGAAATGGGTTTATAAAACCAAATTTAATGTAAATCGTGAATTTTAAAATCTTAAGACAAGAATGTTAAGATTCAATATGCTAAGACAGAAAATATCAGCATTGCATTTCATTTCACAACAATAGCATATACAGGATCACTAAAGAAACAACAAGCACAACATAAACACAAGAGACACAGATTTATCCTGGAAAACCCTCATGGGGTAGAAAACCCAACAAAGCTTCCTCAATATAGATGATCATCAAATACAAAGATGTAAACCAAAGACATGACCTCCTCCTCCTCCATAGCAGACCTCTCCCTCACAAGTGCACTACTTTCTGAGTGAGTGAATGTGTGTTAAATGAGGAACACACCTCCTCTATTTATACACATCTCCGACTTGTATTTTATATTAACTAGGTCGGCCCCAACTTTACCACTGGGTTAAACACCCCATTATAACTGATTGGGCCGACCCCTCTAGGGTGGTCTAATAACCCTTTGACCCACATAACACATACAGGGCCAACCCCCACTAGGGAAGTCTAATAACCCAAGTTACCACATTCCGACGGAGGAATAAACATCTCTGGATATATAGTAAGATCTTCACGGAGGAATGAAACATCTCCGGAATAATAAAGTACAAATATAATATTCTTTGAAGTTACAATATTTCAACACTCCCCCTTAACGAGAAGGATATTATAACATTATCTGCATGAGCAAGGAATTGTCAACATCATACATGATACATCTATAACTCATTGGAAGCTTTCTCAACATCATCAGTAACTCAGGCAGTTACTGGAACATCAACATCTTCAGTACTGATTCTTTATCTTCTGCAGCACTCGAATAGCTATAGCAACATTAACATCTAGATCCTCACGATCATCAGCATTGTCATCACATGATCATTAGTATCGTCATCACATGATCATCAACATCGTCATCACACAATCATCAACATCATCATCACACAATCATCAACATCGTCATCACACGATCATCAACATCGGCATGACACGATCATCAGCATCGTCATCACATGATCATCAACATCACCATCACATGATCATCGGCATCATCATCACACGATCATCAGCATCGGCATAACACAATTATCAGCATCATCATCACATGATCATCAGCATCGTCATCACACGATCATCAGCATCATCATCACACGATCATCAGCATCGTCATCTAGACCATCACGATCAGCAGCATCATCATCTAGATCATCACAATTAGCAGCATCGTCATCTAGATCATCAGTATTAGTATCCACACCAATACAAGTATACACATCATCAATACAAGTATCCTCATCAATACAAGTATACATATCATCAATACAAGTATCCTCATCAATACATATCCTCATCAATACATATCATCAATACAAGTATCCTCGTCAATACAAGTATCCTCATCAGTAAAGTATACAAAATAGCAGCATACTCTGCAATACACATGATCCTTCCTTTCGGAATTATGGGATCATGGACAATCCTTCCTTTCGGAATTACAGGATCATGGACAATCCTTCCTTTCGGAATTATGGGATTCTAGTCCATCAACTCTAGTAATCCTTCCTTTCGGAATTATGGGATCATGGACAATCCTTCCTTTCAGAATTACGGGATTCTAGTCCATCAACTCTGGTGATCCTTCCTTTTGGAATTACGGGATCATGGACAATCCTTCCTTTTGGAATTGCGGGATCATGGACAATCCTTCCTTTCAAAATTATGGGATTCTATTCCATCAACAATGGTGATCCTTCCTTTCAGAATTACGGGATCATGGACAATCCTTCCTTTCGTAATTATGGGATTCTAGTCCATCAACACTGGTGGTGCTCAGACAATCCTTCCTTTCGGAATTACGGGACCCAGTCTTTATGGAGCCACCACACTTGGATGATCCTTCCTTTCAGAATTACGGGATCCTTGTCCACTACATCTTAGACAATCCTTCCTTTCGAAATTATGGGATTCTAATCTAAGGATCAATATTTAAGACTATCCTTCCTTTCGGAATTATGGGATCATTGTCTAAGGATGATCAATCCTTATCTATTTAAGACACCTCTCATGTCTATGGACAGTGCAGTCCTATCACGTACATTTTGAACTAAACGTTCATGGAGGATGCAGTCCTATCACCAATTTTAGGAGACAGATGTCTACGGGTCAATTCAGGGGACCGAAGTCTAGGGATGATGCAATCCCTTTCGTCCACTAGGGACTTCTTTCTCGGAGACATACGTCTATGGATCAATTCAAGGGACTGAAGTCCAGGGACGATACAATCCCCACCTGTCCACTAAGGACTTCATTCTCGAAGACACATGTCTATGGATCCTTTTAGAACATGTGTTCAAGGATGATGCAATCCCCTCATCAATTTAGACCTTGTCTAAGGACCATCCACCAACCTCTCTGTTGGCATCACCAATATAGGTACCCACATCATCGACCTCACTGTCGATGTAGGAAATCTCATCATTAGTTTCTACATCACTCCCCCTTTCGAGGAGGTCCTACCAAGCTTGTCTTGGAAATACTCAAACTTTACTTGAGGTAGAGGTTTGGTTAGTACATCGGTAACTTGTTACAAATTCGAACATTATAGTTCCTTTCTGCACCGTATCTTGTATATAGAAATGTTAGATCTCTATGTGTTTTGTCTTATCATGGAACACTGGATTCTCTGTCATCTTGATACAACTCTGGTTGTCACATAGGATCTCAGTGGGTTCCATCTCTAAGTCAAATAAACTAGATAATAACTTATGAAGCCATATCGCTTTGCAATTAGCAGAGAAAGCAACTATATATTCCGCTTCGGTTGTGCTGTGAGACTTACTAGACTACTTCCTGTTAAACCACGAGATCATGGCAGATCCAAGACAATAACATCCACCTGATGTACTTTTCCTGTCTGAGACACTTCTTGCCCAATCAACATCTGAGTAGCCATGTAATATGAAGTCATGATCTCCAAGATAATATAGACCAAAATCTATCATACCATTTAGATACCTCATCACATGCTTTGCAGCTATTAAGTGAACTCTTCTAGGTTCCACTAGATACTGACTCAAGGTATTTATGGCAAAGCATATATCTGGTCTAGTTTTTATCAAATACATCAATGACCCAATAATCTGTCTGTATAGAGTCACATCCACTAAATCTGATGAGTCATCAGCTAATAGCTTCAAGTCAGAACCCATGAGAGTGGCCATGGTTGTACATTCCAACATATCAAATTTCCATAGCATACTTTCCTATGTTGAGAAAGATTCCTTCTGGGACTTGCCATTCTTCCAGACCTAGGAAGTAATGCATCAATCTGAGATCTTTCATCTCAAATTATGTAGCCATCTTCTTCTTGCTTTCCATGATCTATTTCTCATTCCCTGTCAGAAAGAGATCATCCTCATACAATAATAGTATGATAGGTTAATCATCCATAACCTTAAGGTAAAGGTTAGGATCATCTTTACTTCTGGTAAAGCCCAATCTTTTTCAGGAAGCTTTCAATTCTCCCTCTGTGACTGAACATCATTCACACTTTGCATTGAGTGATCTTCTGCATATCTATCCGAGCCATCTCTCATCAGATGGGTCTACTGATATGAGCCTCAATATCATTCGAATTTTGTGGTGAGTTCCTTCTTGCATCCATGTCATCTGTATATAGAAACCATCTTCAACCTTGTAGCAAGGGTTGAGATCCACATCACCCATGGTGATCATTAAGCTCATCAATTGACTATCGATCATGGGTACCCATACAGAACCTGATTCACACTTCTTCTTTAATTACACCATTAAGAGAATGGTCTTATCTAGCCACTTGGAACAAACAACTTGTCATGATTCTCTTCTTCTTTCTAAGAGAATCTTTTAGCCATTAGATTTGTAAATATTCTTGTTGAAGATCCATCACTTGTTCGGTGTTCATCATTCTTCATGATCTTTCCTACAAATCAAAATTAAGTACATGATTAGTAATACTTCATAATCATGAAATCATGTTGACATGATAACCTATTATGCATATAGATATCATTTACATAGTTATGTAAGTATCTCGACCAATACTTTGGCACAACACTTTTCCATATCCTGTATGCATACAGTGGCTATCTAGATGCCTTCCATCTCTACGAGAACATACTATTGAGAGTGTACATAGCTCTCAGCATGTCAACAAAGAGGTTTCATTCTAGACAAGCAACAATGGAATGTTTGTCCAATTTACTAATCACATGCATATTAGTAGTATACTGTTGAATGCTATATCAATGTTTACACTCAGCATGATATATTCTAAATATGCATGCAATCTATTACAAGCAATATCATTTACTATTTCAAATAACAACCCAAATATTTATCTTTTATGTTTGTGTGGTTGCCTCTTGCTTGATCTTCTATATGTCTTTTGAACTTCTATTCATTCTATACGACTGTGCATGCTCAAGTGTGCACTAGTGTCATCCTCATGATCTCATACACAAACATACATTCATTAGTATATTCTCAATATTATCAAAACATTATAATTCTTGAATATGTATAGTCATGATCATAATAAACATTAGTATTCAAGGTTTCAGGGAAGTCTTCTTTTACTCATGCATATTCTTGTTTGATCATAGGACTCTTCTGGTTAGTTAAATCATCAATCAAGATAAGAGACATAATATGCATAAACCCTTTATGAATAAGCGTAACCAATCATACCAAGTATACTTATATAAGGGATCCCAACACAAGGTAAGATTCTAACTTGACATAGGAAAACATACCTGGATTAGTACACCTGCTTAGTTATGTCTAACATACCCAATCAATATCTTCTTTATTCTCTTCAATGATTTAGAGATTCTGTGCTGGAACCTGCATATCTCATAATAGAACAAAGTCATACATACCTCGTAAATGATCAAAGATTATGGAGGAGTCTTTGTCTTCATGTTGTCATGGTCATGGAACTTGATTTGTCTTTCGTGATGTACCTATATCTTGTTAGCAGGAAACATCAACCTCATACAACACCACAGTGCATTAGTACAATCATATAACCCTAATCAATGAATGTCTTCTATCATTCATACTTTTATTAGGGTGATAAGATAATTCTAACATTGTACTAACCTAAATAATATGAGACCAAACATATTATTAACTTAATCAAGAATCATATTTCAAGACATACCTGTATCTCCTTAAGTCATACCTGTCGAGATTTCTTGTAGTCTTCTTATGTAAGGCCTTAGTCTCAACTCCCCCCGAAACTGGATCTGGAGCTTGATCAGGGTTTGTTAAAGAAACCCTAAAAAGTCAATGTTTGACTTTCACACTTCTGAATGGATGAAAGGATGTGTCTTGTTGAGCTGATCAAACTTGCATACTTCAATTTTGAAATCTCCAAAATTTGACCCCTCGAAAATTTGAAACTTTTAGATCTTCTGGACAGGATCCCGAACTAGGTTTTGATGGATCCCACCCTTCTACCTAATCAAAAAGTTCGATTCAAGGCTCTAAACTCTTATTTTTCTAAGGAGCTTCCAGCCGTGGTCACAGACTTCAAAAATTCCAACTTTTGCTGAAGCCCTAATTTTCCATCTTTCCGATCAAAATCTCAAACTGGGGTTTGATCAAGCCCGACCTTCTACCCAACCAAAAAATTCGATCTTGGTCTCTAAATTTCAATTTTCCTGAGTATCATTCAACCATGGACTCTGATTCAAAAAATTCCAACTTTCTCCGAAACCCTAAATTTCGGAAGCCATGAATGAAGGTGCTCCAAAAATAATTCTGTTTTGACAGAAATATGTACATGATTGTTTCTGCTCTAACTCCGAACTTTTCAATCCACAGGGTCTAAAAACTTTTTTTGTGGTATCCTGGCCTGTCATCCTTCCATCCTGATAGTTCTGAATTCAATTGTATTCTTTGAGAGAAAGTTATACCAAGTGTCGCAACGTGACCTGTTTATGGGCTAAAACAAGAGAGCGAACTTGTACGGCATTCCACGTGTCAATAGTTCAACTTCAGCCTATGAAAAAGTTTCCTGAGATAGTACAGTCTGTTTAATACCTGTAACATTTTACAAAATTTCATTTGGAGCTTCCTAGCCTAGGTTATGACCTTTTTTCCTAGGTCACCTGATTATGACTGAGATCTGGAAGAGGCAGAAACCCTAACTTGTACTGATTATAACTCAGAAAGTACAACGAATCTAAGGGTTCCCTTTGGATACAAGGTACATGGGGATGTCATCTACGACCTGTAAACTTTTCTGATCCTGAACCTTCGCAAAAATATATTTATAGGGAAAGTTCCACGATGACTGGTTTTTGCTATATAAAACCCAAACCTTCAAATTGTCGCATGTGAAGCAGGTGTTGTAACTGCCATACATTGCCTTCCTTCAGGTTAGCTCTGATACCATGTTAAGATTCAATATGATAATACAGAAAATATCAGCATTTCATCTCATTTCACAACAATAGCATATACAGGATCACTGAAGAAACAACAAGCACAACATAAACATAAGAGACACAGATTTATCTTGGGAAACCCTCATGGGGTAGAAAACCCAGCAAAGCTTCCTCAATATAGATCATCGACAAATAAAAAGATGTAAACCAAAGGCATGACCTCCTTCTCCTCCATAGCATACCTCTCCCTCACAAGTGCGCTACTTTCTGAGTGAGAGAATGTGTGTTAAATGAGGAACACACCTCCTCTATTTATACACATCTCCGACTTGTATTTTATATTAACTATGTCGGACCCAACTTTACCACTGGGTTAAACACACCATTATAACTAACTGGGCCGACCCCTCTAGGGTGGTCTAATAACCCTTTGACCCACATAACAAATACAGGGCCAACCCCCACTAGGGAAGTCTAATAACCCAAGTTACCACATTCTGATGGAGGAATAAACATCTCAGGATATATGGTAATATCTTCACGGAGGAATGAAACATCTCTGGAATAATAAAGTACAAATATAATATTCTTTGAAGTTACAATATTTCAACAAATATTGGTAGCAAAAGGGTTTGCACAACAAATTTGAATTAATAATGAAGAAACATTTGCACGAGCGGCCAAATTGGCCACACTAAGGAAAATATTAGCATTAGATGCTAAAAAAATGGAAGGTATACCAAATGTATGTGACATCTACATTCCTAAATGACATTCTAAAAGAACTCTATGTGCAACATCAGGCAAGATATGGGATAAAAGGATAGGAAGATAAGGTATATAGGTTGAAAAAATATTTCTACGAGCTTAAGCAATCTCCAAGAGCTTGGTACAAAAAGATAGATTCTTATTTGATAAAAAATGGATTTAGAAAAAGTATCAGTGAGCCCACTCTAGGATTTATGAATCATGAATTTGAGATGAAAAATTTGGGCTTGTGAAGTATTTCCTTGGCATGGATGTGAATAAGTCATATTTGGGAATGTTTATATGTCAAACAAAATATGCACTTGATGTGATGAAAATATTTAAAACCATTATTTGCAAGGAAACACCCACACCAGTAGAAATAGGAACACAACTCAACAAATAAGATACCGACTAAAATGTAGATCCTATATTGTTCAAGAGATTAGTTGGCAATCTCATGTACCTCCCTGCCACTATACTAGACAATGATGGTATCTTTTTATGTGTTAGATGCAATATAATAGAAAAATGGAAATCCTTCAACTTACATGGAAATTTTGATATACCTAGACAATGAATCTTGCTTTTAAGAAAAATATGAAATGTAGGAAATTGAATCATCTTTAAAAATATATAAATTTTATTTATTGAAAATGTTCATAACTAGGTCAATTTTGATTTTTTATAACATTGATGTTTTATTTTTTTGGAAAATGATAAGGTATATGTACATGGTGTTTCATCCTTTCAGTTCCTAAATGGTGTAATCAATATACAAAAATTGATAAACATCATGTACATAACAAGTAGTACTAGTTATCAGCTTTCACATTTGAGATTGATTTGGCAGGTAATAAGACTTTGCTTGAATGGGGAGTGCCAGGTCCTATGGGTGAAGTGCTTGATATTATTCTCCAAGCAATTTTTCCATGATCCTCATCATTGTTGGCACGCACTACGGTGTGGGACTGTAACCGTTAAGTCAAATTCGTATCCTTTTCTGTGTGAGAGCGGAACTCTCAATTTGATAATCAAGATATGTCAAGAGGATCCTAAAGGAAAAGTATAGAAAATGGTAATACTAGGAGAATGTACATATTCTTGTGCCAACAAAGAGGTGGTGTTTCTCTTTAGTGAAAGTATGGTTCCACATTTCATTTTGTGACAAATGACTAATTTATCCGATAAAAGAATGTTATATTGAACTTATTGTTAAGTAAAATTGAATTTATAGTTATCAAGCTTGAATTTGAATTTAGATTTGATTATCAAGTTTGAATTTGGATTAATATTTGAGTCGATTCGATACAACAAAAAGTTTAGATAAAAAATTTCAATTTGAAAAAAAATCGCCAATACATCGCCAATGTTGGAGTATCGGTTATAACAACTACACCTATGAGAATATAATGTGGAGTAATTGCCACATATGTAGGTTTTGGTGTAACAACAAACCTTACAGATAGTCCCATGGTCCCAGTGTTTCAAAAGCAAGTTTATAGTTAGGTGCACAAAGTTGGGTCCACTAATAAAAAGAGAGCTCTCTACACTCATATAAAAAATTAAAATTTCATTAAGTTATGCCCCTAAAGTGTTGCACACGCACACAATGTCTTTAAGTATTGCACTAGTACAATATGTCCTCTACATATGTAAAAACAATATTAAAAAATAATATAAATTAGTTGATATAGCGCTATATGTGAATAGAAATATATGTTATATTGTGCTGAAAATTTAAATACAATTTTAGAAGAAAAACAATTATAAACAACTGCACACAATTTTGAAATGTAAAATTTATATATTATGAAAGTTTATTTGATTTCCTATATGTTATTTTTTTACATCATATTAAAATTCATTATTCAAGTACCTCTAATTGACTCTTGAAGTCATAGGTTCTCATTTTACAGTTTTATGTGGCAACTAAAGTGTCTTTAAAGGAGCTCATGATCAACCAAATTAAAGGGGCTCATGAGAAAATAATAAAAACTTACCGAATCAAATTATACCTTGAAATTCACTAGACTGATTGAATTTCTAAATTTTCATATTTAAAGGATTGATTCAGTTGAATTTGGTAGCTATGCTGGACTCTATGTACCTCTATAGTCCATGATTTTAGGCCCATGGTATTTGGTATTCGGTGTTGGCCTAAGTGTGGTTGGTCACTTGGTGATGGTTGGTGTTGGCCTCAATGTGGCTGGTGATGGATGGATTGACCATACCCCCTGACCAGATTGTTAAGAAGAATGGATATCAATAGATTTATTATGGATGGTTTTCTTAGGATTAGGTTTCCAAAGTAATCATTTTTTATCATTAAGTTTATGTGCTTGTTTAATGCTTGCGTTTATGTATTTATTATCATAACATTTACCTGCTCTACCAAAAATATTTTTGCTTCCCAAATCCTTTTCCATATTTTGAATAGCTTAGCCTCTCATTGATTCATTCAATTATTATATTTCCCAGAAATACAAAGTGTGATATGGACTAGATTTAGATTTTATATTAAGAATCCATTATTGATTGTGTCATGCCTGATGAAGCCAAATTCGGTGACATAATTTACTAGGGACTGGATTTAGATTGATATTAGTAATTCATAAGTGATTGTATTAAGCCAAATTTCTTTATATAATTTAATATGGACTAGAGTTAGATTTCATTAGTAAACAGTGGGTTTATAGCTTGTCTAGTTTTCCAACTTGGATACTTATACCTTTTCTATTTCTCCAACATGGATACTTGATAAAACTATAAAAACCCTTTGTGACTGAGAAACAAGGTTACAAGTCAACTACAATGTTAAATCGCAACAATAGATTTCAAGCCATAGCCTTAGATCTCCCGCGTCTTTCTTGCTACAGCCATAGAAAACCACCTACTGGGGAATTTAGACATCCAAGAACATTTCCACAACTTACAACTAATATTAAAACTCAATACAAAAGAACCTCACAGTAGAAAGAATTAAAACTCGACACAAAAGAATAACATAGCAGCATCATTACACATGTACAACAAATTATACCTTGTAAACCAAATTGGGAAAAGAAACATTCAAAGGCTTTAGTGAGGTCCTTTATTATTTGACAATGATCAGTTATAAGCTCTTTGGTAATCCTCAAGCTTCACATGGAAATCTAGGCATCATCTCCTTCACTCTCAGCCAAAAAACCCCTTTGTCATTCTGGAAAATGGGTAAATAGGAGGATTCTCAACTCAAGGTAGTTGGAAGGTCAGGCGTTCCAAACTCTTCCACTTCCCCAAAGCTCATTGAGGTCCTCTCTTGTATTTTCCTTCATTTATTACATTTGAAATGATTTATTTAATACACAAGATTACATATGCATTCATGTGACCTCCATTGAAGAGTGAACGAAATTATTATTAACTAAAAGAGTGTTTTATTGATGGAGGGTGATCCTCTAGTAGTGACATTAGACCCTTCATCATGCCACCACTATTTATTTTTTCTTATCCTTAACCATGAGCTTAACCCTTTTCCAATCTTTAGCTGAGCTAGATCTAACTCACCATTTTTCTTGAGATATAAATTCGGATCACATCTCTCCATTTGGAGGCTTTTAGTCGCCAAAAGCTTCCCAGGAGATATGAGGGAATCTACTTTCAATATGGTTCCTCCCATAGCATTTCAGCTTCCTTGGAGTCTATCCCTTGAGGCCAATTTGCCATAGTTCTTAATGTCCTCTATGGGTCACCCAGTCCTTATCCTATAGCATTGTGTCCTCTTTCAACTCTATCAATGGATGTGGTGCAAGGTATGCAACAGTGGGGAGAATCTATTGATCCCCATATTCATCCAACATGTATGGCTCAAAAAATTTCAGGTACTCCACATTCACCACTGCACTCATTTACATGTATGGAAGGAGTCTCAATCTGAAATAATTCTTGTTTACTTATTTAATGATGTCAAATAGTGTTTACGTGAGATTCTTGGAATTCTTTGTTGGTCCTTTTCAACATTTCCTTGTGTAGGTGAATCTGTACCTTATCTCCAACATGGAGCTAGTGGTATTCTCGGTGCTATTCATGCCTAGATTTGTACTATTGTTGGATTCCCTCAAGCTTATCATGTACATTTAGATGTATTTTCCCAATATTTTCCATGAACATGAATGATTTTTTCACGTCTCATTGTAACTCTCACTCATCCTTCCTCTATGCATATGCCACATCAAACGTCGAAGGAGGTGGGTATCCAAAACATGTATCAAAATGAGACTTGTTGGTGGAGGAATGCAAATGAATGCCTGGTTGTATGAATGTTGAATGTACACCAAATATTCATACTAGGGCTTCAGATGCTTACTATTATAACCTCTTAGTAGTTGTACCAACATCCCATTAACCACTTATGCTTGTCCATCAGTTTGTGGATGGAATGCACTGGAATACTTTTGCTTAGTGTCCATCCTCTTCCAAAGTGTTGTCTAGAACTTACCTAAGAATTGTCTATATTGGTAAGAGATAATTGAGTTAGGAAATCCAAAATGCACCTAGATGTGACACTCAATTTCCTCTCATCCAAATACCATCTTCTTGCATGTTATTAATACACACATCTTGCTAAAGAGATAAACCGGGATAAATAGATAGTCATGGCCTTTACATCACATGGGAAATCCTTCAACGAAGTCTATGGATATTCTCTCCTAAGTTATAAGGTATACTTGGTACTAGAAATGGCACATACAACCTGAACTTTTAATTATTTGGCTTGTTGATGCTGCATGTGGCATAACACCTAGTAAACTTTGCCACCTTCTCCTGTATATAATTTGGCTAGTAGATGTAACTCTATAAAATTTTCATTATATTTGTTACTCCAAAATGTCCAATGATATTGGAAGTATGATATTTCCTCATTAGCGTAATCCTTCTCCCCTAGAGAATGCACAACTTGTCCAACTTGTATAGTAGTCCTTCTTGGACCTGGGATTCATTTGCTTTGGTGTCCATGAATTCATTCTCCATTAGCTGCTTGTAAACACCTCCAAAATATTCATCTTCATTGTATTCCTCATTGAGAAGGTTGACAAGGTCATGTTTGAATGGATCAAATTATATGATCACACCTACTATTTCCAAATTTTTCAGCAATGGTTATGAGATCATGTCTACTAGTTTATTTGTGACTCCTTTATTTTACTTAATTAATAGCTAGAATTGTTGCAAGAAACCCAACCATTTGTAATTCTTTACTTGTTGCATCATGGTTTGACGTTGTGAGTAATGCAGGGTTTGGTGATCGATGTGGATGATGGCCTCTTTTGCAAGGAGATAGTCCTTCTATTTCTTTATTGCTTGTACAATTGCGATGAGTTCTTTATCATTAGTGGGGTAATCGAGCATTGCTCCATGGAACAACTCCAAATAGTAGAAACTAGTCTTCCTGCTTGTACCAGTACTGCTCCTAATGCATATCCACTAGCATCAATCTCCACAATATAGGAATGGTATTCCAATGCTCTCTCCCTTTGGAATTCATGGAGTGCAAAGGTGCTACAATAGTAGAGAAGTTGGAAATAATTTTTTTTAAGTACTGGGATGCTCCCATGAAAATTCTAGCCTTGGTCATGCCAATTGCGGTAGACCATTTATTAATGGATGCAATATTCTCTAGGTCTAGTCTCAACTCTCCTCCATTGAACATATGTCCTAAATAATCCAATGACTCCTTTCCAAACCAGATTTTTTTTAGGTTGGCAATTAATTGGTTCATCCTTAAGGTATCCAACATGTGTGTCACATTTGAAAGGTTCTCTTTCCAAGTGTTTCTAAAGATTATTACGCCGTCTAGATATACTATAAAAAATGAATCAATAAATAGGCATAGCACACCATTCATTAATCTCATGAAATTTGTAGGAACATTACATAAACTAAAAGGGATCACTAACCATTAATAAAAACTTTTCCCAATTTTGAACATTGTCTTCTACACATCTAAGTTGTACTTGATCCCCACATGGTGATATCCAACTTGAGGTCTAGTGTGGTGAAGAACCTGGATTCTTGCAATTGTTCCAATAAGTCATCAATTTGTGGCAAAACATATATGTCCTTGATGGCAACATTTTTTAGGGATCAATAGCTAATGTGCATTCTCCATATCTCATCCTTCTTTGGCACTATGATGATGGGTGAACCACAAGTTGATGTATTGGGTCTCGTTACTCCATGCTCTAACATCTATTATAGTTGTTTCTTCACTTCATTTGCTTCAATACTGGACTGCATATACAGTCCAATATCAGGCAATGGATATTTCGACAACAATTGAATTTCATGCCCTACTTCTTGTATTGATGGTAGTCCACAAGTCTCCTAAAGCACATCCTTGTAGAATTCAATCAACTATTGTATTTGTTGACATTACTTGCCAAGGATGAATCCATGACCATTTCCCTACCTTCTCCTTGCTTCTCTCCTTCTCCCATGAACAACAAAAAAAATTCCTTTGTGATGCTTATGAATCTCTTGCATTATGAGCGTTGATTAGAGAAAGTTTGTGTATGTCCTTGTGCGCATTGATGGTATAATATTTCCCATCTTTGACAAGCATATAATGGTTTTCCCTCTTCCTAAAGATTTCATCTCTCACAGATAAATATGGGATTCCAAAGATGACCCCACACACATCCATTGGAACCACATCTACAACTAAGTTCTAGTTGATGGAAAACTTGAATTTTCATTATTTTTTACCTTTAGCTCCACATCTTGTCTCACCCAACATAGGGGGTTTGGTTGTGGATTGCCCTTAGTCTCTAAGTTAAGCTTCTCAACCAACTGCACATATATTAATGAATACAGATTATTATCAGATGCTTAACACAAAATAATAGAGATACAATAAAACTGTTTTTCTATTCAATAAGGAAATAAGCTAGAACTGTAAAATGCACCGGAAAACAAGCTTGTTGGAATGGTGGCGGCTTATCTCTGAGAAGAGATGTGACGGCTGCGCTCATTTCACAATAAGATGGTTACAATGAGGCTCTCAAGGCCTTTTACAATAAACAGGAATGTCAAAATCCCTAGACATCCAAAAACCTAACCCTAGGAGATGAAGCGCCAAAAGTCATGTGGGCCCTGTTTGGGTAAGTTAGTACATCAACTTCCCGGGGTCGTAACTTTTGCATATGATCTCCGTTTGGGGCGCTCGGTAGCCCATTGGGAAGGTCTATCCAAGATTTACAACTTTCAACTATGGCCAAATGCATGCCGAGGGAAACCATTTGGCTCCCAAAATCGCCAAAAAAGGTCGTTTAGGGCCTCAAAATGGCCCCGAAAGTTCAGGGCCTGAAAAACTGCTAAAAATAGTACAATACCAAAATTGCCATAAAACTATTTTGAGCCAGTTGGAAAGGTGGGTGGCCACCAATATCCACCTGGATCAATCCTCCCTCCTTAGGAAGCAATGGTCTCCATTGCGTTGAGTTCCCCCATCAGATGAGGAAATTTCTGCTGAATTTGGCCTCGGGTGAGCCACTTGCCTTGGTGCAGGAGCTGGCCTGCTTTGACAACTCGATAAAGCTGGATCCTTTGATATTGAGTGCCCTTGATCTATGTATCTGCAATATGATTACTGGATGTTTGTTGTAGAAAGTCAGGGTTGAGCTCTGTTGGTGTCAACTTCTCTACTATCTCTAAGGTGTCTAATAGTGGTGGGAAATATGGCCGAAGGAGAGCCACGTTGAAGACTGGATGCAGACCAAGGAAGGGGGGAATGGTGAGCTCAAAAGCATTGTCACCCACCGCCTTGGTGATGGTGTACGACCCATAACAGAGTGGGCGAAGCTTTCGATGGGGCCCTGTAAGGCGTTCTTTCTGCAAATGCAACCAAACTTTGTCGCCCACCTGAAACTTATGTGGCACCCAATGTTGATCATGGCGCTACTTGTACTTGGCATTAGACTTCTGTAGAATATCTTGAACCTGTTGGTGGATATGCTGGATCCATTGAATGAACCAGGCGGCTTTGTTAGCATTTGGGGATGAGTCGCCCGAGGTGGTCGCAAGGGGAAGTGCAACATCCATGGGCCCCAATGGTTGGAATCCCAACCCCACCTGAAAGAGGTTGTGGCCAGTTGAGAAATGCAGGGATCGGTTGTAGATATGTTAGACATAGGGGAGACTCTCATCCCATGTGTGGGGGTGTGTTGAATTGTACATGCGCAGGATATGTACGACCATCCGGTTGACGACCTCTATTTGTCCATCGGTCTGGGGGTGGAAGGCAGTGGATTTGGTGAGATTGGTATCCAGCAGTGACCAGAGGCTTGACCAAAATGAGCTGAGGAACCAACTATCATGGTCTGAGATAATGGTCTGTGGGATCCCAAAATGTACCCATACTCATTCAAAGAAGAGCTTGGCAGTGGCTTCTGCTGTGATGTTCTTCTTGCAAGCGGCTCGAATCGCCATCTTGGAAAAGCGATCAACAACCACAAAAACACAGTCATTTCCCCTCTTGGTGGACAGGAGGACCGACATGTAGTCCATTGAGATGGATTCCCACGGCCTGTTAGGAGTAGGGAGAGGGGTGTATAGGCCCTATTTCTTTGTGGTCGGTTTGGTAATTGTGCAAGCGGTGCAGGACCGGATATACTTACCGACATCCTGTCAAAGTTTCGGCTAGTAGAAATGTCTCTACAACACTGCCACTATCTTTTCGATGCCAAAGTGTCCTGCCACCCAACTGTAGTGAGCTTCCCAAATAAGCTTCGCGTGCTCGCTTGATGGAACGCAGAGATGGCCTAGACGACACAACAACCCATCCTGAAGATGGAACTTAGCAACCACTGAGTTGGTGCCCATCATTTGATAGGTGGTGGAGAAGTCATGGTCTATCTCGTACAGGTGGGGCCATCCAGAGGTCTTGTGGCCGCAAGAGTCTAGCACCGTGGTAAGTGCCGCGACTGGAGGTCGACTGAGGCAGTCAGCAACTCGGTTGGTACTCCCTATTTTATATTTTATGTTGAGGTGGAACTGCTGTAAATATGTTGACCACTTCTGATGGCGGTCATTCTACAACTTTCCTTGGGTTTGCATGAACTATAGTGGCTTGTGATCAGTGTGGATGACTATCTCCTTCCCAAGAATGTAATGTCTCCACTGGCGGCAGGCTTGTACAATGGAGTACATTTCTTTGTCGTAGGTAGGGTACTTGCGGACAGCATCTGATAGTGTCTCACTATGATATGCCACGGGGTGGCCGTGCTGAGTGATAACGACACCCACAGCATAATCTGAAGCATCTGTCTCGATCTCAAAGGGATGTTGCAGGTTCGGTAATGAGAGTACCGGCGATGAGCACAAATGCTTCTTCAAGTCATCGAAGGCTTGTTGTTGGGATAGGCCCCACACAAATTTTTCCTTACCACCCCCCTTGGTCACTTAGCTGAGGGCCCATGCGATATGAGAGAATCCCAGCACGAACTGACGATAGAAATTGGCGAGGCCCAAGAAGCTCCGAAGTTCAGTGAATGTGGTTGGGGCTGGCCAATCACGGATGACCTGGATCTTGGCTGGATCCACATGCACACCATGACGATCAACGATGTAGCCTAAGTAATGGACCTTGTCCATGCCGAAGGAGCATTTTTCCAAGTTTGCATATAGTTTGTGCTTCTGCAGGGTGTGTAGAACCTGCTGAATATGCTACAAGTGTTCCTCCCAAGTCTTGCTGTAGATGAGGATGTCATCTAGATACACCACTACAAAATTGTTGGTGAAAGGTCATAGGATATCGTCCATCATCCTCATAAAAGTTGCTGGAGCATTTGTCAAACCAAAAGGCATGACCAGCCATTCAAAAAGACCTTCTTTTGACTTGAAGGCAGTCTTCCATACATCTGTTCTATTGGGACCTGGTGGTAGCCATACTTCAGATCAATCTGACTGAAGTATTTGGCCCCCATGAGTTGATCAAGGAGGTCGTCGATTCGGGGAATCAGGTACCAGTTACGAACTGTGATTTTATTCAGGGCCCGGTAATCAATGCAGAGTCGCCAGGTCCCATCTTTCTTCTGCACTAGCACGATTGGGATCCCACAAGGTGATGAACTGGGACAGATGTGCCCCTTGTGGAGCAATTCTTGGATCTGCCTCTTGATCTCCTCGTTTTCCAACAGAGAGCAACGATAGACTGGCCCATTGGGTAGCGGTGTGCCTAGGGTCAGATCGATGGGATGCTTGACCTGGCAGTGCAAAGGTACCCTGGTCGGAGAGGAGAAGATATTTGAGTATCCTTCCACCACCTTATCCACTTGCTTCTATTGTGTGGATAGATCGGTCATGGAGGCCTGGGATGTGGCTGCGATCTTTCTTTCACTCTGATAGCGAATCACGAAGAAGACAAATTTTTCGGTCTGAGAGATGACCTTTCTGCATTGCTTGGCAGAGATCAAGGAAATAGCACTAGGAGGGACTGCCTCGGGTATCCTGTACAATTTCCTGTTCAAAGAAATAATAACACTACGAGGCCTAGACTCATATACAACATGACATTTCCATAAATAAGGTTGGCCCAAAAGAACATCTAAAACTTCGAGAGGAGCAACATCACACAATACCTCATCCTTGAAGGGCTTGATGCCGTATGGCAGTCGGCACTGTTGGATGATGCGGAGATCGCTTCCTTTGCGGAGCCATCCAATGGTGTAGGGTTGTGGGTGCGGCATTGTCGGCAGGGCTAGGCGCTTGACGACCTATGCTGAGATGAGATTCTTCTGGCTACCGCTATCAACGATGAAGTGCAACGGGGTGCCTTTTACCCACATCTGTGAATGGAAGAGGCGTTCTCCTTCTTCTGGCTCGTCTAGTTCATCAGGCTGGAGCTTGGTGGTAGCAATGGTGGCACTAGGTTCCACGTCATTGATCTGTCTTCCCCTTTCTAGTTCAGACTCAGAGTCAGAACCCGCATCTGATTCAGATGCTTTCACTTCAGCCACCAGCGACTGCTTTGAGCGGCAATCAGCAATGTTATGCCAAGGGCTCTTATGGAAGTCGCACCACTTCCCAGTATCTTTCTTTGTTTTTCCAACGTCCTTCTTTGCTTGCGGCTTGGACTGGTTGTCCTGATACTGTCCATCTTTGCTCTGTCCTTTATTTTGTGGGTTGGGGCCGCCCTTTCCTGTCTTTTGCTGTGATGGGTTCCTAGGCCCAAATTGCCGCGTCTTTTGTTTGAGCTTCTGCTCGATTTTGATGGCATATCGGTAGGCCGTGCCCAAGGAAGAGATGTCCAGAAATTCCATTTTGGTCTGGATGTATCTCTGCAAACCACCGCGATACTTGAGCACCAGATGTCGCTCTGAATCTTTGATACCCAGCTTGGTGCGCAAGGTATGGAAGATATTTGTGAACTCTAGCACTGCTTGGTCTCTTTCTTGTTGCAGTGTGGTCCATTTGGTATACAAGTCGTCATAACTTCCAACAGGATAGTATTGTTCCTTAATAGCATCCCTGAAGGATTCCCAGGTGGCCGTGATTGAAAATAATGAGGCTTCTTCTATGTCCTTTTGCTCACAGAATGTTTCCCACCAATCTTTGACATGGGGAACAGCTTTGAGGAGCGCAAAAGTAATATTTTCTTTATTCGAAAAGTTATGGACAGAAAAATACCCTTCTAGTAGATTCAACCACTTATCTATAGCATCTGCGTCTATCTATCCTTCAAATATAGGAATATCGAAGTTGATTTGTACCTTGAAGGGGGCGGCGCCTCCGTTCGAGGAAGATGCGTCGCTTGTTGGTAGTCGCCGAAGGATTTGCGCAAAATTATCCATCATCTCATTCCTCTGCTACGTGAGGGCTTCCTCAAGCAACATTTTGATAGGATCTCCTGTCCCGTCCTCTTTCTTTTCTCCTGCCATGAGAGGTCGCTTGGGCATGTGAGAGCTTTTGTCCTCAAGAGAAACAAGCTCGAGACCCAATTCTTTGTACCCTGACCTCGTTGGGGACATGCATTAAGACGACAAGGAGCAGACCGCTCTAATACCACTGATCCAGATTTTATGAGAAGAACGAAATGAATACAGATTATTATCAGATTCTTAACACAAAATAATAGAGATACAGTAAAACTGGTTTTCTATTCAATAAGGAAATAAGCTAGAACTGTAAAATGCAACGGAAAACAAGCTTGCTGGAATGGTGGCGGCTTATCTCTAAGAAGAGATGTGACGGCTGTGCTCATTTCGCAAGAAGATCGTTACAATGAGATTCTCAAGGCCTTTTACAATAAACAGGAATGTCAAAAACCCTAGACATCCAAAAACCTAACCCTAGGAGATGAAGCGCCAAAATTCATGTGGGCCCCGTTTGGGTAAGTTAGTACATCAACTTCCCGGGGTCGTAACTTTTGCATATGATCTCCGTTTGGGGCGCTCGGTAGCCCATTGGAAAGGTCTATCCGATATTTACAACTTTTGAATGGGGCCAAATGCATGCCGGAGGCAACCATTTGGCCCCCCAAATCACCAAAAAAGGTCGTTTAGGGCCTCAAAATGGCCCCGGAAGTTCAGGGCCCGAAAAACTGCTAAAAATAGTACAACACCAAAATTGCCATAAAACTGTTTTGAGTCAGTTGGAAAGGTGGGTGGCCACCAATATACACCTGGATCAATTAAGTTGGATTTTGATCCCGGATGGAACAAGTAATCCATTGTACTTTGTCTCTTGTAGATTTTGATATTGAACAACTCTGTCTTCTCCTTGTCTTATTGGTGGCTACAACCAACAATTGCTCCTTCTCTTTGAAGAGTAGTGCAACTCACCTTTACTTCCAAGTTTGATCTACTATCCACTTTTTCCTCGGAATATACTATGATTAAAGCCTTCTTCTTCTTTTTTGTTTGAAATATTTTGTCGTGTTTTTCAAGGTTTGGTTTCCAACAATCCTCCTCCATATGCCCTATCTTTTCGCAATCCTTATATTGTTTGAAAGAAGGTTTGGCCTCCTATTCAATGGCACAATCTTCTTTCCATTCCACTTCTTTTTGGTCTTCCCTTTCTTTTGTTCTTCATATTAATATGCTTTCTTTCGTGTACTAGGTTGTTGCTTATGCTCGTCTCCCTTAAGATATTGTGCTTCTAGACTAGCTTCATCTATTGTCTTAGGCCGAAACAACATTAACTAACATAAAATTTATGATAGTAATGCACCCATGCAGTTAATCAAAGTTGCATGACGGTCTTGTAGGAGGAAATTTTAGAGGA
Source organism: Larix kaempferi (assembly GCA_027924585.1). Lineage (NCBI taxonomy): Eukaryota > Viridiplantae > Streptophyta > Pinopsida > Pinales > Pinaceae > Larix > Larix kaempferi. The sequence continues at coordinate 3,541,265 of BSBM01000153.1, forward strand.
GATACTATAGCTCATAAAGTTCTCCAATGAGATGTGTTGCCTTCTTTACAATCACTTCTCTCTACAGTGGTAGAATGGAAACCACTTGGATGGATGAAGGTAGAGGTTTTTACTATGAATACTACAATATTTAACCAAACAAGAACAACCAATAAAAGAATGCTTGAACTATTACTACAACTCAATCAACTTATTTTTTATTTGATTTGATATGATGATTGCATTGGTTGACAAATAGAATATAAATACATGTAATATCTTATAAAGTGATTCGATTAACACAATCTAGAAATATGTTTTAAAAATTTCTAAGTGAGAAGATATCTATAAATTGCAATGTATAAAAGAAACTAAATCTAACTTGCAATTTACAGTCAACCTCGAGACAGACACCAGAACTCATCTAGTTCTTTTTACCATGGACTGTCAACCTCGAGACACACATCACAACTCATCTAGTTCTTTTTACAACTGATTAGTTTAGCAAGAATAATTACAATATTCCAACACCATAGTTAGAGCTTTGATATTCTCTATCGATACCTTGTGTGTAATTTTCTCACTCCTACGTTATATATTGTAACATGGTTGTAGTTTATCCTCTTCGTCAAGGCATCTATGATCAATTGTAATACTACAAGAATTTCAGTCGAATTCCATTAAATCCTTGATATAATGATATTTAAAGTTGATATGATTCCACGTAGCATGATACTGCGGAATTTTTATAAGTGCCACTCTTCTACGATTGTCATGGTTAAATATTATTGATTTTGATTTGTCAAGTTGATGTTCCAAAGCAAATAATTACTCCCCGGATATATGATTTATTCTCTTTATAATATTCCAACTTCTCGCGGTACATCTATGACAAAAGTGCATTTTTTTTTCAATTTTTTAAATATGAGTCCACAAATTTTCATCCTAAATCAAAGAGATTTTTTTTTTTTTATCAACCACATGTTGTGATGTGTGCTACCGAGTACAAATTCTTCCTAAGAAGAAAAATCGATTTTAGTGTGCCCTTAAAAAAACCTATAATGTGTCCTACAAAGTACACAATCTTCTTGAGAAGACATATAGATTTTAGTGCGCCCTTAAAAAACTTGAAAGCATGAGTAAAAAGAGAACAAAAGCACCCACATAATGTGTTTGTGTTTTACTTTTTTGCAATACACAATTAAATGGTTTGAGAGCATATTCCAATGGATATGTATAAATAGTGTAGGGGATTTCTTTGAAAAATGTTTAAAGTTAAAGGTTTTTTTTGCAAGTCTTTTAAGACAAAGAACTCTTAGACGACACAACATAATTCATTAAAGCAATTATAGATTCCTAGATGTTCTATATCCATTATGATTATGATTGTTGATAATTATGCCTAATATGTAAAAGTAAAAGTATGAAAAGAATAAGGACAAAGTGCGCAATAATACATGCCTAAGTTATGGAAGCAATAAATCGTGTTATGTATCTTTTTAGAAGAACATGGGATGGTAGCTGAATGATTTTGATATATATATATATATATAGTTGTAGGTTTTGAGTTAGAAAAACATAGATGATGAATACATGAAAACTCTTTACATTGTGTTGGACTTCAAGAAGGGGTGGTAGCAAAAAGGCCAAGAAGAGACCAACAAAAATAAAGGTAAAAATATTGTAGCTAATCCTAAGAGGCATAGCGAAAATTGTGAAGTAAATGGGCATACATGTACATGAATCCTAGTCTTGTAAACTTCATTTAACATTGCATCCAAAGTGGTACAAATCCAAGAAAGGAGTGACGACATCTACAAAGACTTTTAAAAATGGTAGAGGATAGATTGGATGTGGATGAAAGAAGATTTGTGTACACCACCTTGCAACAACAAATAGTTAATAAAGATAAAGAGCACTATTCCAAATCAAAGTTCAATTGAGGAAATGTAAGTTAAAGGTTTTTTCTTACATTGACCCTTAATGTAATGTGATTTCTAGAACATTTTTTTCATTGTACAATGTTGATGCTCTCAAAGGCATCATGTAATTGTCCATGGGATCAACCTCCGTTAGGGATGGCCCCAGCCGATTACCCCAACCCATTAGAGAAATTCCGAGGTAAAAAATGTGTCTCAAAACAATAATATTATACAACAAAAATCACCAATAGGATTCAAGATGATGATGTCAACCATGGAGGATGAATCAACATTTTTTGGGTAAAAGGTAAAAAGGTAAAAAGGTGAAAAAGTGAAAAAAACTACTTTTCAACTCATATTTTCAACGTATCTCCTTGTATACTCAATCAAATTTCGAGCAGGAGCACTTGTTGGATGGGGAATTCAATTCTGCACCCAACGAGTGCCCACGCGACATACTCATGATGGACCCCACGCCTCGAAAAACAAGAAATTCATGAAAAACGTGATGATGAAAAATGTGAATTTCCTTTTTTTCGAGGCACGAGGTCCATCAAAAGTATGATGTGTGGGTACTCATTGGGTGAATAATTGAATTCCCCATCCAACGAGTGATCCTTCTCAAAATTTGATTGAGTATACATGGCGATAAGTTGAAAAAATAGTTTTCTTTTTTATTCCTCCAAAATTTGATGAGGTATGCTAATATTATTTTATTATTTACACTATTATTGTATAGTTTTCCTTAGAAGGCCCATTTTAGATGGAAGAGAAAAGAACGGGTGAAAAGCAGAGAACGTATGTAAAATGTATATTTTATAATGTATAAGATGATTACAACAATTGTGCCCCGGGTAATTATACCCTAAATGGGGAAGAGAGGTGACTTTTCAAGTCATCTCTTAGTTTAATTACATTAATTTACTAAAATTAAACCTACATTAATATTTTAAAATTAGCATTTGTAACATTGCATTCTTCTTTTTAAAATGCTTTGTCCTCAAAGTAGGGTAATGACGGATATTGCTGAACGAACTTCTCGATTTCCCATGACGCGCCTTCTTCTGGGCAATTCTTCCATTTGATGAGGTATTCCTTGATCATTCTAGTGCGTAATCTCCGTTCTCTAATGTTGATGACAACTTCTGGTTCTAAGATAAGTTTCCCTTCTTCCTCCAGAGCAAGAAGTGTTGTTTGAACTGATTGATGTTAACCCAACAATTTTTTAAATTTGAAACATGGAAGACGTTGTGAATTCGTCTCGAATCGGGTAACTTCAATTCATATGCTACCGGGCTAATCTTTCTGACAATTTGATAGGGTCCATAAAACTTGGGTGCCAATTTTTTTTTTCCTTGTTGCTTTAGTGACAATTGTTTGTATGGTTGAATCCTTACAGATACCCAATCTACTAATTCAAACTCTCTTTCTGTTCTATGTTGATCTGCTTGCTGCTTCATACAAATTTGTCCCATAAATAAATTATCCTTCAGTACTTGCATTACTCATTGATTTTCTTCAAGTTGACTTTTCACTGCAGGTACCTTTTCATTACCTTGAATGAATTCCTTCCATCTGAGTGGCTCATGCTATATAAGGCTTGAAAGGGTGTCATCTTAGCTGACATGTGATAGGTAGTGTTATACCACCATTCTGCAAGGTGTTGTAACCATTTTTTCTGTTTGTCAGTGACGAAACTACGAAGATATGCTTCCAGACATTCGTTGACAACTTCTGTTTCCCATCTGTCTGTGGATGATAAGCTGAACTCATGTTAAGAGTGATCCCAATTTGTTTGCAGAATTCCTTCCAAAAATTGCTTGTGAATTTGGCATCTCTATCGCTAACAATGATTCTTGGGAATCCATGTAATTTGTAAATATTTTTACAAAATACTTCAGCGATCTATTTAGCGGAGTCAGTTTTCTTGATACCCATAAAATGTGCATATTTCGTTAATCGGTCCACTACCACATAGATTTTGTCCTTACTATCAGATAGGGGTAACCCTTCAATAAAATCCATGATATTTCCTCCCACTTTTGCTTTGGAATGTTTAGTGGGAGTCATGACATTTTCGCTTTTATTCCTTTGATGTGTGTCACATTCGGCTACATATTTTTGAATGTCTTTACGCATTCCTTTCCAATAGAATGATTGTATGGCATTGTAATATGTCTTGAAAAAACCTACATGTCCTACAGCAGGTGAGTCATGAGCTTCTATCATCACCTTAGTTTTAAACCTTGATGTTGGGTTTAATTAGATCCTTCCTTTGTACCACAAGATGTCGTTTCGCCACTCGAATTTTGGACCTCTATTCGGATCTTCGATTAAGGTGCAAGTGTTTGGATCTTTAGTATATTCTTTTCGTATTTCATCCAACCACTCTAGAATAACGATTGAAATTGCATATGTATGGGCTTCATGCTTCCTAGATAGAGCATCAACGACTATATTGTCTTTCCCTTTTTTATGTAATATCTCCAGATCAAAAGTAGCGATTTTTTCTATCCACTTCTGTTGTTCTGTTGACAATATCTTTTGTTGAAGGAGATATTGAAGACTATTATGGTCTATTCTTATCAATATTTTGCTCCCTAGAAGGTATTGTCACAATTTTGTTAAGGCATGTATAATGGCCAGCATCTCTTTATCATAAGTGGACCTCAAACTTTCTCTCTTATTGAGCTTTCTACTTTCGAATGCTATTGGGTGACCTTCTTGCATCAAAACTACTCCTAGTCCGAAACCTGAGGCGTCACATTCAACTACAAAAGGTTTTGTGAAGTCAGGAATGGCTAATACAGGTGTTGAAGACATCATGCATTTTAATGTTTCAAAACATTTTTCCGCTTCACTATTCCATTGGAAGGAATTCTTCTTCAATAAATTTGTGAGAGGGGTGGTTTTATGGGCATAGTTTTTTACAAATCTTCGATAGTATCCTGTTAGGCCAAGGAATACCCTTATTTTTGATATGTTATTGGGTTTGGGCCATTCCATGATTGCCTTGATTTTACTTGGATCGACTTTAACTCCTTCCTTCGATATCTTATTGCCCAGGTAGTCCACTTCCTCTTTTCCAAAGGTGCACTTAGACCTTTTTGCATAGAATTGGTTTTCTTCCAAAATGGTAAGTACTTGACTTAAGTGTTCCAGATGCTCCTTCCATGTTCTGCTATATATGAGGATGTCATAAAAAAATACTAGTACGAATTTTCTTAAAAATGGCTGGAACAATTCGTTCATTACGGCTTGAAACGTAGCTGGAGTGTTAGTCAAAACGAAGGGCATTACTTTGAACTCGTAATGGCCTTCATGAGTGCAAAAAGTAGTTTTTGCTATGTCTTCCACTCTAACTTTGATTTGATAATAGCTAGATCGGAGATCAAATTTTGAGAAATACTTGGCCCCATGAAGTTCATCCAGCATCTCATCAATGAACAGAATCGGAAATTTATTTTTGATAGTTATTTTGTTCAGTCCTCTATAATCTATGCATAATCTAAACGAACCATCATTCTTTCGTACTAACACTACTGGGGATGCATACGGGCTTCTTCTTTTTGAAATGACACCACATTTTAAAAGATCTTGAGTTAGCCTTTCAATCTCTGTTTTATGGTGATGTGGATATCTGTATGGTTTGCTATTGACAGATTTTGATCCTGGTTCAATCTCAATTATGTGTTCAATCTTCCTGTTTGGTGGGAGCTCCATTCTAAGCTATTGGAACACCTTGTGATGTTTTTGAATTAGATATTGTATCTCTGGTTGTTTGTCCATATCTCCTTCATATGTTAGAAGCTCCATTTCTTGACATTGAAGTATGTATGCTGGTGCACCTTTCCAAAGTAGCTTTTCCATCTTATGTGACGTAACTAACTGTATCGGAGGTGGCTGGAACCCGTATAACTTGTATGTCTTCCCGAACGATTGAAATTCAATAAAATTCTCTTGGTGAGTTGCGGAGTCTGTACCCAAGGTTTGTAACCATTGTATTCCTAATACTACATCAACTCCTCCCAACGGTACCGCAAAGAAATCTGATTCTAAGTTGTACTCTTGCAATTGTAACTTGACCTTGTGACATTTTCCCACGTTGTCAATCTTCTTTCCATCTGCTACCATAACCTTCATGTTAGGTACTGGAAATATAAATACGTTAAATACTTTAGCAAGGTTGACATTAATGAAGTTATGGGTGCTGCCACTGTCAATGAGAACTGTGACATTATTCTTTTTGATATGTCCTTTAATCTTCAATGTTGGGAGATTTTGGTAATAGCGGCTAATGAGATTTTTGGGGTGTCGTCCTCGATTTCTGTTTGGTAGTCTGGTTGACTATTCGTATCATTCTCAATTGGTTCCTCGACTTCCAACTCTGCTTCTTCTGCTTCACAGGCATACAATTTCTTTTGTAAGCATCTGTGCTTAGGATCCCATTTGTCTCCATAGAAATTGCATTTCCCTTCCCTTATTCTTTGGGCCTCTTAACTGGGCTCCGTTCCTTCCCTGAGTTGTGACGGTGTATATCTTAGATTTCATGTGTATGTTGATTGGAAGGGCTTCCTTTTGTATTTGTCCTTATCGAAATTTGTATGAACGGGTTTCTTGAATTTGCTTTCAATGATCCTAGCTTTATGTCGGGCTTCCTCCATGGTTGAGATGTTATGTAACTCTAGTTCATCACGGATGTGTTGTTTAAGACTGTGTATGTAGGTCTGTAAGCGTTGGTCATTGGTTAACTCTGGAACTTGAGTTGACAATGCTTCCCACTCACAGTTGTACTCATCGACACTACTTTTCTGTTGTAACCTTGTGATTTTGGAAAAGAAGTCTTTTTCTTCAACGCCTTGGAATCTTTTAATGAGGTTGTTCTTGAAACTAACCCAGTTGTGAGAACAGATTCTTGCAGTTTTCTTCCACCATAAGTACCACTTATAAGCGTTTCCTTCTAGATGCATGGAGGCATATTTAAATTTCTCCTCTTCGTAATGGATATTGTGGATGTCTAAGTATTCCTCGGCTTTTTTAATCCATGCTATGCACTGTTGTTCATCCCCGTCGTATTTGGGTAGCTCAGCTTTCACCCATATTTGACGTCCTTGTGTATATGAGTATGATGACGACATGTTGAAAGGATCCGACTGATCCGGTGTTCTGGGAGAGTTTGGATGCGGATGTTTTGTTAATGGTAATCTGTCCAAGATGGCGTTTAAAACTGCCTGAGTTTTCTTTTGGTCTTCTCGTAGAGTGAGAACGGTGTTCTCTATTCGTGACGTGATGTGTGTCCAAGTCGCTGCCAAATTGACATTGGTTTGTTTGATCTTTTCCTAGAGTTCCTCATAGTTCTTGTTAATCTTCTCATTGATTGAATCGAACCGGGAATTTAATTCACTCATTGATCTGGTGATTGGTGGAATCTTCTCGGCGTTGAATGTGGATTTATTTTTATTAGCTGTACGAAGCAAGCCTACCACGATTTTTTTTTTAAGTAATTATAATAATAATTATTATTATTATAATATAGTTTTTTTTTAATTAAATAATAATAACTATTAATAAGCAATAATATTAAGTATTAATTTTTTTAAAAATGGACTATGGGGCTGATAGGAAGCGGAAGAGGTACAGGAAGCAGAAGAGGTGGTGGTGGAAGGGTGGATGCATAGGCTAGGAGTGGCTGCGCAATGGAGGGGTGTTGCAGGGTTGGAGTGATAAGGGAGGGAGGTGGAGCCGAGAGGAAGGAAGGGATGGAGGAGGGAGGGAGAGGGCGGGGGGGACGCGTAGAAGGAATGCATGTAGGAGGGTGGGAGCAAGCAGGTGGAAGCGTGTAGGAGGTGAAAGGGATGACGTGAGTGGTGGAGCTTTCCATCAATTATTTTATTATCTTTCAGGCTGTAATTCTTTTGGTGTTCTTGTCTTGCGACAAAATTTGTTGTTAGAAATTTTCTAAGAAATAATTACCTAAAAAAATCTATTTGTAAAAAGGTGAAACATCACTTTTTCAAAAGGGAGCTATAAGGGAAATTTAAAAAAATTAAATTTGTATTGGAGATGATCTTCAAGCAGATTTTGGAATAATGCTTTGTATGCAAGGAGATGGTGCTAGAGCGAAAATTTTTCTTTTTATAAAGACAAGTATTCATTCTTTTAATAAATAAAAAAAAGAGAAATATTTTTGTGGTGGTGGATATGTCCTTTGCCTGTCCCAAAATTGAATAAGGGGGTTTAAAGACAATTGTTCTTGTGGATGGTGGTTATTGTCTCAAATGATTCTTTTGTGTGTCTATTTAAAATTCATCCTCATAATTTCTTGTTGCATATATGAAAGACATCATAAAATATCATTCAACAAGCACAAGAAATAAGCTCCATCAAATCAAAGGATAAATGAAAGCATTGTCAAGCACATATAGTCAAGCATGTCAAAGAAGCAAGTGAACGATTGAAGAAGTCAAAACACCAACAACAAATTCAAATTTGAAGATTAAGTTCAAATTTAGAGTCACAATCAAATGTAACTTACAAATAGTCATTTTGTAAGTTTACTTGTCTTTTCTAAAATCAAGTCAAGTTGAATTTGTATTTTGGGTGCATTTTTGGTTGAACCTGACACCCTTCATTCTCTGTGTTCATCAATAATTATCAAAACACATTTTTGGGTGCATTTTCGGTTGTGCCCAACACCCTAAAATTGTCACAAAATCTCAAGAGAGTGTGACATATATGCAAGTGTGAAAGTGTCAAGTACTAGCTATCCTGAAAACAAATAAAATCAAGTGAGCGTGAAAACAAGAAAGTGCAAGTGAGCGAGTGTGACAATGGGTAAAGGAGGAAAGCAACTTCATAATGATAATCAGAACATCAAAGAACTTCAAGAATCCTTAGAAAAATTGGAAAATCAAGTTGTTGAACTTCAAGACCAACTTGAAATGAAGGAGCAAGTGATTAAATTCCTTCAACTACAAATTCTTGAAAAGCAAATGAATGATGCTACTTACGATACAAATAACCTAATACAAGAGAGTGTGACTGATGATTCCTTATCTAGTGATGAGAAGGAATCCTTGATAAACAATTTTGAAGATGATGATTTCAATTAGCTCCAGCATCAACAACAATCTGAACAATTATTTCTTCATCACAACCCTCTATTTAATGAGGATGATGATGATGATGATGATTCATATCAACAAAGAGTGCAACCGAAATTCAGTGGGAAAAATGCAAAAGTAGTATCCAATGAATATGAATCTTCCAATGAAGATGAAGCTATCTTTCAAGCGTTTTCTTTTGAGTTCAATAAAGAAAACATTCAATGGTGCAACAACATGCAGAGAATCAATTTCCAATAATGTCAAAGCAACAGCTTCAAAATGATCTTTCCAAGCCCATCATTAGACCTTGGGAAGAAATTAGATACAACAGACAAAGAAAAGGACTTGGATATGAAAAAGATGTGACTTTTCATATTCCAGACTACTCCAAACCTATTTAGTTTGTGAGTGCAGGATTCATAAATGAAGAATCCAATCAAAAAGTCCATGAAGAAGCTAATAAAAAAGTTGATGAAAATCACATGGAAGAAATTCTTGAATGCCAACATTGTCATCAAGTTGGTCATTTGAAGACAAATTGTTTTGATCTCCATCCTTGTCAATATTGTGGCAAGAAGAATCATTCATCAGAAAAAATTTCCAAAAGAAACAAGTCTACAAGATTAAAAATTCACTATGGGTGGATCAATCCTTGGGAATGGACATCAACAACCAAGAAATTATATCAATCTTACCGAAGAGTGCAATCTCGAGTAAGACTCATCTTGTAGCACATAGTATTTTTCGTACCTGATAGAGTATAACTCTAGTGGTACCCTTATGGCGTAGATTTTGAGCATGGCCCTCATGGGATGAGATAACATGTGGATGTTTCCTCATGCCCACTTTGAGTTGAAATCTAAATGGTGCTCTCTTGCATCTTAAAGGGGGGGGTACATTTACAAAATACTCTTTCTTTTAAAGGGGGATTAGATATGGTACAATGATGAAATGGTTAAGGGTAAACCACATGAAAACCCATAGCTTCTCACCTTTCAGCTGACAAAGGAGGGAATATTGATAATGGTTGTCATTCTTCAAGTTTAGACATCAAAATTCTGTAGATGGAAGATTCTGAAACAAAACTCTGAATATGGACAAAAGTCTGTAGATGGTAAACTCCAAAAATTTTCAAAATGGGAAACAAACAACAAAAGTCTATAGATGACAGACTTCAATACACTACTATGAAGATGGTCAAAAGTCTGAAGATGACAGACTTCAAAATTATCAAAATGGGAAACAACAATAGTCTATAGCTGGCGAACTCCAAATGTCAGAAAGGAAACAATAGTTTTCAGGTGGCAAACTCCAAAATTGCAGATGAAGAATTAAAATTTGCAGATGGCAAACTCAAAATAGTTTGTAGATGGTAGACTAATGAAAACAATACTCTATGGATGGTAGACTCAAATACATGATGCATTGAGATGTTAATTGATGCATAACAATGTTGATGGCTCCTTCCAGAGAGCACTTCATTAATTGTAGCATGGTGATCTTCACCAATTAGCAGAAGACGCCAGCCTCTTCTAGCTAAATCACTTGGTAAATGATGAAATTATCAAGTACACAGGGAATGTTCAGAAATGGCAGTTGTTCACTCCAGAAATTTAGCTCTCTTCAAGTTCATTTTAGATGAACCATTCAGAATCCAGATTTGATGGTTTCTCAAGCAGATTTTTCATTGAAGCACAGAGGAAGGCTTCTGAAAGATCCATCATATCAGCTTCAACATTAGTGTTTATTGCTTAGTTGATACAAAAACATAAACTTGTGATTGAGAGGGGGAATGTTAGCCTTATGGCTTACATTAGCAATCACAAATGTTAAATGTCACATTATTGTATTTATTATTTAGGATAATAGTCATTTATCCTAGATAAGTCTCTAAAATATATGGAGAAGATTTCCTAGCCTAGTCACCATGCAAGGTGTTAGGATCTAGAGAATATCTCTCACTGAGGTGGCATATTGAGAGTACTATATATTTGTACTCTTTAAATGAATAAAGTGATTAGATTTTTACTATTCTATGTGTATTGTCTTTCATTTTGTCTTTCAGGAGGGTGGGAGCAGGAAGGCGGAAGCGTGTAGCAGGTGAAAGGGACAACGCGGGTGGCGGAGAAAGCCAGTGGAAGCAGGCTGTAGGCGGTAGTGGGAGTGGAGAGGTGCAGCAGGTGGAAGGAGTGGGGAGTTGACGCATAGGTGAGGGCATGAGGGCGCAACAGAGCGCAGAGGGAAGAGCAGAGTGGGGTGAGGCAGCAGAATTGGAGTGGAAGGTGGTGGTCAGGGGCGGCGTGAGTGCATGAGGGAGGTGAAAGTAAGGAGGAGGTGGATGCAACGGAGGTGGGAGTGGTGGAGGATGCAATGTGGTGGGCTGGTGCCAAGAGTCGAGAGGCTCTGATACCAATGGAAGAGAAAAGAATGGGTGAAAACCAGAGAATGTATGTAAAATGTATATTTGATAATGTAGAAGATTATTACAACAATTGTGCCCTGGGTAATTGATACCCTAAATGGGGAAGAGAGGTGACTTTTCAAGTCATCTCTTAGTTTAATTACATTAATTTACTAAAATTAAACCTAGCTTAATATTTTAAAATTAGCATTTGTAACATTAGACCTCAAAATTTATCTAATGATCCCGTACATTACCCATTGAGAGTGATTTCTAGAACATTAGTTGATGAAATTGGTCTACAAATTTATGATCTAGTACAATAATGTTCATCAGGATGGTCAGAAGAAAAGTTTTCTATGAGAATCACCGCAAGATGTAAAATCAAATTCACCATAAACATTGATTATTTTTGTTAAATAGAATGTGATGTGGCACCTCTTAATGCATCTGAAGTAATGTTTGGAAGTCCTTATTTATCAAATAAAAAGGGGAAATGCATGTCTTATCAAACCATTTAAAGGAATAAGAAAAATATCCTTGGTAACACTAAACCAATGGTAGAAAAACATATTGATTGAACACATGTTATCATTAACCTTCATAGCTAATGGAATGTTAGAGGTTATGTGCTAATTCCATTTCCTTCACATATAAGTTGAGGTGTAATCTAAAAAATGATCATGAATAATGAAATGTTTTTTAATGTCTTATTATTTACCTACAGTTTATGTGCTAATTCCATCTCCTTCACATATCAGTTGAGGTGTAATATGAAAAATGATCATGAATAATGAAATGTTTTTTTTTCCATTATTTACATATATGTTTCTATTATGGAAGAAAATAATGTTGTACAATAAAAATAGATTCTTAATGTTTAAAAAACACGTTGTTGTAGAAGCAAAACACATTGCTGTGGAATGTTAAGAATTGTAATCTCAATGGTCATAAGTGCATTAATTAGTTGAGTTGTTAGTTGGTTATAGTTTGACTAGGAGACTTGGCTATCCCATAGTATTTTATGTTCCATAGTATTGGACATTGGTATTTTTGTGATGTAATCCTATATAATCTTATGGTTAATAATGAGAAGGAAATCAACATGCCCACTTGTGTTCCATCATTTTCTGTCTTGTAAATTTTAACATGGTATTAGAGCGGATGGCCTGATCCATACCTATTGTTTTTGGGTAAGCCTTTTCACAAAGTGGAAAGCACACACGATCTGATCTCACGTCTTTTGTAGGTTGCAGATCAAGACAGGAACACATCAACGTGGAGGAGCATCTTCACAGCTTTGGGGCTGAATCTCTATTTTTTAATTTTTCCTTTGGAAGCACCGACACACCCATCCCTATCGAGAACTGCATCACCCTTCCACTTACACACCTGTAGTAAAGGGAAGTTGCATCACTAATGCACCTTTAGTTAAGGGAAAGTGCAGCACTAACGCACTTGTAGTTCAGCCAAAATGTGGCAAACAATGTTCACTTAAAATAATTTTGAGTGATGCACTGTGTCAATTGTACAAGTGGCGACACTGTGTTTAAAAGACAGTCATAAAGGATGGCTAGTACCGGTATGAAGTAGATCTTCGGACCAATTTTGACCGGCACCAACTATGAGTTTTTGTCAATTAAGATGCAGACATTTCTCCAACTCAAAAAATGTTGGGATATGGTTGAAAATGACTTCAAAGAACCAAATACAACTGCTTTGGCTGATATTTCTAATGCTCACAAGAAATCCCTTGATGAAAGTTGAGATCAAAATCTCATTGCAAAATGGTTGATCTAGAGTTGCATTGAGAAGTCCATCTTCGCACGGATCTCAGGGGCCACCACCACGTATCAAGCCTGGAATCTCCTTGTGTCTACATACAAAGGTACCGATAGAGTCAAAACGGTAAGACTCCAAACCCTTCAAATTCAGTTTGAAAGTCTTAAAATGAAGAAAATTGAAACTGTAGATTAGTTCATGACTAGGGTTTCAGGTATTGTGAATCAATTCCAAACCTTTGGCGAGGCCTTGGAACAAAAGTTTGTTGTCCAAAAGGTTCTTAGGTGTCTCACTAAGAATTTTTCAATGGTTTTTAATGATATAGAAAGACCTAAAGATCTATCCAAATTTACCCTAGAAGATTTAACATGGTCCCTTCTGTCCCACGAAGCTCGACTCAGTCAAGAAGAAGAGTCTCTGTCAAATGCATTCAACACTCAGGCTTACCTCAGCAGAGGTTGAGGAAGAGGAGGAAGAGGACGAGGCAGAAGAGGAAGAAGTTCTCATTCTACATAGGATAGAACTGCTCATGAACACTCCGATCAGAGTGAGCACTTTCACAACTCTCAGAACCAGAGAGGGAGAGGCAAGAGATGGACTAATAGGTCCAACATTCAGTGCAACTACTACAAGAAGTATGGCCACTATGAATGAGACTACAGAAAGAATCAAGTAGACTAGAATAATGGGGGAGCCCATGTCTCCAATGTTGAAGAAATCTCATCAGAATTCATGTTTCTCTCATTCCAAGCAATTGAAGAAGAATACCATTCAGATGTATGGTTGCTAGATAGTGGCTTCAGCAATCATATGCCAGGTAACAAATCATTATTTTCTGATCTAGATTCATCTATCAATACAAAAATCAAGCTTGGTGATCATTACCTTGTTCCTGCTCAAGGCAAAGGCATTGTTCCTATTCTTACTAAACAAAATGAAAATAATTTTATACATGATGTATTCTATGTTCCTAATCTAAAATTCAATCTGATCAGTGTGGGTCAATTGATTCAAAATAAGTATGACGTCAGGTTTATTGATTGATATTGTGTTGTCTATGATAAAGACCCCAGTAGAAGACTCTTAGACAAAGTAGAAATCATCAAGAATAGAATACTCCCACTCAGTCTGAGAAGTACTATCCTATCACACTCATATGCACATACTATTTTCAGTCTAGATGAAACCTGGTTGTGGCACTGTAGGTATGGTCATCTACCCTTTAAGAGTCTCTGAGTCGTCTACAAAAACAGTCCATGGTTAAGGGGTTACCAATTATGAATGAAAGGTCTAGTTCTTGTGAAGAATGTATCTTAGGGAAACATCAAAGGGAAAATTTCCCCACTTCCACATCTCAAGCCAAAGAACACCTTGAGTTATTTCACACAGACCTATGTGGTCCCATGCAAAATTAGTCCATAAGAGGTAGTCTTTATTTTTTAAGATTTATTGATGATTTTAGCAGGAAAGTGTGGATCTACTTTCTCAGACAAAAATCATATGCCTTCTCCAAGTTTAAATAATTCAAGGCATTGACTAAAAAGTAGTCAGGTAAATCCATCAGAGTAATCAGGTCATATGGTGGAGGTGAATATGACTCACATGATTTTGCAAAGTTCTGTAAACAGCATGGCATCCAGCATGAGTTCACTACTAGATACACTCCACAAAATAATGGAGTTGTTGAACAAAAGAACTGGACCATCATGAACATGGCCCGAAGTATGTTGTCATATAAGAAGCTGTCAGATGATTATTGGGATGAAGCCGTTGTATGTTCAATTTCCTTACTGAACAGATCTCCCACAGTAAGCACTAAAGATAATATTCCTAAAGAAGCATGGTGTGGCACTAAGATTAGTGTTTCACATCTTAGAGTATTTGGATGTGTGGCATTTTCACACATACCTGATGAATTGAGGAAAAAGTTGGACAAGGAAAGTGAAAAATGTATATTCACTGGTTACAGTGAACATGAGAAGGCCTGCAAGCTATATAATTTTGTCACTAAAAAGGTTGTGGTGAGCAAAGATGTTAAGTTCCTTGAAGACAAATGATGGAGTGATACAATAGATATTCAACATAATGAAAGATCAGATCCATTAGATCTATCACTCAGAATGCCCAAACTGGAGGCATAGCAACAGCAGCAACACTAAGAAGCAACACTAGCATATAGTCCACCACAGAAGCAGAGAACTAGAAGCTTAAGGGAGTTATATGAGAAGAAGGGATTTATATGAGCAGAATCCTATTATTGATGAAAAACTACAGTATGCTCTGTTTTCCTATCATCCAACATCATTTGATGAAGCAGTAAACTATGCACAGTGGGTACAAGCAATGAATTAAGAAATTGGTTCTATAGAAAGGAATCATACTTGGGATCTTGTTGATATCCCACCAGAAAAAAAAAACAGTATTGGAGTAAAATGGGTCTATAAGACCAAACTCAATGAAAAAGAAGAGATAGAGAAGCACAAAGAAAAGTTGGTTGCAAAAAGAAGAGATAGAGAAGCACAAAGAAAAGTTGGTTGCAAAAGGATTTGCTCAACAATATGGTGTAGACTATGATGAAACCTTTGCTCCAGTAGCAAGGAAGGACACCATCAGGGCTGTACTTGCAATAGCAGCTCCAAACTAGTGGCTTGTTTATCAAATGGATATGAAATCTGCCTTTCTCAATGGCATAGTTGAAGAAGAAGTCTATGTAAACCAAACACCTAGTTATGCTGTCAAAGGTCAATAACACAAAGTATGTAAGATAAAAAAAGGCCTTGTATGGTCTAAAACAAGCTCCACGAGCTTGGTAAATCAGAATTGATTCTTACCTCATCAACAATGGGTTCAATAGGAGCAGCAATGAACCCATTCTGTATGTCAAAATAGATTAGCAAGGTAACATTCTGATTGTATGTATTTATGTCGATGATATGATTTATACTAGAAATTTGATGCTAGAAGAATTTAAGACAGCCATGAAAAAGGAGTTTGAAATGACTGATCTTGGTCTTATGAAGTATTTCCTTGGTTTGGAAGTTAACCAAAGTGAAAATGGCATCTTCATCTGTCAACATAAGTATGCTACAGACATTTTGCATAGATTCAAAATGGATAAATGAAAACCAACATAAACCCCCATTGCTACAGGAACCAAGTTAAGTAAGAATAATGAAGGACCAGCAATGAACTCTACAATTTACAAAATATTAGGAGGCAGTTTAATGTATTTTACTGCAACTAGACCTGATTTGATGTATGTTGTCACCCTAATCTCTAGATTTATGGAGTCTCCCAAAGAATCTCACTGGAAATTTTGTAAAAGAATTCTGAGATATGTTACAAGCACAGTTGGTTATGGACTTTGAATCTCATTCACCAGAAAGTACTCTTACAAGGTACACTGACAGTGATTTCGCAGGTAGTATAGATGATAGGAAAAACACATTTGGTTATGCTTTCCATTTTGGTACAAGTCTAATTTCATGGGCCTCTCATAAACAATCCATTGTTAATATGTCTTCTGCAGAAGAAAAATATGTAGCAGCAACTACACCAGCATGCCACGTAGTTTGGCTAAGAAGACTTTTGAAGGATATGGGACACACAGAAAAAGAATCAACACCTATTTATTGTGACAATAGTTCTTCTATACAATTGTCGAAACATAATGTGTTTCATAGAAAGAGCAAACACATTGACACTCGCTACCACTTTATTCGTGAGTTAGTTAATAGTGGAGAGATGACTTTTCTATTTTGTAACTCTAAGGAGCAATTGGTTGATATGTTTACCAAACCTTTGGGAACATCTGCATTTGAGTTTCAGAGGAAGTACTTACCCATTGATAGTGCTGAGAATACTGTCCAAGTTGAGATTAAGAGGGTGTGTTAAAAATTGTAATCTCAATGGTCATAAGTGCATTTATTAGTTGACTTGTTAGTTGGTTATAGTTTGACTAGGACACTTGGATGTCCCATAGTATTGGACAGTAGTATTGTTTTGATGTAATCCTATATAAGTTTAGGTTAATAATGAGAAGTCAATCAACATGCCCACTTGTGTTCCATCATTTTATGTCTTGTAAATTTTTACATGGAAACATACATCTTATTATTGTAGAAGTATACAAGTTAAAATCAATTTCCTAATTTTTGTAACATGGATGTGAATGAAATTTGAATTATTTTAAGCTAGCATATATAAAAAAATCAGCCCTAAATTCAATTGGGTCGTTTGGTGAAATTTTACAAAAAATTATTAACCATCCATGTACACATCTCATGTAAATTTCGCTCTCTTAGTTGGTCAAAATATAAAAATATAATGTGGTCTATGACCTGGAAAAAAGGTCAAGAAAGATTTAACTTCTAGGTTATTTTAGCTTTGGAAGGTGGCTGACATAGAACTTTCATAATTGATTCTTGAACTTTTGGCATTCCATGATAAAGAGAAATCAAGAGTGAGAGGGAAATAAAGAGATAAGGGAGAATGAAGAAAGGGGGCAAGTCTAGATAAACAACAAATTGGGAATGTATCGTTGACTAAAACTATACCAATTCTTTGTTTAAGAGTATATAGGTTTAATTTGTAAAAAAAAAACATTAAAAGAAGCCAAATAAAGATTTTTTTTTTTTGGTTTTTTCAAATTAGATTTTTAGAGTTAAAAGTATTTTTGTTATTGCGCCAAGAGGTGCTCTACAACCCAGTATGAGGGAGTTGCGCCGAGAGGCGATCTACAACCCAGTATGAGGGAGATCTTGTAACGTTTGTCGAGTAATGTTTGTCGAGTATGAGGTAGATGTTGTAACGTTTGTTCCTAACATGTCGGCCACAAATAATATTTCCCATTATGATGGATATGTTGTAATGTTTGTTGAGTATGAGAGAGATGTTGTAACGTTTGTCGAGTATGAGAGAGATGTTGTAACATTTATTCCTAACATGTCAGCCATAAACAAAAAAGAATAATACAAAGTAAAAAGTAATAAAATATTATGTCACCATTAATAATATTGCCGAGTATGAGGGAGATGTTGTAACGTTTGTTCCTAACAAAATAATATTACTGAATAATAAAAAATAATAAATATTATGCCGACCATTAATAAAAGACGTACATTTCTAATAAGTGAATAAAAATAGAAGCAAGTTTCGTTTTATTTTTTTTTCTCTAGAAATTTGATTCTATATAAAAATACAATACTAATTATGCTTTTCCAAATAAAATACAGAATTTGAATTTAGTTTTTCTACAAAAATAATTTTAAATTTTGTTTAATATACTCACTTTTTAAAAATAATAGTTTTAATGGCAGCGCTTTAAGAGTATTCCAACCTACTATGCAAGTAAATAAAAATAGAAGCAAGTTTGGTTTGGTTTGGTTTGGTTTTCTTGGAATTGATTCTATATAAAAATAGAATACTAATTATGTTTTTCCAAATAGAATATTGAATTTGAATTTAGTTTTTCTATAAAAATAATTGTAAATTTTGTTTAATATACTCACTTTTTAAAAATAATAGTTTTAATGGCAGTGCTTTAACAATATCCCAGCCTAGATCCAAGTGAATAAAAAGAGAAACAAGTTCTGTTTGGTTTAGTTTTCTCGAAATTTCATTCTATATAAAAATAGAATACTAATTATGTTTTTCCAAATAGAATACTGAATTTGAATTTAGTTTTTCTACAAAAATAATTGTAAATTTTGTTTAATGTACTCACTTTTTAAAATAATAGTTTTAATTGTAGTGCTTTAAATTTGAATTTAGTTTTTCTAAAAATAGAATTATAAATTTTGTTTAATATACTCACTTTTTAAAAATAATAGTTTTAATGGAAATTCTTTAACATTATAACAGCCTAGATCCAAGTGAATAAAAATAGAAACAAGTTTCGTCATTTTCGTTGGAAATTTGATTCTATATAAAATTAAAATACTAATTATGTTTTTCCAAATAGAATACTGAATTTGAATTTAGTGTTTTTGCAAAAATAATTGTAAATTTTGTTTAATATACTCACTTTTTAAAATAATAGTTTTAATTGTAGTGCTTTAAATTTGAATTTAGTTTTTCTAAAAATAGAATTCTAAATTTTGTTTAATATACTCACTTTTTTAAAATACTAGTTTTAATGGAAATGCTTTAAATGGTAATTTGAATATGATATTAATGGCGTGAATGGTTTTGAAGATTAATTCTAATTATTTTAAACTATAATCATTTTCAACTATTTAGTTAATTTTAATTTTAATAAATTTTATTTTATTTAATAATTTTAAACTATTTTTAAATTTAATAAATTTTAATTGTTTAATATATTAACTTTTAAATTATATTAATATTAAACATTTTAAATTATTTTAACTATTTAATATTTATATTAAATTTAAATTTAAATTTAACTTCTCATTCAAACATATTTATATTAAATTGTTCAATTCCCAAACAATTCGGTGTATCCCATTGGTAACACATTGTGGTAGTCATAGGTAGGTCACAGGGTCAAACCCTTTTGATCCACCCTTCCCCCATTTTCGCCAAATGTAATATTATTCAAGTTTATATATAAGGTCTTTACTATGTATAATAAGAACTACCTGCGATGCGATATGGTGGTAAGGGTGTTGGGATAATGGGCGTCAGGTCGAAGATTCGATCCTCCCACACCACATATTTTTTTTGAAAATATATTGAATTTCATTATCATGTAAAGTGAGTTTTATACTTGCATAGATTTCAATGTATGGTGTTTTATCATTGCATAATTTTCAGTGTAGCTATTAATCGATGGACGCATAGATTTCATTGTATATTTCATGGATGCATAAATTTTAGTGTGGATTTCATAGATGCATAAATTTCAGTGTATATGTTAATGCTTGACATATTTGATATAGAGTTTGAACTAGAAATGAAATATGTGCATGTAGAAGATGCTATCAGATGAACATGAGAAGAACAAAAAATAAAGAACGTCGAATGTCAGAAATCATATCAAGGAAGAAGATCTAACGAAATGACAACAAAAGAACGAGAAGGATAAAGGTTTATACCACATAACCAAAAGTTATGTGGATAAATTTATGTCGATATTGAATGTCATTATCATGTGAAGTGAGTTTTATACTTACATAGATTTCAGTGTATGGTGTTTTATCATTGCATAATTTTTAGTGTAGTTGTTAATTGACGGATGCATAGATTTCAGTGTAGATTTCATGGATGCATAAATTTTACTTTGGATTTTATAGATGCATAAATTTCAGTGTATATGTTAATGCTTTACATTTTTTATATAGAGTCTGAACTAGAAATGGAAGATGTGCATGCAGAAGATGTTATCAGATAGACAGGAGAAGAACAAAAAATACAGAACGTCAAACGCCAGAAATCATATCAAGGAAGAAAATCTAACGAAATGACAGCAAAAGAACGAGAAGAAGACTTGAAACAAAAAGCAAAACAACAAAAAGAATATCGAAAAAGAAAGTTGGATGAAATGACAGCAGAAGAACGAGAAGAATGAAGAAAACGAAATGTGGATCGACAAAAAGAATATTGAAAAAGAAAGTTACACGAATTGGCATCAGAAGAATGAGAAGAACAAAGAAAACTAAATGTTGACCGACAAAGAGCATATCGAGAGAGAAAGTTGAAGCAATTGGAAGAACAAAGAAATCATGTTGGCCTGGGCCCAAGTGGGTTGGAAAAATATACAAGTATGGAAAATCGCACGTTGCGTGCTGCGGCAAGAAGAGGAACCAGTTTTGTTGAAAGCGCATTGCACGCGGCGGCAGGCGATAGACAATTTTGAGGTTTTGCGCGTGTCGTGCGACGACAATGGCTAAGGCATGGTTGCACAGGAGGATGATGCGCATAGTAGCGCATGAGCCATTTTTGGGCTCACAGCAGGGGTAAAAGTCAGGCAAGGACATGAGCTATTTTGGGTAAGGAACAGGTGGAGGGAAGATGAAAGCGACCTATTCAAACGTGTGGTGGCAAGCAGTCAAGAAGCTAGGCCACGACGCCGATGGCGACAGGCAGGCGAAGGAGTGGAAAGGGATAGGCCATGATGCAATTATAACCGTTTCAAGGACTGCGACTATTAGAAGAGCGTGTGAGCCACGAGTGGCCCAGCTGGAGCAGGCGGAGCAAATTGTCGATGGCGACAGCTAGGGTGGCAGTTAGCCACACCAGTTTTGGAAACCTTAGGGTTTCGGCCTAATAATTGTAAACACATGACCTACGGGAATGATCTATAAATAAGGGACAATATTGTAAGGGAAGTGTTACTCTTCAGTTTTGGATAAGTATTTGGGTATTGTAAAATCTTAAAGCTTAGAAAAGTCATTGTAAAGACTCTACAACTGAGTGCGCAGAGACCTATCTGAGAGAGAGAAGAGAGTCTGCAACTGAGTGTGCAAACTAAGAACGGTTGTACCCTTTCCATTAAGAGCATTATTAACAACCGTTTTTGTGGACGTAGCCTCCATCCGGGGGGTGAACCATATTAAATTATGTGTTATGTGACTATTGTGTGTTTATGATTGTCCATTTACTTGGTATAAATGTTTAAATGTTGAATACTTCTATTATGTGATTGCTTTTATATGTATTCACCACAGAGAATGGGAATACTATGTTAAGTAATTTATTCATTGAGGTATGTTAAGTATTCGACACTTATGAATCGAGGAATGTATGAGTCTGTCAATTAGTCACATCATTGAACATTGAGTTTAAGTGCAGCATTGGAGCGCGCAGTAAGTATAAGTCTAGTCATTCATCTGCAATCTAATGATAAGAACTTGAACGGAATAAAGGGATAAAGAATGTCAAGTAGAGTGGTTAGAATTAAACATCCTAGCAAGGACGCACAATCTTGTTGATGCACCGAGTCACTGAAGGTTGCTGCGAGGTAAGTTGCTGATATCTTACTGTCGTAATGCAAAGGTATCTTGTATCACACAGTCATTTAGAGGTGCAATTGCGTAAGCACAATTGCGCACCGAAGTACCCGACGCGGAACAGAAGGTTTGCGCAGTTGTTGTCCACAGCATCCCTCAAGGCACTGCGCTGCTTATTAGCCTTTCCGCCCATCGCATCACTCGGTTGTGGAAACTTGATTCTGAAACCACCCCCTCAGCTTCACCTCAGGTGAGACCTCAAGCTGCAGAGAGCTTGTTGTCGAAAGGGCCGGTGAATAGGGGTTTTGTTGGTTCCTTGAATCGCGAAGTACTTCAATCTACACTAGAAACCTCAAGAAGGTGATCTACAACCAACAAATGGTTTCGTTGCTTGGCTAAGACTAGTGATGCGATAGAGCGTTGGAAAGTAATGTGTGAAGAAGAATACCAGTTTCCATTGGGTTTAGACATTTGGCATCCTGAAAAGAAAGAGATCTGGGATTGGTATGACAAGATTGAAAGAGATTTTGCGAAGAAAGAGAACAGACATCCGCGTCTCATCGATGTACAGTGGTTGAATAGATATTTGTGGAGAGAGATTCACGAGATTTTCTGGGCTTCATTTGGAAACGAGTTGCATGAGTGGATCTCGCGACTCACAGAAAGAAAACCTGTTTTCAAGGAGGTGTACCTACAGAGTGGACTCCAGAGCTGACGACACAACTAAAAGAAATAGATAGCCCACTATCATGAGCATTCAACTTCTAGGTTGATAGCATACTTGAAGGATTTGTCACGGAATTTGTTGTAAATACACTGAAGTCCTATAGTCAAGCTGAAGCATACTTCTTCGAAGGATTTAGAGGTAAGTTCCTCAACAACCTCAGTCTATACATTAAAATGCTTTTAGCTAAGAAAGGAGTTTTAAGAATGCAGTAATATTTTTACATCTGTCATGGTCAATAGCATTTATAGTGACTCTGACGAAGAGACACATAACCTAAGAAGTGGAAAGAGATATAAGTTTAATAAATAAAAGAATCCCAGAGGACCTGGAATCTACGTGAATACTGAACTCCCATGTGACCTTAACAATCATACCGCACTGCCATCAGCTACTATTCATCCTATCACACCTCAGAATCTGCTGGTTGCAGAAACCACGCCACCCTTAGATCGGAGCCCACCTGCTGCGAGTGTCACGCAGCCCATTCCCTAGAATACCAGTAGTCTGAATATTCCCTTTGTTTTCTCTGCACAGATAATCAACACTACCCAGAGCGATGCACAATCGAGAATGTCACATACCCCAATTTTGTAAAAATTATGTAATTATTTTATTAAATTCCTGAGACATTATGTTAAATTTAATGCTACGTAGGAATTGATGACTTAGCAGAGTCACTAGAATTGGAATGTAAATCAGAATATTTTATTATTAATAAATAAATTATGGAGACAACAGCATGGGAGAGCTATTAAAAGAGGTTACTGGTCAAACTGGTGGATGGAACTAGGTGGAAAGGCAAAAGACAAGTGGCAGCATCCTCAAACACTTCCTAAGTTGCAGGTGGCAACTTCCCTCTGTTTGGGGTCATGATTCCCCAAGAAAGTGGAATCTGAGCAGGTGGCTCATTAATGACAGTTAACCCAACAAAGACCTAGGCAATCTTTTAAATAGTACTCAATGAATTGAGCTGGGGGTTCAATAGTTCTGGAGGGAGAATACATTCAGGTGAATGCTATTCAGGAGTCCCATTGAGGAAGAGGGAAAGACAGTAAGGAAATTTTTTTGAGTGGGATGCTGCAGTAACTTGGTTCCAGTTTAGTTGTTTTGGCTGAGTGAATTGTTTTGTTGCACCTAGTTCCATCTAGGGAGACCAGAGCAAGCTCAGGTGTCCTGAGAAGTGATGTTTGGGCACTCTCTAGGAGTTGGTAGGGAGGAACAGCCTCCCATTGCTGTTGTTGTCCATAGCTCAATAGGTTCTATCATTTTGTCTCTTTATGTTTATTAAGTATGAATGAATGTATGTTACGTTTATCTTCTTTATGTCTGAATAGTAATTAGTTTAGTAAAGGATAGTATCCCTGAGTATCAGCAGTAGAATTATTGAGAGTTACTGTGATTTTTGTATTGTTAGTATGATGTAATATCTTTGTTATATTATTATTAATGTGTTTATAATTTCTGCAGTTAATGTATTTATAATTTATGCAATAAACTATTGATGCTTTATGTAATAATTCGTAGTTAAATTTATAACCCTAGTTGACTATATTTTCTCAACAGGTAAGCAAGGTTTACATATAAAGTATTTATACTCTGTATATTATAAAATTTAATATACAGTTATAGGAGACGAATAGCAAACCTAACCATAGATACTACAACAAATTATATCTAGGTTGACAGGACCTACAGGAGACCTTGTAGTCACAAATAGGATCTCTATCTCAGGGTACAAACCCTAGTCAGAAGTTAGCCTGTCTCAATCTATCAATTAAATTAATACACAAAACCTGGTTAACAATTATCCATTTATTTATTATCAGACAAAACGATTGTGCAGAAAACCTAATAGAACTTCTTCACACAGAACTTATTTAACAATTAAGTAAACCTGTCATTGTTTTAAAAACAAAAGAAGTCTCAGAATCATACCTAGCTCGATATCGAGCTTAAATTATTTAGTTTTATTTTTCCTCAACTTCCATATTACTACAGAATAGTAACCTGAATAACTGAATTAGTAACTAAACAAAATCACGACAGAGGAGTTCGAAATGAATCCTATCATTCTAGTTCTACAACATGAATTCATCAATAGAGAAATAACTTAGTTACTATTCCTACAACAGAAGAAAACAGACAGAACGTTAATTAGCTTACTCATCGAGCTATTAACATTTGTTCAACTCACAGATTACCATCTGAGTCGTACTTCTTACATAATAGCTTAAGCTTTCGAACAAAAGAAAAATAACCCCAACTGTAACTTGTTAGGGTCAAACCCTACCAGCCCCATTGATACAAACAAGCTAATGCTAAATAGCAAGACTTTGTCTTCACCTACAGCCGAGTTACGTATTCTCTATTTAAGAGGTTTTAAAACTTAAACAAACAATCTATTACTACTATACATAGTTTAAAGTTAAAAATGCAGGCATAAAAACAAGTCATTTTTTTTACAGATAACACTTCATTTAATTCCACTCAAAAACCTGGGTGATTAACCCTGAATCATTAAAGTACTGTAACGAAGTTTAAATCACAAACCGTAACCTCGTCTTCAGTTTAGGCCACAGTTTTTACTTATATACAATAATTCTTCTATAGACCTTAACTACCACAGTAAAGACGAATAAAATTACATATGACTGTAGCCGTAACATTCCACATACATCACAGGGTTAAACCTGTCCATAATTTTGGTGACAACAGCTACAAGGTCAAACAGTACAGAGATAGCCACTAGGATGGATCATTCAAGACCAAACCCTAACCATTCTATAGCCAGCAAGGAGGAAAAGCCATGGTGAATCTAGGCTTACCCGGTTAAGCAACCAACTGTCGAAGCTCCGGGTCACCCACACGGCGAATGGAGTCAGGGCCTACAACGAAAGAAAAACATTATCAGTGATCACTCATATATATTAACGTTTGAATTCTAAACAAATTTTTGTATTCAAAAGACGAAGATGAATCCTGTAGCTTACCAGAGACTGGAATGAAGTCAAACACAGTAGTTAGTCTGATAGCCACGAACAGCAAAAGGGTGAACCCCTCTCTTTTCACCAAATGAACAAGTTGACTGAAAACAAGGAGTATGTGCCACAGTGGAAGCTCAAAACAAAACCAAGCTGAGATCCATGGCCATGTCGAGATAAGGTTGAAACTGATACCAAAAGAGAAAAACCCTAGGTCTTTCATGAACTTATAGCTACTAAAAACACAACACAAGACTCCCAAACCATACTAATGGACAATCACGAAGGCTGGAGCAGTAAGGAAACTGCTAACACACAGTAATACCAGCGCAGATAACCCTAGCTTCCTTTCAAAAACCTCTGGGTCGATAACAACAAGACATAAGAACTCCCACACAGTATAGATGACAAACACAAAGGGATAAGTAGCATGGAAGCTGTTTTCTTCAGTGCCTCAATGAAGTTCGGACAGGAGGGTTTCACAGAGAGACCAAGCCCGGAGGCAATGGAGGAATGACAATGTAGGGTTTCAGTCAATGCTTAAATATCATCTACACTTGGTGCAGATACAACCACGTAGCCCTTTAATATAACCATGCAGTGGGTTGACTTCCATAGTTCTACAGCGGAGATTTCCAATAATAGATTGCAAATTAAAATGATAGCATGGATATTCCATTAGGTCGTGGACCATAGTTTAAACTGCTAATCATAACCCATGATTCAAATCATTGCCAATCGAGCTTTGTATTGTGAACAATATCATTTGTCCTATAAACCAATAAATCATGCAATTGTTATTAGTGTCCATTGTTTTCGATGAGAATATCATCCTTTGTTGCCAACCAAAAATCATAGTAAGGGTAGCAAAATAATGCACGGTGATCATAATGGTGGCATTATTATAGCTTAACTACCATACTTTTAATAAGCAAAACATTACAATAATGCTTAAATTCTTGTCTAGTATCACTCTAAACTTTAATTATCAATTCATTACATTATAAACATCATGTAAAATCCAATCGTGGAGTATTCTAGACATAAAGAAATGTATTTGCATTAAAAAAAAATTAATAAAGATAATGGTACAATGCAAGCACCCTTTGGTTGATAAAAACCTATCACGACATTTTCCAATCTCCATAACCTCATGTGTGAGACATAGATCTTTACCTTAAGTTTACGAGTAATGAAATGAGATTGGATTTAGAGGTTACATACAGTCCTTCTCTAGGTGACTTCCACTTGAAGGATTCCAGATACATAATTCTTAACCATGAATCAGAGTTACGCTAGATTATTTCATTTATCATTACAATACAATAACAACCATTCAACTGTTTCAGATTCCTTATAACAATTAAATGAGTTTACTCAAGATATCTTATAATTTCTGAAACATGAACATAAGAATGATTTTTCCAACTCCTGAGATGTTAAGAGGAGACTTGTAAATGATAGAATATCTAGCTAATGCTAAAACAAGTAAGTTATTTTTCACTGTGCTAATTATGAAGTGTATCTGCATTACAGTAACATCATTAAGAACAATTAATCCACGGAGTTGTTTAATTCATGGATACTTCATAAATATAGTTATCATTTCTCTAGTAGTTTCAAATTAAATAACAGTAAGAGCAGAAGAAGGTCATAGGCAGAGTGCTACCTTCAAACACTTGATCACCTGGTTAACATGCTTATACTTTTTATTGAGTGATTTTGGTACAGCTAAATGGATTATAATACTTTAAAGATTTAATTGTAACGACCCGCACATTACCTGTATATCTGTAAAAGAAAGATAGTTTGATGCATTAGCTCGAAAGCTAAGTAAACCCAGTTTGTGATGGCAACTCCCCCTTGAGGTTGAAAAACAGTAAAACAATGAGCAATGGAAAAGATAAAACCATAACAACATTTAAGTAGAACAAAAGATCATGTAGATACATATACAATCATGTAAGTTAAAACAAATAGTTAAATGACAACATTTAATAACATTATTTGCTATCTTAAAAATTTTAAATTTTTTTTAGAAATTTTTGGGTTTTGACAGAGAAGGAGAATGACAGATAACGATATAAAACTGTCGATATTCAAAGGAACAAGTCTAGAAGACCCTGATCAACACTGGTTTCTATGTGAAGCCGTATGGATTTTAAAGCAAATCCAGGATGATGCTGTGAAGAGAGCGCAGCTCATCACTACTCTCAGAGACCGCGCGTTGCATTGGTTTATGAAATATTCTCAGGTACAGCCGAGAACCCTAATAGAAATCCAGGATGCACTGGTGACAGAATTTAAGAAGCCAAAGTCAGAATCGCAGTGCATAATGAAATTAAAGGAAATCAAGCAGAAGCCTACCGAATCAGTCTGGGAATTTGACTAAAAATTCAAAACATTGTTAGACCAAGTTAGCTTTGTGATAGCTCCACAACAACACAAGGAATGGTTCATTGCTGCGTTGTTACCCCACATCAGACAATCATTGATGCAGCAGAAGATTGCGTCGCAGGAAGAGGCCCTAGAGATTGCAATGCAGTTGGAGGCTTCACCGATTGGTGAGAGTAGCGCCGGGATGTAATAGATTCATAACCAGCTGACTACGCTGACGTTAGAATTACAAGGTATGAAGAATGGAAAAGAACAAAGATATGAACAAAGACCTGATGTTTGGTGCACCGGATGCAAAGGAGAAGGCCATACCAGAGAACATTTCCCTCTATTTGAAGATTATCTCGACAGTGGTGCACCAAACCCAATCAATATGAACCACAATCAGGCACCGTGGTGTGAAATCTGTAGAACCAGAGGACACAGGCCTGAAGACTATTACCTAATACAGAAATATGTTAGAACACCTAAGAGCTTGTATTGTAATTTTTGTAAATCAATGGGACATGACGAATCCAATTGTTGTGCATATGAGCTCATGAATGAAAGAAAGCGCGACATAGAAGCAATGAGAGGTGCTGGGATGTACCGTGTTCAAGAGGTAAATCAGCTAAAGCAAGAAAACACCCACTATGATCAAGGAGGACCGTGGTGGTGGATACTGCGGGAGAGGAAGAAATGTCGGCCCGACGCAAGGAAGAGGCCGCGTCCAGGTAATCTATTACAACTGTGGCCAACTAGGTCACGTTTCTAGAGATTGTACCAACCCATGCACTACGTGCAATTACTACAAATCATTTGAGAATGTTATTGAAGACTGCCCGGTGCTTGAGGTAGAAATGCAGAAAAGAAGAAGGACAGAACCACCAAATCCCAATATTCAGCAGAGAGCAAAACTGCGCATCCAAGTGTAAACGTGGTAACGCATTGTGGTGCTAATACAGGAAGGGACGGAGGCACAGAAGCTTCGACCTCTGGAATGTGCGACCCCAGACAGAATCCTGGAGAGCCAGTATGGATTAGGAAAGCTCCTGGGAAAGGACAAGGTCTAGATTTATAGAAAAATAAGGGAGCATTTGGGAAGCACAGGACATGTTCAGGGCACTGCCACCTGGCTCCCCCAGAACACAGTTGCGCAATGAAATACCACAAAGAGAGAACATGCCAATGGCACAAGATTAGATAAACATCGCAACAGACGCAGGGACCTCTATTGAGCAGTTCTTATGCAGCTGCATGAAATTACTAAAGAGCGCAGATGCTTTTACAAAATTTGAAAAGCTACTAAGGCAGTATGAGCCAAACAGTGAGAAGGGGGCTACCAATGGCGCAGTCCACAATATTAGGAGTCCTAAGAGAACAGGAAGGGAAATGAGACTCACTGCACAGATTGGGGACTATGAGATGGATGAGATCATTCTTGATCTTGGATCCAAAGTAAATGTCTTGACCAAGCAGACATGGCATCAAATGGGTAAACCCAAGTTACAGTGGTCACCTATACAGCTGAGGATGGCTAATCAAGGGATAGCTATACCTTTGGGAAGATTACCCAACACCATTGTTGACATTGATGGAGTATGCAGCTATGCCTATTTTGAAGTAATTGAAATAGTGGATGATAGCCATCCTTATTCAGCACTGCTGGGTATCAATTGGGCAATGACTAACTCTGCCATTATTTATTTAAAAACCATGAAAATGATATTTGAAGGCAATGATATCAGGGTCATTGCGCCATTAGACCCTTCGTAGTGCGAGCGGTATGTTGAACAGATTCAAGAGGAATCCAGAGCTCAAGACTTGGACCGTATCTACAAGATGACAACCAATACTGCTGACTATATTAATCCAACTATGGATGGCACACTTAGTTGGCACTGCGATAGCTCTTGCATTTCAGATTCTGCTACAGGACTAGAAAACTGGCAAAGCGGATTACACGAAGTATCTTCCAGGAAATGCGCGCGGATCACGATGTCACTTTGCTAGATTGGGAAAGTGGTAACTCCAATCCCTACCTTTTATGGTTTATCTAATGTTTATTGTTTTATCAAAGAATATACTGCAGCAGTTCCAGATGAATACTATGTCTCAGCTCTAGACACGGCACTGCACGGAATACCTGCCAGATGGTGGGCTATGCATAAGAAGATACTGACAACATGGGATCAGTGTAGAATTAAGATGCAAATTAGGTTTGCTGATAACATTACCCTATCCTTCAAGAAATATAATGGACAGATAGATCCACAAGAGGATATTCGATTATGTTCCAAAGCATGGACAGAAAGAACACAAATAGAATGGGTGCATCTATTTGTGCACACATTAGAAGAACCAATTCCGAAGAAGTGTTATCTAGACCTGGAGTTGCGTAGAGGCACAGTGGACTGGTCGGGCCTAACTGCGACCTTCCAGTAGGATTTCATCTTCGAAGACGAGCATCCAAGTATCAATGACGCGCTGCAGGTCATTAAGAAAAAAATATTCAGTCCAGATTGTACACAAGGAAACATGACACTAGAAGAATTCTTTGGCGCAGACAGCATACCTACATGCCTACAACCTGAATGGGAGGAGCAGCTAGAGCATGCTCTTGATTTTTATCACATCGATGGAGAAACCAAGGATACAACATATAGTGATGAGGAGGACCCGCGCAACATACGGATACCTGAGTTGGAGGGATCATGCGAGGTAGAAGGACCTCCACTAAAAATTCCAAATATGAGTGGACCCGTGAAAACAAGGAAAGTGAACATTGGCACCAGTGAAGCGCCAAGGTTTGCAGCTATTGGAGATTATTGGGATGAAGGCATAGTTGAGGAGGTTGTGGGTATATTACAGGAATATCAAGAACTATTCCCGACCAAGTTCACAGAGATGAAAGGTATCTTGGGAGACTTAGGAGTGATGAAAATTCCTCTTAATCCTGGCGCGAAGCCTGTGAAACAAAGACCATACAGAATGAACCTGCGCTATAAAGAACACGTTAAGGAAGAAATCGATAAGATGCTCGATGCGGGAATCATTGATCCAGTCGAAGAATCTGAATGGATAAGCCCGATGGTTATCCAGGGCAAGAAAACAAAGGGCAAGATCATAATTTGTGTGGATCTTAGAAAATTGAATGATGCTTCAATGCATGACCCATTCCCTACACCTTTTACAGATGAAGTGCTAGATAATGTTGGAGGGAATGAGGCCTATTCTTTTACTGATGGATTCTTTGGTTACCATCAGATTAGGATTGATTATGCAAATAGGCACAAGATGAATTTTTCTACAGAATGGGGGTTGTTCCAATACACAGTGATGCCCTTTGGTATGAAGAATGCACCCGCAATATTCTCTAGAGTGCTCGTTAGAGCATTT
The DNA here is from genome assembly GCA_027924585.1 of Larix kaempferi. Lineage (NCBI taxonomy): Eukaryota > Viridiplantae > Streptophyta > Pinopsida > Pinales > Pinaceae > Larix > Larix kaempferi. Next base: position 3,572,850 of record BSBM01000153.1, read on the forward strand.
AAGGATTTTATACATAAGTTTTTAGAGGTTTACTTTGATGATTGGACCATTTTCAGTTTATTGAAGAACCATGCCGCGAACCTCAGGATGATGCTGGAAAAGTGCAGATAGCACCAAATTTCATTAAACTTGAAGAAGTGTGTTTTTTGTGTTCCCTATGGAGTCTTGTTGGGACACATTGTGTTCAAACAGGGCTTGATGGTAGACCCTGCTAAGATCACAGTCATTGTAAACTTTCCTACACCCAATTCAATTAAGCAATTACACACTACATTAGGGTATACTAGTTACTACAGGAAGTTCATAAAAGGGTATGCACAGATAGCCACAGCTATGGAAAAACTGCTGAAGAAAGATGTACCATTCATTTGGAATGAGGATTGTGAGAAAGGATTTGACACATTGAAAGAGAAAATGGTCACTGCGCCAATCCTAGTTTTTCCAGACTAGGAGAAGCCATTTCACGTCCACCTGGATTCCTCATGTATAGCATTGGGCATTGTTCTTGCTCCACCAGAAGAGGGAGGTATTGATCATCCCATTGCCTTTTCTAGTAGAAAGTTATCATCTGCTGAGAAGAACTATACTACTACTGAATGAGAAGGACTCGCAATGGTATATGCGCTGCAGAAGTTCAAGCACTACTTGCTTGGTGCACACTTCTCCATGTTCACTGACCATTCTTCCTTGAAATACATTGTTAATAAGCCAGTGTTAGGGGGGGGCATATGCAGATGGTTACTACTATTTCAGGAGTACAATTTTGAGATTGTTGTTAAGCTAGGAAGATTGAATTTGGGACCTGATCACCTGTCAAGAATCGAGTCAGGAGAAGAACCTACGAATCTGGAGGACAATCTGCCTGATGTGCAGTTGTTTGCCTTATAAGTTGCAAATGAGTACTACCAGGACATCATTGATTTTTTTACCACTGGATTCACGCCCACAGAGTTCACTACACAGCATAAGAAGCAACTGGTAGTGCGCACAACAAACTTCACTATAATTGTAGGTCAGCTATACAAACTAGGACTGGATGAAGTACTGTGCAGATGTGTACTAGAGCATGAGAAACCGTTTATACTAGATGATGCGCACTTAGGAATCACATGAGGCCATTATGCAGGAAGAGCTACTGCGCAGAAGATATTGTGTATAGGGCTATGGTGGCCTACAATTCATAAAGATTCGAAGGAACACTACCAAAATTGTGATGTCTCTTAGAGGACGGGGAAGCCATCACGCAGAGATGAAATGCCATTAATCCATAGTTGACATTGCAGGCCTTTGAGAAGTGGGCCATTTATTTTTTGGGTCCTATTAACCCACTAGGCAAAAGAAATGGTGCGAGGTATATCATTAGTGCTACCAATTACCTCACCAAATGGGCAGAAGAAAAGCCAGTCAAAGACTGTAGCGCAGCTACAGTTGCAGAGTTTATATATGAGAATATCCTTACAAGGTTTGGATGCCCAAAGATATTGATGAGTGATCAAGGCCCTCATTTTCTGAATAAGACCATTGAGGATTTGAGAGAAGACTTCTACGTTCATCATCAATGCAGCACGCCTTATCATCCATAGGTGAATGGAACTGTTGAAGCATTTAACAAAGTGTTGGAGAATGTGCTAACAAAGATATGTAATGTCAATCGGGACGATTGGGACCTGCGCATCCCATATGTACTATGGGCATATAGGACTACCTGCAAGAAACTAACTACCCATACACTTTTCAGGTTGGCCTATGGGCAAGAAGCGATAATGCCAATGGAGTATATTGTTCCCAGCTTGAGAATAACAGCATTTACAGGAATGGCAGATCGTGCAGCACTCGAAGAAAGACTCCTACACTTGGTTGGGATAGAGGAAGATTGCTTGGTCACAGGCTTCCACCAACAAGTCCAGAAAGAGCGCGAAAAAGTGTGGCATGATCGCCACATCAAGAAAAAGAACTTTCAGGTAGGTGATCTAGTCCTCCTGTATGATAGCAAATTCATGAAATTTCCTGGAAAATTTAAGATGCATTGGCTTGGCCCATATACTGTAATGCATGTTACCAATGGTGGTGTAGTCCATTTAGCTACATTAGCCGGAGATACCTTACCAAGTTTGATAAATGGTAGTAGACTAAAGCTTTACCGCGATAGTCCGGCTGCGTAGAGTTCTCTATGATCAGGGGAAGTGTATCGCGCAACATTGCTGAAGTTGCGCGCGATAAAAAAAAGGGGAAGAGAAGAGCAACCGCGTAGAGCAAGCCGAGATACTCGTCACGTAGAAAACACAGAATGACAGTCACGTAGAAGATAACACCCAGTGTGCATACCATAGAAAACACCCTGTTAGACCGCCAGCACATTATGATGGAAACTGTTACCATGACATCTGTTGGCTGCTTAGTGGGCCGTTAACCAAATTGGCGGCACTAGGGCAATTCACAAATTAAAGGCTGATGTGACATCTTGGAACCTATCAAAGGTGGAAGTGACCAATTCATACCAAAATCCGGTTGGCAGGCTAATCCATTAATGCGGATTTAGTGGAGTTGACAAGCTAGCTTTCCAGGCAACCTTTTGGCATTTAAGGAAACAACATTCGCATCATGAGAAGGAATATCGGCTAACAGCACCAAGATAATACGCACGAATTGGAAATCAATATGGCTTTAAGAGCCTCGGGCACTGCGGAAGGTCATGTACCAAACCAGCAGCAGTTATAAATAGACCTCGCTCGGCCACTTAACCATTTTTACGAAGTATTTGAACTAGTCGAGAGCCAAGCGACTAGAGCATTATATGAGTGAACCGGTTGAGTTAGAAGATATCTCCTGGTTATTTGAGAAAGAAGGGATTCCAACAGCAATGACGGCAACGAAACTAGGTCCATCCAGAATTTCAGCATGACAGGCTGTAGGAAGCAGCGAGGGAAAAGAAACAGCTTCAGAGCAGGGGGGCTCCGAAGTGCCATTACAGTAGACAGCCTCGGCTCAAGCCCTACTATTTTATCCTGTGCCCAAGTACATTCCCCCAAGGAATCTCGATGCCCCACTAGTCAACATAGAAAAGAACTTCAAATACGAAATCCCGCTACCCACTATCTCTACCAAGGTAAAGATTGAGGAGAATTTGATGGCTGTCGTACCAGGCTGCAAGCTGGATGATTAGGAATTACTAGAGAATACGCTGGTAACACCGAAAAATTACCCATAGTTTAGACCAGACACCTATATCAATTGGGTCAAGGACGCACAGATCGGCACCGGCAGGTTGCAAATTCAAGAATGGCTAAGGGCCATCCGACCATCAGACTTATTAAATTTACTGCAAATGCCACACTTTACTAAGAGTGCTGAGTTTTCCGCTGTAGCACGCACACTGCTCACTTGCATGCATGAAGGATTCCTGTGGTTGGACACGTACATCGATATTAGTATCGACCTGGTCCATCAGATCACTGGACTAAACAAGTGAGGAGAGGACCCTACTAACCTCATCATAAAGAAGGCGCACGATAAAGCCCTTGGCACTGAAATAGCAAAAGAGTTCAGCATAGCGCGCAAGGGATGAGGGTTCCCAATGGTCGACATCAATGACCGCACCACACAGTTTACGACCCAGTTGCTTGCAGGAAAGCTGTTGCGCAAGTGTAGACCACCTGAAGTACCTGTGGTCGCAATCAGGGTAGTTGCTAATGTATTGCGCAGAAAAGCTTACAATTGGTGCCAGTTCTTATTGAACGAGTTTCTGGCAGATGTTCAAGATACCCAAGATGATGGAACACCGTTCCATTTTAGTTGACTACTAGTGTTGATAGCCCTTGTAGGCTGGAAGGAACCAGAGAGTTACCAGGGAGCTACCACTTTACTCGGACAAGGCCGAGGAACGTGCTTTGCCAATCTATGGGAGAGCCCAAAGGCATCTAGGCAGTGGCAAATAGCTGAAGTGTTTTATGTTTACTATCACCAGTTGCGCGAAGCAATTTTGGCAACACCGCACATTTCCAAACCACTAACTGATGAATACACCTGCATCATGAGGTTTCAAGCGAAAAGGCACCAATCTTTCATTCAACCAAGAGGCGACATAATAGAGCATGAATTATGGTACCTAGGCTTTTACTGACTTAATAAGCAGGCGATCAAGGGAATGATGGAGTGATGGGAGTCGGAATCAAAATTTCCCATGTCACGCGATGATGTGTCTGACTACGAGCACAACATAGAACCTCTTTGGGAGAAGATCGATGTAAAAGACACCGATGAAGAAGATACCAAAATAGATCAGGAAGATGAGGGAGAAACACCAGCAAAGAAGGGAAAGAAGGGTGGACTACCAGCTGGAATGCCCATTGATGAAGAAAAGGATGACGTGTAGAGTCAACATTCCACCTCATCAACAGCAAAGAGAAAGGCCACTAAAGGCCCCTCGCAATCACAGAGTCGACGTACAAAGAGGAAGGATGAAAAACCTGAGCTTGGGCCACAACTACATCCCAATGATTGCGAGACCATTGCAACCAAAGTGCAGGAAGCATGGGAAGAGACTCGCGCTGAGAAAGAATCCAAGCAAGAACAATTGTAGTTGATCATAATCCAAGCTGTGGAGGAGGTCAAGACATTGGTAGCCCATATGGGATTGGGGCAGTCAGGTTCAGGTCTTGACGGGAAATCAGGAGAGCCGGAGCGCATGAAGAAGACCACATGTTACTGGAAGTAAGTATCCACGCGTCTTGAACCTTGAACCAAGCTACCTGATTTACCCAAATGAAATGCTTAAGGAGGAACTAAAGACTGGGCACCTCGACCTGAACATGGGGGCCTTGCCCCTGGAGGACCTGAACGAGTTGCACATCAGAGTTGCAGAAGAACTTCATGAGAGAGGCCTCGCCTCATATGATACGTGTGCGTAGTTAACTGAAGACATCAATCAATTAAGGCAGGATTCAGATAACACCAAGCAAGAATTGAACGCAGCCAAGGAAAAGGGCCAGAAGCTGAAGGAAACCATTTCCACTGTGTAACCACTTATTCTATGAAACGAGAACTATATACTATGAACGAGAACTCTACCCATAAAAACGATGATTTTTGCAAAAAAAACACCAAAACCACCAAAAACATCCCCCAAATAGAAAAGTGTTGATACCAGTATACACGTATTTTTTTTAGGGTAAAAAATAGAGCCATAGCCTAAACATCCCATATTGTTGTTTAACAAAACTTTAAAATCAACCTTAAATTGGAAAAAAAAAAAATTTCTTGAAGAGATAAATTACAACTTTCAGGAAAATTGCATATTAAACAAAACAAAAAAATTCTCTAATAATTTCACCATTATAACCATATAAAAACAAAGGAATTATGATGCGATTCATAATGAGATAATATATTAGACCATACAAGAACAAATGGTTCATATAAATATTCAAAAACTCCTCTAGAGTTTCAATTACAAAAATCATACTAATAAAAAGCATCTAAACTGCTTCTTCAAATTCATCCATGGATTCTAACACCCCATCATCAAAAACTCCTCTAGAGTTTCAATTACAAAAATCATACTAATAAAAAGCATCTACACTGCTTCTTCAAATTCATCCATGGATTCTGACACCCCATCAGAATCTACATTTTCTGCAGATGAAGGACTTGATGAAGATGTAGATGACCCATACTCTTCTCTATTATCAATGGGCGCAGAATCTGAGTCTACATCTATACCCATCATTTCAGATGTCATATTCCTTTGGGATCTATGGCTTGGTTTAACACATTCCCATCTTGCACGAATGCTCCCTATTCCACGAATATTAGCTTTGGGTTTTAAAAAAGAAATTAAAAACAAATTAAACTAACAAATTTTAACTAATGTTATAATTAAAAATTTAAAAAAAATTAAAAACAAACTAAACTAAGATAACATTAAAATTAAAAATTTAAAAATACATTAAAAAAAAAACTAAGTATCTATATACTAACCAAACTAACATTATAAATTTAAAAAAAAAAACTATACAAAAACTTAAAAACAATTAAAACAAATATTTAAAAACAATAGAAAAATCAAACTATACAAAATTTTAAAATAAATAAAAAAAAAAATAATTAAAAAAAAAAACTATACAAAATTAAACAAACTTTAAACAAAAAATTAAATAAAATTTAAAAAAACATAAACTATACAAAATTAAACAAAATTTAAACAATGCAATGGCGGGGAGGTGGGCGGTGGCGGTGGAAGGGAGGGCGGCGGGGAAGGAGCGAGGAGGGGGAAGGGGGAGGGCGACATAGAGATAAGGGAGGAGGAGGAGGAGGAGGTGGTGGGTGGCGGCGGTGGAAGGGAGGGCGGCGGGGGGAGGTGGAAGGGAGGGCACGGGCGCGAGGGGAGGGGGAAATGGAGGGGAGTGGGGAGGAGGAAGGAGGGGGAGGGCACCGCCCGCTTGGGCGCCAAAGGGCAACCCTCACAGCCCCCGTCGATGCCCGGTATCGACGTCGATGTTGGGCATCGACGGGGGCCGTGAGGGCCGCCCTTTGGCGCCCAAGCGAGGGAGGTCGCTCACTTGGGCACCAAAGGGCAGCCCTCACAGCCCCCGTCGATGCCTGACATAGACGTCGATGCCAGGAATCGACGGGGGGCGTGAGGGACGCCCATTGGCGCCCAAGCAAGCAACCTCCCTTGCTTGGGCGCCAAAGGGCGACCCTCACGACCCCCGTCGATGCTGGGCATCGACGATGATGCCCGGCATCGACGATGATGCCCGACATCGACGTGGATGCTCGGCATCGACGTCGATGCTGGGAATCGACGGGGGCCACCCCCGTTGATTCCCGTCATCAAAGTCGATGTCGGGCATCGACGAGGGCCGCGAGGGCCGCCCTTTGGTGCCCAAGCGAGCGACCTCCCTCGCTTGGGCACCAAAGGGTGCCCCCCATTGATGCCCGCCATCGACGAGGGCCATGAGGGCTGCCCTTTGGCGCCCAAGCGAGGGAGGTCGCTCGCTTGGGCACCAAAGGGCGGCCCTCACGGCCCCTGTCGATGTCGGGCATCGACGGGGGCCGCCCTTTGGCGCCCAAGCGAGTGGCTCGATGCCCGCCCCTCCCTTCCACCTCCTCCTCCCTTCCCCCGCCCACCTCTGCCACCTCCTCCCCTTCCCCCTCCACCACCCTCCCCTTCCCCCGCCACCATGAGGGATGACCTTTGGTGCCCAAGCGAGCGACCTCCCTCGCTCGGGCGCCAAAGGGCGGCCCTCATGGCCCCCGTCGATGCCCAGCATCGACGTTGATGCCGGGCATCGACGTTGATGCCGGGCATCGACGTTGATGCCGGGCATCGACGTTGATGCCTGACATCGACGTTGATGCTAGGCATCGACGATGATGCCCAACATCGACGTCGATGCCAGGTATCAACATCGACGTTGATGCCCGACATTGATGTTGATGCTGGGCATCAACGATAATGCCCGGCATTGACGTTGATGCCCAACATTGACGTTGATGGCGGGCATCAATGATGCCCGGCATCGACATCGATGTCAGGCATCAACGTTGATGCCTGGCATCGTTGATGCTCGTCGATGCCCGGCATCGACGTCGATGCCCGACATCGACGTCGATGCCCCCTCGGCATCGACGTCGATGCCCACCCCGGCATCGACGTCGATGCCCCGCCATCGACGTCGATGCCTGGCATCGACGTCGATGCCCTCCCGGCATCGACGTCGATGCCCGGCATCGACGAGAATCAACGTCGATGCCCGGCATCGACGAGCATCAACGTCGATGCCCCGGCATCAACGTCGATGTCGAGCATTGTATGATGATGCCCGTCATCGACGTTGATGCCCGGCATCGACGTTGATGCCCGGCATCGACGTCGATGCCGGGAATCAACGATGTCGGGCATCGATGTCGATGCCGGGGCATCGACGGGGGCAGCCCCCGTCATTGCCCAGCATCGACGTTGATGCCCGTCATCGACGTCGATGCTGGGCATCGACGGGGACCGCCCCCGTTGATGCCCGACATCGACGTTGATGTCGAGCATCGACGGGGGCTGCGAGGGCCGCCCTTTGGTGCCCAAGCGAGCGACCTCCCTCGCTTAGGCACCAAAGGGCAGCCCCCATTGATGCCTGGCATCGATGGGGGCCGCCCCCCTTGATGCCCGGCATCGACGTCGATGTCGGGCATTGACAGGGGCCGTGAGGGCTGCCCTTTGGCACCCAAGCGAGGGAGGTTGCTTGCTTGGGCGCCAAAGGGTGGCCCTCACGGCCCCTGTCGATGCTGGGCATCAACGGGGGCGGCCCCCGTCGATGCTGGGCATCAACGGGGGCGGCCCCCGTCGATGCTGGGCATCAACGGGGGCGGCCCCCGTCGATGTCGGGCATCAACGTCGACGTTGATGCCGGGCATCAACGATGATGCCCGGCATTGACATTGATGCCGGGCATCAATGATTCCCAGCATCGACGTTGATTCCCGGCATCGATTGATGCCCGGCATCGACGTCGATGTTGGGCATCGACGGGGGCCATGAGGGCTTCCCTTTGGCGCCCAAGCGAGCGACCTCCCTCGCTTGGGCGCCAAAGGGCAGCCCCCGTGGATGCCCGGCATCGACGGGGGCCGCCCCCATTGATGCCCGGCATCGACGTCGATGCCGGGCATTGACGGGGGCTGTGAGGGCTGCCCTTTGGCACCCAAGCAAGGGAGGTCGCTCGCTTGGGCACCAAAGGGCGGCCCTCATGGCCCTGGTCGAGCATCGATGGGGGCCGCCCTTTGGCGCCCAAGCGAGCGGCTTGATGCCCGCCCCTCCCTTCCACCGCCTCCTCCCCTCCCCCGCCCAGCTCCGCCACCTCCTCCCCTTCCCCCTCCACCTCCCTCCCCTTCCCCTGCCACTGTTGTCGCCCACCTCCCCCCTCCCTCGCCGCAACCCACCTCCCCGACCATTGCATCGTTTAGTTTTTTTTTTAAATGGTGTTTAATTTTTTTATTTTTATTTTTTCTATAGAATAATTTTTTTTTAAATTTTTTTTTAGATTTTGTATAGTTTGGTTTTTTAATTGTTTTTAAAATTTTGTTTTAATGTTTTATATTTTGATTTTTTTATTGTTTTTAATTTTTTTTTTTTTAATTTGTTTTTAAATGTTATATAGTTTGATTTGTTATTATATATAGTTTGTTTTTTTTTTTTAATTTTTAATTTTTTATAATGTTAGTTTTAGTCTGTTTTTATTTTTGTTTTTAATTTATTTTAAAATTTTGTATAGTTTTTTTTTTAATTTTTAATTTTTTATAATGTTATTTTTATTTTGTTTTTAAGTTTTTTTAAATTTTGTGTAATGTTAGTATATAGTTAATTAATTTTATTTTTTAATTATAATGTTAGGTTAGTTTATTGGGTTTTTATTTTTATTTTTAATTTTTAATTATAAGAACATTAGTTTAAATCTATTAGTTTTAATGTTAGTTTTTTTTTTTTAATTTTTTTTAAATGTTAGTTTATAATGTTGTTAGGTTAGTTTAAGTTGTTTTTAATTCTTTTTTAAATTTTTTATTATAATGTTGTTAGGGGTTAGTTTGATTTGTTTTTAATTTTTCTTTAAATTTTTTATTATAATGTTGTTAGGAATTTTTTATTATAATGTTGTTAGGGGTTAGTTTAATTTGTTTTTTAATTTATTTTATTATAATGTTAGAGGGGGGAAACATGCAGCAGAAGAGGACATGAATTTGGCCTGTATGATATTGTTGATTAGTTTCATGTTTTGAAAAAAATGCTAAGTTTGACAATATTTTGATAAGATATATTAGTAATGTTTTGACTTTCAGACTTAATTTTATAAATAAAATTTCTATATATAATGTTTGAAATATGTTTTTTACAAATAATTTGTATAATTTTTCTTGAATTTATGTGAATCAACACTTTTCGGAAAATAATATGAAATAGTATTATTTTTATACAAAACATATCTGAAAATTGATTGAAAATGGTTTTAAATGGCTATATTTTCTGGAATTTTTTACAATTTTGTCAATAAAAGTGTCTTGTTTTGTCCATTAAAATGTCTTATTTTATAGAAAAAATTGCAAAATGTATATGTTTTTCATTATAAATTGCTTAAAAATGTATGCTATTTTGCTAAATTTTTAAAAATGCACCTGAAAATAGAAACTAATTTTTTTTTACGATAAAGATAATCCAAAGGTCCCAAAAAATGCCTCGAAATGAAAATGTGTGATACTGGCATCACCCCTTTTTGAAACGGAGCTAAAAATACCTACTAAAATTAGGAGAGAGAAAAACGAGAACTGTGTCGAGTTCTCGTTTCATAGTATAAGTGGTTGTGTGCGCAAACATAGAAGAATGCGAAGAAGAAGATGATATGGAGGACACAATAAAGAAAATTGGGGCCAAGGTAGAGTCCCTTACTGCTGAGAAAATGGAAATGGAAACCTCGTATAAAGGAAAAATCATAGAGCTGGAGGCTCGACACCCTATCATTCCATCATATCAGTGCCCAACTCTAGTTGAGGACATCAAGGCAACCATGGATGGCATTTTGGCAGAAGTGACGAAATTCCAAGACTTACTTGAGCGGATAACTACAATAGTAACCGGGTTGAATGAGGATCCTGCACTACAATAGGTAAGGGAAGAAGTAGAACAAAAGTAGCAGCAGGTAGATGCTACAAGTGATCTACAACCAACAAATCAATTTGTAGAACAATAAAGAAATCAAAATGTAGAACAACAAAGAAAATATTCAACCAATATACCTGTAGAACCAACTATGGGAGATGCTCAACTTGTAATGCTTAGAGAGCAACGTGTTGATGACATGGTCCAATTTCAAGCAACTCCAATTACTAATATGGTTCGAGATAAGGAGATTGAAATTGATGATAATATATCGGTACCATCTGAAGAAATGTATACTGGACATCAAAAATTTCGTGAACGAATTGATCAATTAGCAGAAGTTCAAATATTTCATGTCTGCAAGGAGTCATATGCTGGAATACAAGTACAGGTCCAATGTAGATTCTCATATGATCCATATGAAAAGATGTCAAAACTACCAAGTGTGAAGATAAGAAAAGATGAAGAAGATAGATTGAGAATAATCACGATGTGAACCATATTTTCATTTATTTAATCCTTACAAAATTATTGTCTCTATTTTCCAGTTTAACAATTTACTCATACTTATTACTTACATTATGATCATCCTCATAATTCTATCTGTGTATTCAACTTAACCCGTTCCTTACAATGCTGATAAAACTCTAGTTTGTGTCACTGCCCACGACTGGGACCAGCCTAGATCCAAATCCTAGGCTTTATCAAGCGCCGAGAAGGATCAAATCTCCCGAGGTGCAAACCTCTTCTTAGGTATTGCACTCAAGGAGCTTTTGGAGGAGAGGTTTGCACCTCAGGAAATTTGATCCCTCTCAGCGCTTGATAGAGCCTAGGATTTGGATCTAAGCTGGTTTGTATATAAACCATGTTTTTTTTAAAATAATGTAAAAGAATAATCATGATTGATGCACAATAAATTAGCAAAATAGAAATAAAAAAATTTAATTTCATAACATCGATGTGCATGAAATAGAATCATACCCACCTTTTACAATCAACTTTGACCATGGAACTCGTGAGTATGTTTCTGGGCTCATACATAGCTTATTGAAAATTAAAAAGAAAACAACTAAAGCCAAAGTGGAATATCCCACAGAACACAAACTTTGACCCAAAGATATTTTTCAATTATAAATGTATATTTTATATTGTATAAGTGGTGTCTCATACTATCATAATGGTTGATTAAATATGGTGTGAATATGCTTGTTGCTAAGTTTCCCCTCTCTCTATAAAAAAATTAAAAATCTCTTAACCACAAAACATTACACAATACCTTTTTCATTCATTTTTTAAAAATATCCTTTACTAAATAGAATACAGGTGAATCTTGACATTGTGCTTAACATTAAAATAATTATTATTGTATATTACTAAAAAATGATTGATAACATATAAAATAAAATATATCTTAATCTTTATATAATTAATTCAAAATTATAATACAATGGCAACTTTTATTATTGAACTAAATAATTCATAATAATAATAAAAAATCTAAAATTCGGAATTACTAGTTCCAAACCTGGTATCAAAGACAAAACCTGGAGCTTGAAAGCTCTTATACGCAGTGTATATGGACCTTTGCTATTGAAAGACAAATAAGAATCCTTAACCAAAACACAAATCACAAATCACAAATAAGAATCTTCAACATAGCTGTTAATAGCAATAGCTCTGCTTTGCTTCTTATGAAATGTATCCAAACTACAAGCAGAATAAAAAAACCCTGCAAACATCCTTGAAGACTGTTGCCCTATATTTCTATCGGCGGAGGCGCCCAGCTGACATAAGGTTTATGACTGCTTCCCACAGGAGATCTCGGCACAAGTGGTGGACGCCTAGCGGTTATTAGTGTTCTCTCCCTTGATCTCTCTTCTGCAATCAAATAATTGATATCAAAAAGCCATTGTAAGATGCATTGAGAAAACTAATTTGATTTTGCGAGCTGGAAGTGAATACCATATTGATCATACCTGTCGGTGGTGGAAAATAAAGATCATCATCAATAGCAGTCGAAGAATAAGCGGCAACCGCTCGAGCTTCGGTTGTCACTGTCAAACCCAAGGAAAGGAGAACAAGTAAAGAGAAGCAGAGTACTAAGGCCATTACAATACTACGCCCCATCATTAACTTTGCTCAGAGTATTTCTGAGCCTTCTCTACTGTTACAGCAGCTGCTGCTGCTAATCGCTTAATAAGTCCATATTTTATGAATTGCCACAAAAGAAGAGACAACCGCAACCCATTTCTTTTTTAAATCAACGCGTTGCAGGTATGGCGGCGATTTTTTACTTTGAAATTATTTAGTGAGCAGAAGAACGCTTTTGGCAGAGATTTTTTACTTTGAGATTATTTAGTGAGAAGGAAGAGAGGTATGTTTTTTTAATTTGGTGATATAATTTAATTATATTCATAGGTATTTATATCTTAGAATTTCGGATGGATTATTATATTTTTTTTTAAATTGAAGGAGAATAGGATAAGTGTATTGTCTAGATTGATTTTATGGGTGTCTTTAAAAATTCCAAATAAACAAGTATAGAAAAAAAATCTAAAAATAACTAGTAGTTACAACATGCATGGATAACTAGGACCTCATGCATAAACAATAGGTGATTACAACTAAGCATGGAAAATAGGTAATAGATAACTTGTTCATATCACTTAATTTGAGACCTATTAGTGTTTACCAGCCACAAGTGGCTTTGCTAGTACGAATACTCCTAGAATTTGATATTTTACATCAAGTTTTTTCCAGTTCACTATTGTAGTAAATTCAAAATGTAAAAAATGGTCATAGTAAAATCAAAATGTAGAAAATTACTGGAATAGTCAAGGCCGCCAGTTTGAAATTTGCAGTGATAGATAACCTGTCAAAAGTAATAATAGCTATTAATTGTAGCATGAGAAAGACGTAAAGTGGCCATCTCTGTCCAGACATAGTGCTGGCTCTTGGCAGGTCCAGAATCTGCAAAGGAAAAAGGTTAAGGAGTATTTCATCTGTTTGATGTTTTGAATTTTTTTGGTGATTTTTAATTTGAATGGATAATAATAATTTAAAATTTGAATTTTGATGTATTAAAATAATGTTTTCTTAATTTATAAATAAATTTAATATTTGTAAATATCTTTAAAAAAGTCTAGATTATACAAATTTAACAACTATCATATATTTTTTTAAAAACCATTTGTTAATACCACTAATTAGCTAGGGTTGATCGTTGGGACCCGTTTGTAACTTTTACATTTAAAATATACTTTTTTTCATATATTTTTTTAAAAACCATTTCTTAATACCACTAACTAGCTCAGGGTTGATCGTTGGGACCGGTTTGTAACTTTTACATTTAAAAAACTCAATTTGGCATCTAATAAGACCTTGCTTATATGGGGAGTGAGTACTCTCGGTTGAAGTGCTTATATGCTTTTCCAGCTATTGGTTTTTCCATTTTTGTTTATTAGGATTTTTTTTTTTATGGTAATTATTTTATGTAATATCTCAAATTTTGGACTAACTATTTCTGATGTTATATTGGGCATAAGCCCTAGAGCACATGATTTATTCTTTTATGGACTGACATATTGGGCATGGACCCCTCACTGATTTCATTAGGGCAAGGAAGCCCTAATGATTTGATTTATGATTTATCATATGATTTGGGTACAAACCCTAATAGACTGAGATGGCCTTTTGTTACTTACTGTGCACTCATAAACACACGGATGACCTACGTACTGGGCATAAGCCTCAATGTACTTAGAAGAAATATTATGTATTAGGTGTAAGCTCTGATGTACATTTAGTGTTGGGCATAAGCCGTGGAGCACTCCAAGCTTGATATACAAATATCGGATCCGAGGCCACTTGAATATTCTAGATGTGCCTTACAACCACATTCTAGCACTAATGTTGAGGAGGAGGCTCTGGAATTGCACTAGTGTAACGCCCATGTGGAAGTGTTGAGTTAAAAGCTTTGAAGAGCACTCGGGGTTACTAGATCTCAAAAGTGTTGAGCGCGGGAGACTCTGAATAGCACTTTTATTCTCAGCACACTTATTTAAATTGGTTAAATAAATCATTTTCTATCCGTCATCAAGTAGTGCAGGAACTACCATGTTAAATAAGGGAATCCTACATGCAAGAGAGAGACCTAGAGGTGCCTATCCAAGCCTACCAAAAGACCCATCCAAAGAGTTGGACTTTGCTCTTAATTATTTAAAAGAAGTATCATGAGAGATACATAAATAAATAATAGAAAATTACCATAACTTAAGTATGGAATGACTAAGAATAATCTTATGTGAATGACATGCATAAAGGTCTCAAAGTTAATATTGTTATTAAAAGTATTAATAATAACGTTATTATTATTTATTTTATATATAAATTGCATAGAGTTTATGCATAGAATGGCTCACACATTATCTTACTATTAATATGTAGTATTAATAGTATTGTTAATATTAAATATAATATATAACTACTATTATTATTATTATGTAAGAATTAACTTAAGTCACTTCTAGTTAAAACAAATAAAAGTCCTAGTTTAAACAAGGACTAGATATTTAGTAAAATATCTTTTAAAGATATTAATTTAATTAAAGAAACTAAATAATTATTCAAACAACTATATTCCAAGACTCCCTTATATAATAGAGGGCAGATCCCAAGAGAGGGATCATCATCTTTTTCATTATCATTCTCTTATGGTAAGAAAAGAGAATTGTGTTGCAAGAATTGAAGCAGTCCTACATTAATTTTCAGATCTGAACTAGCAATTGAATCTAGGGCCTCTATCTCTTATTGCATGTTGGAACCAGCTCGGGGGGATCCAGTAGAACCAGGAACGGTCTAAGGGTCATGGTTGGGAAGAACATGGTAGCCCCAAAGTTATCCAGTTAAAAGATCATTCTACATGTCAGCCAAGTCCATCAGTTTTCTGCATTAATTATTGTTTGAGTGTGCAGATTCTGCAGAAGAGGATCAAGCTTCAAATAATCAGGCACAAACTACCAGTTTCCCATTTCAAGTCCAAATAGATTTAGGGACTTAAAATAGTAATTATTATGCAGCATTGTCTCACTAATTTCTATCCATTTATTTCTTTCATAGAGCAAGGGCCAATCGGCATAGGCTCTTCGAGTTAAGTTCTATGTTTGTAAATGTTCATTAGAAATTATTATTTCTGTTTAAAAAAAGAATTTGATCTAAGCCATCCATAGGTCTAGCAAGGCTAGCCTAGTTAGCCCGTGCTAGACTCTGATGTCCACAGCAACCTTAGAAACCCAAATCAATACGTAAACTGATGATTGGGTTCTTGAAATACCGATATTGTTAATTGTATTTTATTTCTGAAACCTCATACTATGTTTCCAAAATTGATTTATAACTAGGGTTAAACCTCTTCACAGATATTATGTTTTCCTGTTCAGAATTCAGTTTTGTTTTCCAATTGAAAGACCAAACGAAAACCAAGTCTAGATGACCCCATAGTTTAAATGCAGGTAGGATTTTCTCAAAACCCATTGCTATCAATTCTTTTCTTTAAACACAGAATCACAGTATGAAAACATAGACTAATTAAGAGGCTCTCTTTATTTTAAACCACATTCCTTTGTAAACCTGATAGCTACTATAGTTATCATTTCTTTCGTTCTTCCACAAATCAAGCAGAAGTTTAAACATCTCATCAACCATTTATATATTTCATCAAAACCCTGACGGGCATCATTTCCACAACAAGAATCAGATCCACATCAAAAGGAAAACAAAAATGATACATTATCATTTAAACACATTCTTTTTACTACATCAAGATGTAGGTCAAGAGATCGATACACTAGTACAAAATGAGAAATTAATGACTAAAATTCGACTATAAATGACTATTTTTGAGTCAGTGACTAATAGTATCTGATTTCCACTATCTTATATCTAGTCGTATTTCACTAGTTATTAATTGGTAGACTTATTAGTCATTGATAGTCACTGATTAATTCATTGATTTAGTCATTGATACTCACTGATTTAGTCACTGATTTAGTCATTGATTTAGTCATTGATAGTCATTGATTTAGTCATTGATTGTCACAATTACGACTAAATAAACTACTAGATGATAACATATTAATGACTAAGCTAAATACGACTAAACATTTGTCGCACTATAATATACTGGAAATTAGCTATTAATAGTCATATATATGCGAATTTAGTCGTTTCCTTAGTCACTAATTTATTATAGGGTACAGAGGAATCGAACCACCAATCTCCTGCCTATAATTAGGCAGGTGCTCTACCATTGAGCTAACACCCTTTAAGAAGTTGTTATTGGTTGACAATGATGATATTCAAACAAATTTTGCATGGGAACAAAATGAATGTCAATCATATTCAAGAATAATGCTTCAAGTATTAAAATAATCCTAAGATATAGCAGTTCAACTGTGCCAATGATGAAAATTCAAAGAAGAATGATCTTACAAACTACGCATGAGTACAATAATCCATGGCTGTACAAATTATCAGAAACAAAAGCAAGCTACTGCCCTTCACAGACAGAAAAGAATACAAGATCCAATTTGCAATAAAAAAAATTTAATTGTCTATCAATTGTTGATCTCTCGATAGCTAGAGATGTTTTCCTGTCTAAGATCCAAAATACATACAATTATCTTCAACTTTTCTTCTTCAAAACCAGTTGCAATAAAAATTATTCTAGGAATTGTCTTATGAGCAACAACAACTTTTTTGAACAACAGGTTGCCCCTTCATTTGTATAGTAGCAGGTCTGTTGCTATTCATGGCATGTTGACTTGCCATCCTGCAATACAAAATAAATGGACTTAAGTCAATAATATTTCATAGAAAATAGAAAATATAATCTCCTTAAAAGCAAGATGTCACAATGAGGACTCTATCTAGGATGCTCTATTCTGGAGTATAGGGGAAGTCATTTTGTCAAAAACCCTCTTTTAAGGCTACGCTGCATCTTAGGAAAGAATTCCACGTAAAAAGAGAAACATATCAATCTCTTTGTGGTTCAACAATTTTGGAGAATAATGGTGGGAGGTAAAAGGGATGCTAGGTTTATGAGACTACCCACCGGTATGAAGGATGAAACTGTTATAACATGAAATTCTATTCTCAGATCCAACTTAGACTTACCTGGTTGTGTTCACATCCTGAAGGCACTTTATCTTACCTTTACCTAATGCTTGTTTTGTGTACTTTTCTTCAAGTAAACTAATTAAAGATATTTGCCACAGAAACATATTCACCCACCAAGTCCCATTATCCCAGCCTCCAAGCTTCCTGTACACCTCACATGCACCAGGATTTTTTTGTGCTGTGGAAACCTTTATATCAATCCATCTACATGAGTTACCATGGTATGCAATTGGCACATATTAAGTAAACAATTCAGAACTCTTGAATGTCTTTGTATAGGTGTAGGCTCCATCTATAGAGTTTATTCAGAACATGTTAAAGCCTATTCCCAGTTACCATCTTTCTCACTGATGAGTATTTACTGTTTGCAAAAGTAAATATTTTTAAAAATATATCTCTAAACAAATTTAAGCCAAAAATGACCAGTACTTACAGATGTGGTGGTTGTGTTGTATCTTCAAAAATATCTGCTCTTATTGGCACCCTTCTGCTAGATATGCCTGAGAAAATAATTCCCATCTGGTACTAGTTTGCTGCTTTGGAATTCTACCATAAAAAATTTCTATATGCTCATTTCAAGACCCATTTCAATGTTAGAACTCCAGGGCCATGTTTCCCAATGTGTAATTGCTGCTGTGAATAAAAGCAAGACTGCTTCAACTACCAGAACTACATCTGATCTATTGGATATTATGACAAAAAGTATCACCGTTGCTTTAATGCTCCTGAATTTTGTCACTTGATGAGCTCAAATAAGGAACCTTGTCATGGTTTTGTTGCTGCAAAAATTCTACCATCATCACACTTCGTGGATGATGGTAGACAACAATTTGCTTGTCTTTAAAACAATGTTGAGTTATAACCTGAAAACTAATATAATGAGCCTCATCTGTAACCTTGTCTTAGTTCGATATCATTGATGCTTTAATATGTTCAATGGTCATATATTAAGCTCAAAACAATATCGGGAGATGCCCAACTGTGCTTTTATGCTGCTCAAATTTCATCATCTGGTCTGGGTTGTCTTCAACAAGCTTTTTTGTTATAACTGACACTCTTTGATTTTATTTGGAAAAACATGAAACTGTTGTAGGGTGTTGGTACTAATCACTTGCATCTTTTATTCATATTTATTTGCATACTAACCTACCTACCTACTTAAAGAGAAGGAAAATATATTCAAGTGTAGGAAGTCTTCCAATGCAACCATCTCCTTCACAAGATCAAAAGCAAACTCACACCCACATATGAAGGATATACCTTATTGATACTTCTTGATCTAGTACCAAAAACTGTTGAAGGTAAATATTATCTTGGAATCCAGTAGATCAGCTACCACAAATTTCATTAGTTATATCTATTGAAGATCTTTTGGCTCATCTAGAAAATCCATTGAGAGTAAGGTCCCTATTGTCTATAAAATGAAGACTCTAGGTCAAATCGTTCACTAGTGACATCTGATAGAAGAAGTAAGCTTCAACTCTCTTTGGTGACTCCATACTAAATGTGTGATATGATTGCAGTATTGTTACTCTTAGTTGTTGATATGTTGCAAAACAAGTATTGAAGGGTTATTCACCAGGAGACACACCACTTGCAATTTCATTAATATTCATGGATATCCAAATATGTTTTGTGCTATGTCCAAATGGATAGACTTTCTCCCAAGATTAGATGGAAATGGTGGCTCTGCAAAACATCTTCAGGATTTGTACATGTTTGCAAAATATTTTGACCTTGAACATGGGGATATGGTCATGAATATTTTTCAAAGGCCTTGTGTGGAGATGTTAGATAATCTGATTACCTACCACCATGGTGACTTGAGGAAAGGAGGAATTGGTTCAGTGCTCACATTTGAAATGATATTCATGAATAGTTAGGGGAAATCTTGAGAATCTGAAGATTCCCTGGCAGAATAGGAACATTACAATAATAAATCAACATGGATGGATGATGGTAGGGAGGGATTAAGTGATATTTAAAAGCCCCATCCTTAAGGTTCAAAGTGTGCAGGAAGAATATGTTATGAGTTTGAATGGCTCTCATGTATTTGATGGGAAGAATGTTGAAGAAGAATTGGATATCTAAGAACAAGAATCAGCGTACAATGAATAACAGCTTCAGGAAGAATATTTTGGTCTATCTATTAACAACAAACAACAATCTGTCACTTTTGCACTAGGCCCAAATAATATACCAGATCTCATTGGTGAAGGTATGCCTTTTGTTTTACATCATTTTACTGAATTTGAAGACCATTCTATTGAAGAATTTGTTGTCATAAACAGTGAGGATTTTCCAAAAGCAAGAAAACAGCAACCAACTTCATTATGTGAGACTTCCAGTGTGTTCTTCATCCAAAGGATGAACATGCATTATTTCAGCAATTACTCTTTCTCAACAGCCTTACCATCATTACAATATTTTGAATATACAAGATCCTTCCAGTTAATATAATAATTGATATACCTAACATGTAGATGTGTCCAGCACGTAAAAAAATAAAATAATTTCAGATCTTAAAAGGTTTAAGCAGTTTGCATGTACATGTCATATTTTTTGGAAGAAACTAAATAACACCAAAAAATAAACAGAACTGAATTGCAAGATGTGACACACTCCTATCCCTTTCAATGGATACTCACCAAGTATATTGTCTACTTATTCTAAGGAAATCACAACCTTCTACATAAAGAATTCTAGGTATTCTCCCCAATGCACCTAGATTGACACAAATCATGGTAACATTAGACTCTTAGAGTGAGAAGATAGTATTATTAATGCCAAATAGAATGTATTAGTCAATGTACAGAGAATCACACACCTTGGCATCCGGCTTTCTTTGCTATTGCATATGGTAAGTAATTAGGTGGATATCCTTCCACCTTTACATCAATAAAAATTACTAAAAGCTTTGGCATCCTTTGGAGCAGTCATTTCTATGGGGTACTATTTTTATAAAGCCGCTTTCCATTATCTCCCTGTTTTGTAGTTGTAATAGTAGAACTTGTTCCTATATGAGCAACTGAAACTTGAGGGGACCAATCATCTACATGTTTATTCCAACCTACTGATATTGCAATGAGCTGAATGTTTTTCTCAAGATGAAAAACAAAAGTAAAAAACCTAGGATGTTCATACTCTTTCTTTACATTGACAATTACAAGGTAATCTAACAACAAAGTTCCCACATTCAAACAAAATGCTCGTAAATAAAACATAATATGCAAAAATATTGACAAAAAGAGAAGCACATTTTTCCATAGACAAATAGACTACAACAAATTTGCCTTATTAAGAAGATATCAACCCAAAAAATGATTTTGTCTTTAGGACACAAGAAAGCATCAATTTTTGCACTACAAGTGAAAATTTGTATTCATTTTATATATGGTTCATGGAACTAGAAACGACACTGCTCAGTTGAAACCCTCGCAATTTTGAAACTGTTCTGACCACCAAGACTTCAAAGACTCGCTACTCACAAGCTCTCCAAGCACAAAGGGAAACTCAGAAGACTAGACAAGAATTGCAAGATCTCTAGCTATCATATGTCTGATTCTCAGTCATGTCACTTTGGACAGAAGTTCTAGCAAATTTAGATAAAATGGTTAAAGGCAGTAAATATCAATGATCAAAATTTCAGAATCCACTCAAGGTAAAAAGAGTTATATCTCCAATTTGGATTTGGCACTCAACTGCACTGAGTAACAGCACTAAACTATAAAAAAATGGATTTCATCAGTTTCGGAAAGATGGCACTAATGATGTCCAAGATGTGCAAAAGTAATCCTGTCTTTTACTTTTGTCTTTGATTAAAATATGGATTTCAAACTTAGAATAACCGAATAAATATGGAATGGTGCAGTAGAGTCTGCTATCCAAATATACTATATTGTACTACTACTAATAGTATCCATAGCTAGGAGTAGCACCATACGCTTCCCAACTAAGAAACATTGTGCCGCAACTCTATTATTTATAAATCACAACCATTGCATTGTGCCACAACTCTATTATTTATAAATCAAACTTGGGAGGTTATCCCCTAATTCTGGGTCGACCATGGTTGGCTATAGTGGATGCTTATATTTGCTGCCGATCAGGAAACATGCGCATATCTCATGGTAATGTTGTTAAAGAACTCACTTTGTATCCCCCTAACAAACCAATCATACAACAAGAACTCCCTTTGTGGCTAGAAGAAGAGGAAGAGGAGCAAGTAGATGAAACTCTACACCTTTACATGATTGAACACTCAATGGCAATGAAACCACCAATTGAGGATGACTTGCTCAGTAAATTTATCAATTCTTGTCCTTTGAGAGATTTTATGGAATCATTTAGTTCAGTATGCACTAACCAACAAAGCAACGACATCCCAAGTTCATTAATGGCACCTGATACTACTCCTACACTCCAGGCTAACTCTGTGATTAGAAAGTGGAAATTAAACCTGGAAAGGCTTTAAAAATTACTTCCACCTTATCGTTGCAGGAAACAAAAATTCTTACCTCAGTATTAAAGAAACATAAAACTGCATTTTCCTGGGATTATAGTGACATGAAAGGTCTCCATCCTGAATTGTGCAAGCATTATATCTACACCAAAGACGATTGCAGACCTATCAGGAAACCTCAGCGTAGGATGAATTCGGCACTCAGAGAGGTGGTCAAAGAAGAACTTCAAAAGTTACTAGCTACAAATTTTATTTATCCCATCCCTAACAGCAAGTGGGTGTCTCCACTGGTCTTAGTTCCTAAGAAGAATGAAAAGTGGTGTATTTGTGTTGATTACAGGGAATTAAACAAAGCTACATATAAGGACCATTTTCCTTTACCTTTCATTTATCAGGTATTGGAAATGCTAGCAGGAAAAAAGTATTTCTCTTTTATGGACAGCTTCATTGGGTATAATTAGATCAGGATAGCACCACAGGATCAAGAGAAAATGACATTCACATGCCCATGGGGTACCTTTACATACCGCGTGTTACCTTCCTGGTTATGTAATGCTCCTGCCACATTTTAGCGGGTTGTTCTTAGCATCTTTTCTGATCTTATTCATGATACTATGGAAGTTTTTATGGATGACTTTACCTCTCATGGTGGAGATTTTGCAGAATTTTGAATAATCTGGACAAAGTACTTACATGATGCAAGGAAGTGAATCTCTGTCTCAATAGTGAAAAATGCAGAATGATGCTCACTCAAGGCATCATTTTGGGTCATCTTATATCCCCGGTGGCATCAAAGTAGACCCAGCAAAGATTCAGGTGATCCTTAATTTACCAGTTCCATGCACACAAAAATAGGTACGCAGTTTTATTGGATATGCAGGTTATTATAGAAGATTTGTTCAAAAAATTTCAAAGATTGCAAATCCTTTATTCTTGCTTATGTCCAAAAATAAACAATTTGAGTGGTTGGAAGCCTTTCAATTGGAATGGGAAACATTAAAACAAAAAGTCTTTACAACACCTATCCCACGCTAACCAAATTGGTCCTTACCTTTCCTAATATCTACAGATGCCTCTGATGCTGCCATAGGAGGAGTCCTAGGCCAACAGGAAGATCAAAAACCTTATGCCATATATTTTATTAGTAAAAATCTGACCGCTATAGAACTTAATTATACAGTGACCGAGAAAGAATCCCTGGCTGTCATTTATTCTATAAATAAATTCCGCCATTACATTACAGGATACCCAGTGATTTTCCACACTGACCACTCTGCTATTAAATACCTCATGAACAAACCTATCACAAATACCAGAGTCACTCGGTGACTATTGTTGCTACAGGAATTTGACATTTCAATAATGGACAGGCCAAGTAAAACTAATGTGGATGCTGATTTTCTTTCAATAATAAGTATTAATGAAGAATCGCAATCGGTGGATGATGCTTTCCCAGATGAACATTTGTTTGCTATTTCTACTAATGTTCCTTGGTTTGCAGATGTAGCAAATTATTTGGTTGCAGGAATAATTTTGGGGCATATGACATCAAAAGAAAAGAAAAAGATTGTGCAGCGCATCAACAGATTTTCATGGATTGATGGCTATGTGTTTTATACAGGGCCGGACTTGGTGATCCGTCGATGTGTTCGTGAAGATGAAATTTATCCCATCTTGAGAACCTGTCATGATGGCCCATGTGGGGGGCACTTTGCTGACAAACAAACAATCCACAAAATCCTACAACTAGGCTATTACTGGCCTACAATATTTAAAGATTCCCGAGAGTATGTCCGGAGCTGTGATA
Source organism: Larix kaempferi (assembly GCA_027924585.1). Classification (NCBI taxonomy): domain Eukaryota; kingdom Viridiplantae; phylum Streptophyta; class Pinopsida; order Pinales; family Pinaceae; genus Larix; species Larix kaempferi. The sequence goes on from BSBM01000153.1 coordinate 3,596,934, forward strand.
GCTGTCAAAGAATGGGCCAACCACTACAGTCAAACGAAATGCCACTCCAGGCTCAGCTTGTGGTGGAACCATTTGAGAAATGGGCATTGGATTTTGTTGGCCCTATCAAACCTCCATCCAGGAAAAAATCATATATCCTAGTATGCACAGATTATGTGACTAAATGGGTGGAGGCAAGGGCACTTCCAAGGGAAACAGAGCAAGCAGTTTCAGACTTTCTATATGCAGATATTTTCACAAGGTTTGGAGTTCCGAGGGAAATTGTTACTAATGGAGGATTGCAATTTACATCTAAACTCATCAAAGCTCTTACAACACAGTACCACATCAAGCATAGAATAATGTTACCATATCACCCTCAGGATAATGGGCAAGTTGAAGGTACAAACAGAATTCTGGAATTGGTGCTCACAAAGACTGTTCAACTTCATCAAAGGGATTGGGATGATAGGCTTCCTAAAGACTTATGGTCCTACAGAACAACATGGAGAAGTACCACAAGTTTGACTCCTTATCAATTAGTTTATGGAAAGCAAGTCACCCTGCCAATAGAAGTTGAGATTAAAACATTAAGAACTGCATTTCAAGTATGCATCGATTTATCACAGGACCAACATCCCTGCCTACAATATATTAATGAGCTTGATGAATTGCAACTGCCTTCCATAGATCGTACAACCATTGTGCGGCAACAACAAACCAAGTGGCATGATCAATTAATCAAAACTAAGTATTTTCAAGAGGGTGACTGGGATCTTCTCTACGACTCCAGGTTCAAAACGTTCAAAGGGAAACTTCACACTCATTGGCTACGACCATATGAGATCATTCCCTCACTTGATGGTGAGGGAATGCTTCTTATGGCCAATGGTCACCGACTAAGGCCATATAAGAAACCATTGTCCAAAGAGGCGTTCATCTGCAATATTGTTGCCTGTTGGTGTACTAAAGACTTCGAGATTACCATCTCGACCTTTAAAGAATTAAAAAAAAAAAGAAGAAAAAATTGATTGTGAAAATCCTCCTCGGATGCAGCCTTAAAAAAAGAAAAAGAAAAAGGAAAATGGACTGTGAAAATCCTCTTTGGACGCATCCCCTTTTATAAAAAAAAAGGAAAGAAAATAAAAGAAAAAGAAAGAAAAAGGAAATTTTATTTTGATACTAATAAGTCTATCTGTGGATTCTTTGCAGGGACATTCTATCATAATACCCCTTCTTATTCCATTCATTCCCTCCTTCCCCCTGATATCACTCGCCTATTGATGGCCCTTCTCTCTTCGATAACTACTCTTCAAACTATTTTACACAAATTTTATCCAATATTTCATCTGCAGCACTATGGAAACCATTTCCATTCCATTTCATACTCATTTCCGCTTCATTATAGAACATGTTCCATTCCATTACAGAACCCCTTTCCGCTCCATTACAGAACTTGTTCTCTCCCATTGTAGAACCCCTTTTTGCTCCATTGCAGAACATGTTCTGTTCCATTACAGAACCTCTTTCCGCTTCATTACAGAACATGTTCCATTCCATTACAGAAACCCTTATCCACTCCACATACCCTTTTTGTAGTGTTACAAAATCTTTTCCGCTCCACTCCCCATACCTTTCCGCAACACCACGGAATCATTTCACACATGTTACCAGCTCCTTTTTTGACTTCGCCAACACTTTAATGGTCACATTTTCGGCTACCTTCCACGTCACATCCACATGGTTGCACCTTTATTACCTATACGGGCCCAGCATCATTTGACATCGCTGGCAAAGGGAAAATAAGTATCATGTAGCATTAATCCACAGCATCGCAGATCCCATTCAACGGCTAACCTAAGTCCTATCAATTCCTAATTGACAGGACTTGATATTGCAACATCATTGCCGCTTGTCATCCACAAAGGAGAATGATCGTAGCTTATTACACCCATCAACTCAAAGAGTGGAGAAGCTTCTATTCTTCTTCTCATCACTGCAACTAACCAACCACCGCATTCCACGCATCTCTTCTCAGGTAAGGCATGTACGTAACCATCCTTCATTCACTTTTGATAGGTACAAAAGGACAGATCATGATTTATTAAGCCAATCAGTGCCACACAGGGTTGTGTGCCGATTTGGTTGGGGGGGGAGAATTTGGAGGTGCCTCTAAATTCTATTAAACCAATTGTTTGCCTGATAATAATTCCACCACCTACGAGCTCCCAATTGATAACCCACCTTCGTATAATCCAAGTCCATCCTTTTCCTTGGACAACTGACAGAAAATATGAAGCATTGTAAGCATATGAAGGGGGACAAGGAATGAAGCACACTAAAAGGAGCAATCTGTAGTGAACCTGAAAACATGAATATGGTCTATGGAAACAGAGAAGTGAAAATAGTTTTTCAACAGGCAGGGTGGATGGATTATTTTGACAAAATAAAGAAGGGAAATGTTGCGATTACAATGGAGTTTGTGCTCACCTATGACAGTGCAGTTGCAGAAGTACGAGGATTGAGAATTCAAGCGGATGATCTGACAATTGCAAGGGTCTCTGGATTACCACAGATAGGCAAAAAATGGTTCGAGAGACGTGTGGTGATAAAGCCTCTTATAGACACCTTTTTGAAACCTGGTGAACTGATGCAAGGAACAGAAAAGGGGACAAAACGAGCTTCATTGCCAATTCCATGGGGAGAGGTGGCGCTCTGCGTATGAAAATTAATCACATGTGAAGGTCGGTTCAGTCTAATATTTTCTTATCACTTTAAAATTTTGAACCATTTAAGGCACCATAAATATATCAATATGTTGTATTTTCTGTGGAAATCCCTAGAATTAATGAGCAAAATGGTAAAGGGTAGTAAGAATCCAGCCACAAGCATGGCATATCATGGTTTGATTAGATTGTTGGTGGAAGGTTCCCTACAGAAACAAAACTAGACATGGGAATCATTCGTGGGCATATCCTCGAGCACCAGGAAAATAGGGAGGAAGAAAAGGAACGCATTGGAAAATAGCCCACAAACCCAAAGGAAGAAACCAGTTCAAGCAGGAAATAGGAGAAGCCTGCAAGATGAACCCCAACTAGTTCAATAGAAGGACCTCATACCCAGACAAGATCAAGGGATCGAAAGGAGCAACAAGACCGAGAAAAATTGCTTAGCCAGAGCAATGAATTTGATGAAGGACGGGAAGTATTCATCATATCAGAGAGCACCAGTAAAAACCAAGAGAATTAATTTGGGTTGTAGAATGCAGAAGAACATCGAAAGAAAGAAAAATGATGGACATCTATATTCAAAGGGACATGAGGTAACAGGCTAAGGAGATTTCAACATTTTTCTGTTGTGCAAATACCGAAGAGCATATGGTAAGTTGAAGAAAGATTACTGGGATTTGAAAAGTTCTTATCGGAAGAAAACATAAGAAATGGTGGCCTTGCAAGATAAAATTCAGAGGATGCAGAGATATAAGATGGATACCCTATTGGAGGCCATGGCATTGGAAGGCGAACAAAGGGAAGCTTTCAGGGAGACATGCAGTGATGAAGGGGCAGAGGCTAGCGTGCAAATTAAAGATATAGAATCTGAGGGTTTTGAAGCAGGAGGAACAGAAAATCAAGAGATGCACGAAGATATCCCTTTAGATGATGTCCAAATAAGGAACCTTGAAGAAATGGTATCTTAGCTATAGGTGACAGCAGGAGACCTAGAATAACAACTAAAATTGGCCAGCGATCAGAGGAAAGGGAAAGACTAGGAAACAATTATAGAACAGCTATAGAGACACGATTATGGCTTGGCCATGAGAAGGCTTAGTCAAGAAGTGGAGAAATTGAAATTTGAAAAAGAATACATGAATTATCTAGCTTACTCCATGAGGAATCTAAGACCCCCTTCGAATATTTACTCTGTATTTCTGAAGGAACAACTCATATCTTTTAGGTTGTCAATGGTAACCATGGGGTAGAATGATCTTATTGAGACATAAGAGTAGTTTATTGTTGCTTTTTCCAAGTGTAACGATGAAGAACAGATTTTTTTATGAGAATTATATATGCATAGTCTGGTTATGATAGACTATGAGGATTGGGACCCAAACCCTCATGTAGGGGAAGTACAACTAAGGGCATTCATGTCTTTCATGAGAAATCGTTTGAGATGGAACCAGGCTGTCACTATTGTGGAAAACATTGAATGGGAAGATGCTCTTTGGGTGAGAGGTTCGCCCTCAATTGAAAAGTTATGCAAGACCAAGTAGTTGTTACTCTCCTGGAGACCTCCCAACTTAAAGTTGTTCATGAATGCAGGAATTGGATTGCCTTTCATAGGTTAGAGGTGTTGCTCTGTTTACGAAGAAGGATTAATGCTCTGAGTTTGGAATTGAAAAGAAAAGATCCCTTCTCTATTAGAATGTTTGAGTGAGCCCTAGAAAGAATACAAGTCTACTTTGACTTCCTGAGTACGCATAAAGCCAACTGGATCAGGCTCCGATTTCATTTCCCTATACTTTGGTGCCATATGGTGGATGGAGAGGACAATGAATTTTTCAAAGTTGTTAGTGAACAGAGAGGTTTTTACAGTATAACGAAAGGTGGCTATTCTTCCTATAAGTGGAGTGATGAGTGCCTAAATAGCTCTCCAAGCACCCCGTTTAGTGGATCACAGTCTTAGTTTGCATGAGGACACGCAAACCTTTTGGTTGGGGGGAGATGACGGGCTGTGCAGATAACCCTTTTTGTTCACTTATTTTACCTTGTTTATGAACCTTTTTGACCTGATCTGGTATTACCACTTGCTCTCTTGCTCACATTTGGCACATTTTGGCCTTGGTAAGGATTGATCTCGTTCTCTTTGTTATTTGTCAATTGCTGATGATTTGGATAGACTTATGATGCCATTTATTTCCTAATAAAGGAGCGGTGTTTTAGGTTCAATATCATTTTAACTACAGGTTGTAGAACAAAGGAATTATGGGAGCTGAAGGATGTGCATCTTAGTCTCAAGCTATAATAGATAGGGATCAGAGATTTTGTACCTGACTCAGTATTTTGGGTCTATGATGACTCATAGTTGACCGCTCCAATATTTCTGGGATCATCTCCACCTTCCACGATACATGCTCCTGGAATGGTTCGTGAGATTTCTTTGAGGATCCATAGATAGGCCTTATTGGGAAATTTGTTGTAACTTCACAATATTTCATATTTCTCTCATGAGAATTGATGTATAAAAACATGGAAACTCTTTTAGAGAGGTTAGCCACCAATTTGCATAAGATCTATTGAACACTACTATCAAACTTGTTTAGATAGAACTATCTTTACCTTATTCGAATGTGTTGATCAATTTCGTGTGAGTGAGTGGCTGTTCAGCTCCTGTTGCCAAAGGCAGGGCCCCCTTCTGTGACAGGTGTTGTTATAAGTATGATTTATTTCCTTTATGCATTTTGTTAATGTTGATGAATTTAATGCTTGATGTAGTGTTGATTGATTTAATTGTTTAGAATTCAGATTTGGTGTGCTGAGTATAGCTGAGTGTGAATGTTGAGTAGTGATATGACTGAATTGCATAATCATTCTTATTATCATTAGTGAATATAGGGGAATATATGGATAATGAACATTGCATTAGAATTACTTTTGTGGTGAATGGATGCATTAAGTTGATTATCAGATTTTGTTGCTAGTGCGTAATGGTAGAAGCAGATTGTAGAATTAAATCAGCCTGTCCAATTTCTTCATTTTAATTGTGGATTATCGAATGATTTCCATACGAATTTCTCAACTTGCTAAATTAGAGTTGGATGATTATTGCTTTCTGTAGCATAACATAGTGTTAGATGTTGATTACTTTCCGTAGCATAGTAGAATGTTACAGCATAGAAAAACATTTCTTAAGGTTGATAGTTAAGCACTTTGGTTTGATTGCAAGATTCTTTCTGTAATTGGCAGATTTCTAGGAGTCTATTCACCAACAGTTGCATCTTAATTTCAGTTGAGTAATTCATCGATCTCCTCTGTGTTAAAATCATCCAAATTACAGTGTCTTGCATATACTTTGTTTGGTAGGTCATATGCCTTTTTGGCCCTGGGTTGATAATTTATGCACAACTTTCTATTTCTATTTCAATTCAATTAAAAGAGAATTAAAAAGCTCATCAATAGGTATGGATGCGACTTCTGTACTACATGCAAAATAGCCATCATTTCCTTCTAAGATGTAGATGCGGCTAAATTATTACTGGAAAGGTATCTTGAAGGCGGCAAGCCCACTGGTTCAGCAAAGACACCTGCATATCTATCCAAGGAAGTAGTGGAGACCGTTGATGGGTGCATCTGAATAGAATGGAGCTGAGTGATGACACCATGTGAATTCTTCTTAAGGAGATTTTCCAGGCGATGTGAACTGATGATGCGGAGAGACCCTGGTTGTAAGCCTATAAATTTGTGTTCTTTCCCATTGATTGAAAATTGCATCCAAAGTTTAGCAAAATCCCATAAGATGGGGCCAAGTGTACATAGCCATTGAACGCCCAAAACCACATCACATCCACCTAAAGACAAGGAAAACATGTCAGAGTGCAGGTTATAATCTTCCAGAGAGATACGCACATTGTGACACTTCCCTTTGCAAGGTAAGGTGCCCCTGTTGGAAATCATGACTTCAAAGTTGGAGCAAGGATGGACAAAACAATCAGCCTGTTTGGTGATCCGATGGTCAATGAAATTATGAGTTCTACCAGAATCAATGAGTATTGTAAGAGGGATCTTCTTGAAGTAACCCCTGACCCACATTGTTTGTGGGGTGGTGATGCTGGCTAAAGCATGGAGAGATATCTTTGGGCGGTCATCCGGAGACATAGGGTCAACAGGTGGCTGTTGAATGTCGACATGATCATCCAATGTAGTCGGAGCTTCTTCACCAATTTCATAGGAAGGCAGAGAATCCAGATCCAAGAGATAGAGATTTTGCTGAACGCATATATGTCCCCCAGTGAATTTCTCATTACAATTATAACAAAGCCCTTTTTCTCTGCGTGCCTGCATCTCTGTTTCAGACAAATTCTTGATAGGAGTTGGTCGAGGAGCTGGCTGGATGGGAGGTTGTTGAGAACCCATATTACGGAAGGGCACAAAAGTGGGTTTGGATCGTTGTTGGGCTGCAATCTTGTATTCTTCCAACTTAGCCAACCCCAAGGTTTCCATCATTGTGTTGTAATAGAACATTTTGACCTTTGAGCGGATTTCATCCTTAAGACCATTGATAAAAAACTTCCTGTAGAATTCATCAGACAACCTTCTGTGTGATTGGCCAGTTTCTCAAATTCTGTCTGATACTCTCTCGTAGTGCCAATTTGGAAAAGTTTAGTGAGTGATCTTGTGAAGTCATCAAAAGTACTAGGACCAAATCGTTGCAAAAGGAGTTGGCAAAAATTTGGTCATTTTGGCTCTTCATGAGCCTTGATGTACCAACGGTACCATTGAAGAGCTTCCTATTCCAAATGAAAGGATACAAGTGGAACTTTGTTGACATCAAAAGTATTATGTAGATTGAAATATTGTTTTGCACGATAGATCCATCCAGTCGGGTCAGTACCATTTAAGTGAGTAAAATCAAGCTTCGGACTACAGAAATTATTGGAAAAAGAGAACCCATTATCTAATGAAGACGCGGACTGTCGTTTGTTGTTCATGGCTAAATGCTCAAGATGGAGGTTGAGAAATTTTTCATCTAGATCCTGGAGTTTGGTTTGGATGGCTGCAAGTGCTTCCTCCATGTTTTTTGCTCCTGCGCGGGTGAAAACCATAACCAGGAGTTTTTTTTTTTTGAGTGGATAGAAAAACAAAAATAGAAATTGTTTCAGTAAAGGAAAATCTGGATGTGGGAAAAAATCTGATAGGTAATTTGGGTTTGACTGGGTTTTTGACACTTTCGAAGGGACAAGGAAGCAGAAAAAGATGATTTCAGAAGCGGGCTGAAAGAATGAGAAAATTTGGCAGAAAGGGACAAAGAAGTAGAAATAGGAAAGGAACTTTGTGGTAAAATTTGAAGGCAATTGGGTGAAAGTTGAAGAAGTTATGGCACACCCTAAAAATAGACAAATGTGGGATTTATGGCTTTGGGAAGTGGAATTTGGGATAGGGTCCTCAGGAATGAATTATGAAGAATGGGATGACATGGGTGTTAGGGAATTTTTAAGGGAAACAACATGAAAACAATGGAGATATGGCCAAAAAACAGTTTTTTTTTTTCCAAAATGGATCTAAAACAGCTTTCAGAATGGATCTGAAATGGATTTCTAAAATGGCTTTCAGAATGGATCTAAAATGGCTCAGGATGGATCGAAAATGGTTGGATCTGAAATGACTTTTAGAATGGAACTGAAACGACTAGATCTGAAATGATGTGGAATGGATCAATAATAGATTGATCTGCAACGACGCATAAGTGATTGGCAATAGATGGATCTACAATTGCATGGAAGGGATTGGAAATAGTTCAGCTGAAAATAGATATGGATCCCAGGTGTGCTCGGCTTCCTAACAGTTCAGGGGTGTCACTTGGCCACCAATGTTGTCTGACGGCTTGTGTATTGGGGAAGTACCCCTCACTCCATGACTCAGGTAAAACTGATAACCACTTTGCCACAAACGACAACTCTTGGTTTACCTGATGGGTGGGAACTAGTCAATCAGGTAGGGGTTGTTGCCATTTTCATTGGTAGGTCCTCTCAATGGGTCAACTACTTTGGAGTTCCTGTGGTACTCCTCACAATGATTTTTAGGGATTATGGCCAAGTACTTCCCACAGTTAAGCGGATAGGGATTATTCCCAGATCCGAACCTACAACAGATGCATAAATGTTTTTTGGCAGAAATTCCACCCAACGAGCCTAGGAAAGTGTTCTGATACCAGATGTGAGGAACCCGCAACAATTAATTAATGAAAATATACGAGATAATAGTAATAACATAACTCAGAATCACTTTATTGATCACAGGCCACTTCGAGGGAGAAACCTCCTTTGAGCAAGCTCAATATAAATAACTTCACGGTACCTTCATTAGCCTCAACACACACTTATATACTAAGTCTATGCCAAATACTATGGATCAATACCATGGGACATATAATACTATGGGATGACTTACAAAGAATATGCGTCCAATACTATGGGCCAATACCATGGGCTAGTACAAACTATGGATCAACAAATACTACGGGACGACTTACAAAGCATATGCATCCAACAACAATATACTAACAAAGTAAAGAGAAGGGTTGAGACGAGTTCCTAACACAAATGGAGAGGGAGAAAGAATCAGGGAGTTTGATAAAATTAAAAAAGAAGCACACCAGCACTATAAAAACATGTACACAAAGGAAGATAAAGAACCCTTTGCAAATGATGAAGATATTCTCTCATATATCCCTCCTTTGATTACCCTAGAAGTAACTTCATATTTTCTCAAAAGGGTATTAGATAAGGAAATAACCCAAGTTATATGGGAAGCAGAACTGGATAAATCCCCAAGATTAGATAGATTCACCATGCATTTATACAGGACTTGTTGGAACATCATAAAAACTTATCTTTGTCGTATGATTATGACATCCCAACACAATCCCAAACTGGTAGGTGGGACAAATTCCTCGTTCCTATCCCTTATTCCAAAGGAATTTCCCCCCTCCTCCTCTAGATTCAGGAAAATTGGAAAATTGGCTTCGAAAAATTATAACCAAGATTATGGAAAATTGGCTTCAAAAAATTATGTCTCGCATTATTATGGATAATCAAGGGGGATTTGTTGAAAAGAGGTAGCTGACATACAATGTCATCTTGGTTTAGGAAGCAATTAATTCAAGCATAAAGAGGAGGGATAAAGGAATGATCATAAAGATTGATATGGCTAATGCATTTGTTAGAGTAGATCATGAATTTTTACTTTGTTATGGAAATATTTTGCTTTGAAAAAAAATTCATCTCATGGGTCAAAGCATGCATAGGAATCCCCTGGATAGGCCCCCTTGTAAATGATAGGCCAGCATAGTCCTTTCAACTTAGTCGTGGCTTTCTACAGGGTTTTCAATTCTCTCCACTCCTCTATATCTTGGTCATAGACGTCTTAAGAAGGAAGTTGGAGGCTAAAAGGAGATAAGGAAATATCCCAGGTATCAACATCGCTCTAGGAGTAAAATAAATAAATCATTCCCAATTTGTCGATGACACACTTCTACTGGGAGGGGCATCCTTGAACTTGGAAATTTGTTTTTCCTCTACCTTAACAACCTACCGTAACGCTTTAGGAGGGATTATTAACAAGTAGAAGAGTCGAATATACACCTAGCCTATGCCACAACTCAAGAAGCCTTAACTATCTCTAAAAAGGTTGGAATCCCAGTCTCCACCTCCTAACATGAATTTAAATACCTAGGCCTCCCTATTGTTTTTTCTTCTCCCTCAAAGTAGATATGGCAGTCAATTACAGACAAAGTAAAAAACAAGCCTCACAATTGCAGATTGATCTAGTTAAACCCAGTTGGGAAAACCATATTTAATAAAATCAGTCATATTGGGCGTGCCTCTCTTTCAAGCTATGGTCATAGGTGATTCACGTTGTTGACCAATCATCTTATCACATTCATTCATACAAGCGAGCTTTTAAATTGTGAAAAATAAGGTCAATATATTGTAGGTATTGGGGGGTGGGGGGTGGGGGGGTGGGGTATGTGGGGTTTATAGGTATTGGGGGGTATAAAAAAGGGTATATTGTAAAATTAAGGAATTTCTCATAAAAATGGGGTTTTTTTAATTGGAAATATGTATTGGGAGGGGGGAATCAACAAAAGGATTTTGGTAGGTATTTATCAATATCTAGTGAAATTAAGAGCATTCTATAATATACCATAAACAAAGCCACTATGGAATAGTTTCAGTGAGTGAATACCCATTGTTGCGGTGTCCTTGGCTCCGAAATGGTTTTTGGATCATCTCTCTATGATCATGAGGAAGTTCATTTGGAAGGGAGGAAATAAAAATGAAAAAAAATTCCATCTAATAAGACAGAAAACAATTATAAATCCCGTCAACAGTAGAGATCTGAATATCAAAGAACTCTTCTTGTCCAACCTTTCCATGGGAGAAAAAATCATTGGAGCATTATCAATAACAATACAGGATGGATTCAATAGGAATTAAGAGTAAAGTGTCTAATGGGCAGAGGCGTCCGATGTCTAGACAAAACACTAAGGGAAAAAAATGGCACTCATATCTGTAAGCTCTACAAGAAAGCTTGCAATTTTTCTCTCGAGAGCTTTACTGGATCTTGGGAAATGGAAAGCACATCAACATCTAGAAAGACAATATTTTAAATTAGGTATTGGTTATCTCCTATGATGATCTAGCATAGATCGAGGATTGAATCAACACAAATGACATGAACAGAGTGAGTGACCTATGCATTCAATGGGTTTTATTTCTTTAGAGGAACATGATTGGCTTGATGGGGATGCTCCCTATTCCCACCCTCTCATCATGAAAGGCCCTCATCATAAGCAAAACTGGAAGCTCAAAATGAAACTGAAATAATTCAAGGTTTGGAGAAAAGGGAAAGGACATCACATTCTTCAATTCGATGGTGCCTTGAAAGGAAATATAGGGGAGGCAGGTGTGTGGGGGGGTGATCTTTGACCCAGAAGGACACGTTGTTCTAAAATATGCATGGGGGCTCGGGAAAAAGACTGATAATCAATATGAAGCATATGCTCTGTACCAAGGATGCAAATTAGAAAGAATCCAAGGTATCTCCTCCCTATCAATTCTAGGGGAATCCTCTCTGATCATCAAGCTCATCATTTGCAACTCCCAATAAAAACACATGAGAATGCAAAGACAAATCAATCATATTAAGCGAGAAACTCAACATTTTAGTCAAGGCCATTGGTAGCGTATACTGTGGGAGTTAAACATAGAAGATAACAAGGAGGCCAACTCAACAACGAGGATGATGGAGCATAGAATAAGGTTGAATGAAACAGACTATTCGTGGGACCCAATCCCATAAATATGGAATGATTGTTGACGTGAAGTGTGGGATTGTGCTATCATCTCACCCAATTCCAAAGGTGACAGACGTTAGCCCATAGAGTCTAGACATCATGCAAACAAGTGGTGAAATAAAACCCATTAAATTCCAAAGAAAGGACCGGATCATATGCTCATGTTAACTGCTTCAATCACACAAATGAAGATCGGAAAGGCAGAGCAGGAGTACTCGCCCGTACCAGTGGGAATTATGAGAATATATGGGAGCATGTAGGTTTGAATATGGGATATTGTAGGAATATTTATGCACATTTCCTTTTATTCCACTCATAAGTCAAATCCCTATATTACCATCCGAAAGGAGATGGTGTAAAGGAAAGGGTTCACATTGAAGCAGGAAGAAAGGAGGTGCAGTGAAACCTACATTTGTCATCACCTCTGGATAATTGAGGAGGACAATAACGAAACCAATCAGTTGTTGAGAAAGTTCACCAAAGAAGCTAGTCGAGACCTGAGAGCAATTGAGTGGCATCTGGACTAGGACAAGGTTTTTCGAGATTAGGAAAGTGAGGAAGCTCGTCATAGGAAATTGGAATTAGAGGATGAACTGGCCAGAGAGAAGGAAAAATATGCATAATTGGAGAAAAAAACAAGTATATTGGAAACCAACCTAGTTCTTTTGCAGTATCATATGGAAAATCTACAAATGGGGTCTCGCCCAGACTTTACTAGCTTACTACATTCCAATACCATCTCGGAATCCAACTCAGGCTTCATGATTCCTGATCTCATCCATACTAAGAAGGAAGTTGATGTTGGTATTACAGGTGCCACCTAAGTTTAGTGAAGAAATTGTGGCCATATTAAGTTTTTTTGTGGTTCGTAGTAATACTCAGTCTCTATCAAGTCAAGGTTCTATAGTTTTCTTAGTTATATAAAGAAGTTAGTTTTGATGTTGTAATGGGTTTTTATTTTGTCTCTTGTTGTTAGTAAGATGTCGGTCTGCCCTGTATTGTTGAAGGTAGAAATTTTAATTCTCTCAAGAATAAATATATGGAATGTTAGAACAAGGAGATCAAAGACAATTTTGAAATTTTTTCTTGTAGGCACCCTATGTACTCTTTCTGTGTGGGGAAACTCTACAACATTTTTAATATAAGTCTTTTAATCATTCCTATGAAAAAAAATACACCCATATTTTTGAAGTGATAAACCACAATAAATAGATAGTCATGCCCTCTACATCACATGGGAAATCCTTCAATGAAGTCCATGGAGATGCTCTCCGAAGGTATACTTGGTACTAGAAATGGTACATACAACTCAATCTTCCAATTACTTGGTTTGTTGGTGCTACATGAGATACAACCTCTAGTAAACTTTGCCACCTTCTGCTATATATTTGGCTAGTAAACGTAACTCTTCAAATTTTCTAGTGTCTTCATTACTAAAAAATGTCCAATGATATTGGAAGTGTGAACTTCCCTCATTAACATAATCCTTATCCCTTAGATAGTTCACAACTATTCCAACTTGTATAACAGTCCTTCTCTGATATGGGATTCATTTGCTTCAATGTACATGACTTCTTTCTCCTATAGCTACTTTTAAACACCTCCAAAACATTCATATTCCTTATATTCCACATGAAGAAGGTTGAGAAGGTCATTCTTGAATGGCTTAAATTGCATGATCACACCTACTACTTCCATGTTTTTCAGTAGTGGTTATGTGAGCATGTTTTCTAGTTTATTTTTTACTCCTTTCTTATACTTGATCAATAACTAGAATTGTTTCAAGAAACTCAACCATTTGTAATTCCTTACTTGTTGCATCTTGTTTTGACTTTATAGGTAATGCAAGGGTTGGTGATCGATGTGGATGATGGCCTCTTTCCCAAAGAGATAATGATTATATTTCTTTATTTCTTGTACAATTGCCAAGAGTTATTGATCATACATGGGGTAATCAAGTGTTGCTCCATGGAACAACTCCAAATGGTAGCTTACTAGTATTCCTTCTTGCATTAGTACTACTCCTAATGCATATCCACTAGCATCAATCTCCACAAGCTATGCATGGTAAATATTAGGGAATCACTTATCCTTCTCTTCAAGTCTTCAAATGCTCTATCCCTTTGGCAGTCATGGAGTGCATAGGTGCTACAATAGTAAAGAAGTTCAAAATAATTTTTTCCAAGTATTGGAATTTGGGATGCTCCCATGAAAATTCTAGCTTTGGTCAAGTTGGTTGGTGTAGGACCTTTGCTAATGGCTGCAATCTTCTCTATGTCTAATCTCAACTCTCCTCCAACGAACATATGTCCTAAATAATCCAATGACTCCTTTCTAAACTAGCATTTTTTAGGTTGGAAATCAATTGGTTCTTCATTAAGGTCTCCAACACGTGTGTCACATGCGAAAGGTTCTCTTGCCAAGTGTTGCTAAATATTAGTATGTCATCTAGATATACTATAAAAAATAAATCAATAAAGGGGCATAGCACATCATTCATTAATCTCATGAAATTTGTAGGCACATTACATAAATCTAAAGGAATCACTAATGATTCATAAAAACCTTGCCTAGTTTTGAACGTTTTCTTCCACACATCTTTATCGTTGATCCCCACTTAATGATATCCTGACTTGAGGTCTAGTGTGGTGAAGAACCTGGATTCCTACAATTCATCACACAATTCATCAATTTGTGGAAAAGCATATTTGTCCTTGATCGTGATCTTGTTTATGGATCAATAGTCAATGTGCATTCTCCATCTCTCATCCTTCTTTGGCACTATGATGATTGGTGAACTACACGATGATGTACTGGGTCTTATTACTCCTTTATCTAACATCTATTATAGTTGTTTCTTCACTTCATTTGATTCAATAATGGATTGTCTATTCAGTCCAACATTAGGAAATGGTAATTTCAACAACAATTGAAATTCATGCTTTACTTCTCATTTGGGTGGTAGTCCCCAAGGCTCCTGAAGCACATACTTGTATAATTCAATCAACTATTTTAGTTGTTGACTCTACTTGCCATTGCATCCCCTTAAGGATGAATCCATCACCACTTCACTAACTTCTCCTTGCTTCTTTCTTGCACTCAGGAACTACGAAACAAATTTCTTTGTGATTCCTATGATTCTCCTTCCTTATTAGCATTGATTAGAGAAAGTTTGGCTATGTCCTTATGCGCATTTATGGAATATGATTTCCCATATTTGACAGTCATATACTAGTTTTCTCTCATCCTAAATATTTCTTCTCTCACAGACAAATATGGGCTTTCCAATATTACCCCACAAACATCTAGTGGAACCACATTTGCAACTACTTTGTCCACAAAGTTCCAGTTGATTGAAAACTTGAATTTTTATTACTTATTTACTTTTAGCTCCACATCTTGTCTCACCAAACATAGGGGGTTTGGTGGTGGATGTTCCTCAGTTTTAAATCCAATATTCTCAATCAAGTTCACAAATATCAAGTAATCCATTGTACTTTGTCTAGTGTGGATTTTGACATGAAACAACTCTGTCATCTCCTTATATTCTTGGTGGCTGGAACCAACAATTAATACTTCTTTTTTGAAGAGTATTTCAACTCACCTTTACTTCCAAGTTTTATGTACTGTCCACTTTTTCCTCAGCATCTACAATGATTAAAACCTTCTTCTTCTTTTTCATTTGAAATTTTTTGTGGTGTTTTCAAGGTTTATTTTCTAGCAATCCTCCTCTGTATGCCCTATCTTTTCACAAGCCTTACGTTGTTTAAAAGAAGGTATGGAATCCTATTTCAATGCCATAATATTCTTTCCATTCCACTTCTTTATGTTCTTCCCTTTCTTTTTGTTCTTTAGATTATGATTTCTTGTGTTTACCAGGTTTTTTCTTATGCTTGTCTTCCTTAAGATATTGTGCTTCTACACTAGCTTAATCTATTTTCTTATGCTGGAAAAACACTAACTAACATCAAATTTGTGATAGTAATGCACCCTTGTATCTAATCAACATTTTTGGACTCTTCAAGGATACTCCTAGTTGAACAACTCTCTTCCTAAAATCGATAGTGAACTCTTTCACCAATTGTCCTTTCCTTTTCCTAAACTAGTGCCATACAATTTGTCGATTCTCAACATACCTAATTAGATAGAATTATTCCATTAATATGTCTTTGAATACTTCATAATCAATCATTAGTGGTTGATCATTCTCCAATGATATCCTTTCTACATCACTTCCCACCATGCGAGAGTATGGTCTTCAAGCTTTAATCGAGCAAATGAGATTATTTTTCTTCTAGTGACTTTATGTACAATGAAGTATACTTCCATCTATTGTATCCATTAATTCATATTGATGGAATCCACTTCACCTACATAAGGTCTGATTTCCACCTTAGTCTCCACACATCAAAGAAGAAATAGCACGATCCCCACTTTTATGAGTCCCAATTTCGACAATGACTTTATTCTTTATACTTTTTCTTTTAATATATCTCATGTATTAGTAATGATGCAAAAAAATTCTAAGGGATTTGAAATTCCAGTCTCTTTTACGAGTTTTGAATTACATGGGGGAAACAAACAAGCTTTTGCAGTCTTTATGGTTGTTAAACATTTTATACCCTACCTATTGAAATCCCACACAAAGTTTATAGTTCTCTACCCCGTAGATAGAAACCTGCTGGTGCATAAGGACCTTGGAGAAAGAAGAGCAGACTATATGAGTTCCCTTCATGAGTACAAATTAGAGATAAATCCAACAAATATTGTCATAGGGAAAGGAATTTGTAAGATCACTATCGATGCCATGGATGTTGAAGAACTTGATCAAGAAGGATCAGAAAATGAGGACATTATAAATAAAGGATAGATCTACTATGTACCTACTCAAACAAATTCTTGGTATAATAAAATGAAGTATTACCTCACTCACAGTAATGATCCTACACATTTGGAATCGTGCAAAAAAAGAGCTCTAAGATTGAAATCCTCTAGCTACCAATTGAGAGATGGGATCCTCTTTTGATACAAATATGATGGTTTATTATTAAGGTGCCTATAAAAATTTGATATAGAGAAGGTTGTATCAAATTTGTATGATAGTCTTGCAGGAGGACATTTCAGAGGAGATACTATAGGTCATAAAGTTCTCGAAGTTGGTTATTAATAGCTTACATTGTTTAAGGATGCACATGCTTATTTCAAAAACTGTTATGTTTGTAAAAAATATGCAGGAAGGGAAAAGAAACCAACAGATCCTCGTCATTCGGTTTCAATGAAAAATCCATTCCAACAATGGGGTATGTACATCATTAGGGAAATCGATCCCAACTCCTCTCAGTTACACAAGTACATCTTGATGAAAAAATATTACTTTACCAGATGGTTGGAATTTCCCCCCTCAATATCGTCCATGATAATCAGGTGGTATCCTTCTTGGTATCCAATATCATTACTAGGTTTGGTGTTCCTAATTCTTTGAAAACGTAAAATATTTTTCATCACTGAAACTAACATAGTTTTATTTGGAAAAAGGTATTACAATCTAGTATGTTTCTAACTATTACCCCAAAGGGAATGGTGTAGCATAATATACTAACAATAACCTAATCTGAATTCTCAAAGAGACCATAGTTGATCATTAGATAAATTTCCACTAGGCCTTACCCAACTCTCTTTCGGACAACAACGTAACACCTAAAATTCCACTAGGGAATTCCCTTTTCTTTTTGGTTTATGTGATAGAGGCTATTTCCCCCTAAATATATTTTTTCCCTCTCTCCAACTAGCTCATCCCATTAAGGATACAGATTACCTAGTAATGCAAAGAAGAATTGACACTCTCCTGAAATTGGAAGATGAGAAGGGAAGGGCTAAGAAAAAGTTTACTAAACATCAATAACTAGCCAAATGTTGGTTTGATAAGAATTGTGTCAACAATAAAGACTTTCTAGTGGGTGACCAAGTCCTGAAATGGGATAAATCCCATGAAACAAAAGGAAAACATACGAAGTTTCAACAACTGTGGCTTGGTCCTTTTCAAATTCAAGAAAAGATTGGCCAAGGAACTTCTCATCTTAGGACCTTATAGAGAGGAAAAAAATATTTCCTAGTTAATGGCCAAATACTGAAGAAGTACTTTGCTTGATCACTTCATATGATTTAGTTTGTACATATTAGCGTTCATTTTTCCTTTCCTTTTTTGAACTTATTTTATTTCTAAATTCAGTTTTTCTAATAGTATTGTCACTTTTTAATTTAGGTTATTTTCCCACTTGTTGTTAATAATTTCCATTTTCATATTGAATTTCGACACTTTGGTTTTTTATTTTCTATTGATCAAATTGTCATGTTGGTTTTATTTTGGTTATATAAAAGATTTTCAATTTTAAACAATATTTTAATCTTTACCATGAGAATCCGATTCCTCTGATATGGGAAATAAATACCTACTTTGTGCATTCTTTCTTATTAAAATTGGAGAACCTAGGGCTAATAATGAGACCTTGGGATGGACATATCATACAATTCCCAATGACTAAATTGATGTTATACAACTGATAAATTCTTACAAATTCAAATTCAAACATGATGTACTCTTCTCCATGGTGGTACTCTTAAAAAAGATTAAAGGGATTACACAAAGGACATATGAATGCTTGTCTCTAGGTGTCTTCTAGAGATTCTTTGAAAGCTCCATGCTATGACTTTAGGTGGTTCACCCATGAGTATGATGAGCTATGGAAATGATAACAAAATCAAAGTGACTCTTAACGCCATCCCATGTGTTTAATAGGCTTATGAATATGCTCCCCCATCTATCAAAATGCAAATAAGAACATAAGAAAAATATCAAAAGAGAAATTCACAATATATATATATATATATATATATATATATATATATATATATATATAGTATTCTCAATTGTTTGGGACTAGAGCATTCAAGTAAAAGGTGTTCTAAGAGGAAACACTATTGAGGCTATGGAAACCTGTGGGAAACAGAACCATGCCTATGGTGTTATAGGCGATGACCATAGATTAGTGTTTTCGATACTACAAATTGTTCCCCTTGGCATTGGGCCTGATCAAAGCATGTGTATGAAGAGGCCAGATAAGTGAAACTCATAATCTGGCTTGTAGAGAATAATTAGAATATTACCTTAAGATGACTATTTATTGTTATTATCTTTCTAAAGAAAAAATATTATGATGTGGAACCCATGAATGAAGGGGAAACCAAATTTTGCAGGAGATTTTATCTTATATACTTTGATGTTTGATATTCTACAAGTATTCCTAAAAATATAGAGACAACTAGTTTTTCCCATGTGTCACCATTTATTGTGCCCACAACAAATCCCATTAGATGGTGCTCCTTGAGAAGGTGAAAACTATAATGGTCCCTGCTAATTGAAACAAACAAGATTCATTCCTTAAATATGCACAATAATTCAGTAGTTGAATATCCAATTCAATTAGGACAATATGCTATAATCCATATAGGAGAGTAAATATAATAAATGCATAAAACAACACATATGAGATGATATATAATGACCATGTTGTGGTATACTTGTAGCATTGGCTGGTCACCATGGTAAGTCATGTCCTTTCAATAGGCCATGTCTTTTAGATTAGATGTGTCCTTTCATTAATCATTAATCATTCATTATTATTATTATCATTATTATTTATTGTTATTATTATTTTATTACATTATTTATTATTATTATTTATGTTACATTGCCATCCCATTTAAAAATGTTTTGTCCTCGAAGCATAAAAAAATTATGTCTTAATTCTAGCTTGTAACGCCTTTCCAATATTCTTCATTATTACATTCATCATTGTTGAGGACACAAGGTGATATGATCTTTTGAGTGACGTGCAGAGTTGTCGAATTGAGTACAGGTCAGACCACCCTATTTGATATTTTCTGATTTTGTTTCGAAATTATTTGTATGATGATAGGATTCCATACTTGAACTTCTTGTCAATAGAGTAGGATCTCTACTTAACATTGTATAGTCATTTTGTCTTATGTTAGTTCATTGATGACCCTTATAATTAGGATGACAATAGGTTATGCTTGTATCTAGTGTCATGTTCTCAAAACCTTTATCTTTTGATGATTTTGGTGATTTAATAGTAGGCAATATTTCAATTGGATTTATAGTAGTTCCCTTCTCCAATCTCTCAATTTTTACCTCTGGTGACTTCTTTATTTCAATGAAATCAGTCATTTTTTCTTTATTTATTGTTGGTTCGTTATTGATAAGTTTCTCTAGATTCTCATCTAGTTACTTCTTATCATACTGTAACTTCTTGATTTAGATAAGTAAATTTTGATTATGAATCCTTAAGTGTGAAATTTTTTCATTGTTCTTTGACTTTAAGGTCTCAATTTTCTTACCGCTCCTCTCTAAATAATTTGATTTTCCTGAGTAACCTTTGATTAAGGTTCCTTAAGCTAGAAGCTTCTTTATCTTTCTACGAGAACTTCTTATCTAATTCATTTATGAGATTTTGATTCTCTTGTTCT
Organism: Larix kaempferi; assembly: GCA_027924585.1. Classification (NCBI taxonomy): domain Eukaryota; kingdom Viridiplantae; phylum Streptophyta; class Pinopsida; order Pinales; family Pinaceae; genus Larix; species Larix kaempferi. The sequence continues at coordinate 3,617,532 of BSBM01000153.1, forward strand.
AACTTTTGAAAACACTGCTTCTTCTCCTTGGACTTCATGATTTTTGCAAGTAGTTTCTGATTATGATTTCTTAGGTGAGAAACCTCTTCATCTTTCTCAATGATAGCCATGACACATTCTTTTTGTCCATCTTGCAACTTTGGTATTGACTTCTGGATATCCTAAAGGATCACTTATGATGCATCCTTCATGTCTTCTGATGAGGGCACGCATAAGGGTATTTTTAAGGTCTAAAATGGGCCTCCTAAGGGAAATAATAAAATAAGATTTATAATAATAAAATAAGAGTTCTAAATTTTAGAGGGGAAAAATAAAAATTACTTTTTTCTTATTGTATTTTTGATGTATCTCCTTATTGATTTACCCAAATTTCATGTTTGGGCACTTGTTGGATGCGGAATTTAATTCTGCATCCAACCCATACCCAGACCATATACTTTTGAGGCACCCACTGTATGAAAAAAATGAAATTTTTAATAAAAAAACGTATTTTAATATTAAAATACATTTTTTATTGAAGTTTTATAATTTTTCGTGCTGTGAGTGCCTTAGAAGTATGGAGTGTGGATATGGGTTGGATACAAAATTAAATTATGCATCCAACAAGTGCCCAAACTTGAAATTTGGGTAAACCAATAAGGCGATATGTCAAAAATACGATAAGAAAAAGTTTTTTTTTTTTCCCCTCTAACTATTTTTACAAATTTTACCCCCATGGTTGACATCATCATCTTGAATCCTATTGGTTCTTATACAGTGAATTTTGATGGTATATTTTTTGTTTTGAGACCCATTTTTGAGCTCAAACTCCCCTAATGTTTGAGCACATCTTAATTGTAACGTCGTGCAACGTTATTTTCTTATTTTTGTATGAGAACACCCAATTTTTTATCCATGTTCAAAATGAATGTACCCAACGATTCTAACCAGGTTGAACCAAGAAGTAGGTCAACCTATCCTTTACCTATTGTTGTAATGTTGAATTCATATATGGATTTATAACCATCAATTGTTAATTTTGTATTCATTGTCAAAAAGGCCTTGCTTTTCGATTATAATGGGCTCTTAAATCATTAATTGATTGGGAAAATCTACATTAATGTAATTTCCTTTAAGGTTTGGATTGATAATGATGTTAACTTTTTTTCTTAAATACTCCCTTTAAATGTTAACAATTCAAAACACGAGAATTCAATACCTTCATAAAAAAAATCTCCCTTAATTGCAATTAAAATTTATTTGATTTTTTTACCAAACTTCATTTGAAAAATTCCTTGATTATGACACACCATACTTTAATACTTCTTTTAATAAACCCCTATATTTGATTTTTTGTCGAGCTTCATTTGAAAAATTCCTTGATTATGACATACAATACTTTAATACTTCTTTTAATAAACCCCTATATCTATTATTATACCTTGCAATAGATCTCACTTTATAAATGCCCTTTTCAATATTTAAATATCCTTTAAAACTTAACCTTTTTTAACCCTTGAATAATAAATTATGTTTGATATTTGTATAATACCCTTTTACTTACTTCTTGATAACTTTTTATATCTTTAATAGATCACTTTTATAAGATATACATCGCCTTAATAACATACCTATGAAGGTAGATAATATTGGTGCGTATAATTTTAATTTTTTAAAAACTGAATCTTCATATCATACCTCCATTATTCTCTCCAAAATCCCCGATGTATTATGTCGTATAACATGTGCCTAATATAATTGTCTTAGGGGGATAGCTCATCAAACTTTGGTTCTTCGAATCGAGCTTTTGTCATCAAATTTACCACACATATCTCCCATTGATAATCATCAATGGCCATTTCCTCAATTATATTGGCCAATATTATATTGCATATCCCCCATCATCTTTTTGAACTCGTTGTTGTAAACTTAGTCCAGATAAGCCCGTCCCGACATATGCACTTGGATCTAGTATATTAGATCTTTCATTTAAAAAAATTATTACCTTATGTATGAGGAGAGATTCACTAATAATTTACCTTCATAGTGACAATATATTATACAACTTGACAAGAACTTTATACTTAAAATAGGAACTCTTGCCATAAAAACTCATTTTTGCATCAAAAATATAAAAAACAAAACAAATTAAAAAGTGGTGCTACTTGTAGCACAATTTTTTGGAGGCTAAAATTATGACTTTTTGGAAATCTCGATTGGTTTCCATGCAATCAAGACCCTAAATCATCCCCTAAATCAAAAAGTGGTACTACTGATAGGAACTTTTTTCGGAGCTAAATTTATGACATTTTTGAAATCTTGGCCAATGTTGAGGCAACCAAAACCCTAAACCACCTGCTGAATCAAAAAAATGATGCTATATGCGGCACCTATTTCATCCATCGGGTTACAATTGCATTCATTTTGAAACCATGCATGGCGCAAAAAAATATTATTGTTTTTCTTTTAAATAATTAGAGAAATAAAAGATAACCCAATTGTAATTAAAAATATATATTTTTCTCAAAAATAAAAAAATTAGATGAATTTGAAAGCAAAACTAAAAAAAAAAAGACATTTAAAAAAATTAAAATGTTTAAATATTTTTAAACAAATTTGATTTAATCCGTGAGATGTAGAACAGTTGGTGGCAGGTGATGGTTAAGACACCCCTAAGTGGAAAGGTCGTCGGTTAGAAACCTCGCGAATACTAAAATTCAACCATGCTAAGGGTTGGTGCGGTTTGGACCGAGTGCGATCCTTGAGTGATTTTGATAGCTTAGATGCCCCTAGTTCGTGGTCTCCTAGCCAATGACTAACGCTGCTAATCAGGAGGTACTACCACTTGCTAACAAAAAAAACAAATTTGATTTTAAAAAAAAGAAAAATATACATAATTTTAAAAAAATCTATAAAAATAAATATTAAAGAAAAAATCTAAAAAAACAAAAAATAAAAAATATATACCCAAAATAATACAAAGAAAAAATCAATAAAAAAAACAAAATACAAAAGATAAAAAAATATTTAAAAACTAAAGAAAAAAATTAAAAAAATTAAAAATTAAAAATAATAATTTTTTTTAACGAATAATTAAAAAAAACATTTAAAAGAAATCAATTAAGAAAATAATTAAAAACAATTTAAAAATAAACCTTTAAAGTTTTTAAAAAACACAAATTAAACATATAAATAAAAAACTAAACAAATAAACATTTAAAATAATAATAATAAATTAAATAAATTTAAAAAAAAAATTGAAAATTAAACAAATAAAAACCATTTAAAATAAATTAAAATTAAAAATTAAAAAAAATAAAAATCCAACTTCCGCCCCCTCTACCTTCCCCTGCAGCCTAACCCTCCCCCTCCCTCCTTCACTCACATCCCCCGTCCACCCGTCTCCCCCTTCTCCCTCCTCCCGCACACCCCCACCACTCACATTCCCCCCTCCCTCTCCTTTCCCCTTCTCTTTATACCCCTCCTCTCCCCTCCCCTCCCCTCCCCTCCACTCCCTCCTGCTCCCTCCCCTCTCTGCCCCATCCAAACCTCTCCGTCCCACACAAAACCCCCCGTCCCCCCTCCCCCTCACTCATTCCTCCCTAGCTTCATCTATTGTCTTAGGTTGAAACAACATTAACTAAAATCAAATTTGTGATAGTAATGCACCCATGTATTTAATCCACATTTTTGGACTCTTCAAGGATACTCCTAGTTGAACAACTCTCTTCCTAAACTTAGTAGTGACTCTTGCACCAATTGTCCTTGCCTTTGCTTGAAGTACTTCCATACAATTTGTTGATGCTCCTCATACCCAATTGGATAGAATTATGCCCTATCATGTCTTCAAAGACTTCCCAATTAGTTATTGGTGGTTGATCGTTATATTGTGGTGGTTGATCATTACTTAATGCTCTGCTTGCTACATCACTCTCCTATCATTCCAAAGCATGGTCTTCAAGCATTAATCTAGTAAATGAGATTCGTTTTCTTTCGGTGACCTCATGTATAATGAAGTATAACTCCATCTATTATAGCCATTGATTTAGCTTGATGGCATCCACTTCACCTGCATAAGGTTTGACTTCCACCTTGGCCTCTACACATCAAAGAAGAAAGAATACCAACCCCCACTTTGATGGGTCCCAATTTCAACAATGAATTTATTCTTTATACTTTTTCTTCTCTAGCAGTTTGACGAAAAACATTTATGAGGTATTTGAAATTCCAGCCTCTTTTCCGAGTTCTAAATTACAAAGGGTGAAACTAAATTACCGAGAGTTTGGCAAACGATGTTTTGCAATCTTTAAGGTTGCTAATCATTCTAGATCCTACCTACTGAAATCCCACACAAAGGTTATAGTTCCCTACCTCGCAGTCATAAACTTGCTAGTGGGGAAGGACCTCATAGAAAGAAAAGCACATAGATGAGTTCCCTTCATGAGTACAACTTAGAGATAAATCCAACGAAGATTGGTAGAGGAAAAGGACTTGCTATCGGTGCGATCGGTGCGATGGACACTCAATAACATGAAGAGGGATGGGAAAATGAGGACATTATGAAAAAAATGAACAAATTACATGTTTTTTTTTTATAAATATGGGTTCACAAATTTTCATCCTAAATCGAAGATAATTTTTTTTGTTGTTTTTATCAACCGCATATTCTAATGTGTCCTACCGAGTACAAATTCTTCGTGAGAAGACAAATAGATTTTAGTGTGCCCTTAAAAAACTTAAGGCGAAAGTAAAAAGAGAATAAAAGCACCCACATAATGTGTTTGTGTTTTACCTTTTTGCAATACACAATTGAATTGTTGTAGAGCCTACTCCAATGGATATGGATAAATAGCGCAGGGGATTTCTTTGAAGAAATGTTTAAGATTATGGTTTTTTTTCACAAGAGTATATTCAGACAAAGAACTCCTAGACAACACAACACAATACATTAAAACAATTAATGATTCCAAGCTACAATCTTATTAGAGTTATGGGATGTTCTATATGCATTATTATGATGGTTGATAGCTATGTCTATGCTACATGAATGGTAGAAGTAGGAAGTGTATAGAAAGTAATGGGATGTAAAGAATATGTAAAACTATGAAAAGAATAAAGACAAAGTGTGCAATAATATATGGCTAAGTTATGGAAGCAATAAATCATGTTGTGCATCTTTTTAGAAGAAAATGAGGTAGTAGTGGAATATTTTTTATAAGTATTTATATATATCAAAAAGTAGTTGTAGGATTTAGTAAGAAAATCATAGATGATGAACACATGAATTTTTTTTACACTGTGTTGGACTTCAAGAAGGGGTGGTAGCAAAAAGGCAAAGAAGAGACCAACAAAAACACAGGTAAAAAGAATATAGCTAAACCCAAGAGGCATTGCAAAAATTGTGAAGCAGATGGGCATACATATGAATCCTAGTCTTGTACACTTCATTTAACATTGCATCCAAAATGGTACAAATCTTAGAAAGGAGTGATGACATTTACCAAGTTTTTAAAAAATGGTAGAGGATAGATTGGATGTAGATGAAAGAATCATCTACACCATCTTGCAACAACAAATGGTTAATGAAGATAAAGAGCACTATTCCAAGTGAAAGTTCAATTGAGGAAAGATATGTTAAAGGTTTTTTTAAAATTGACTCTTAATGTAATGTGATTTCTAGAACATTAGTTGATGAACTTGGTCAACAAATTTATGATCTAGTACAATAATGCTCATTGGGATGGTCAGAAGAAAATTTTTGTATGAGAATCATCGCAAGATGTAAAATCAAATTTTCCATAAGCATTGATTATTTTGGTAAATAGAATGTGATGTGGCACATCTTGATGCATGTGAAGTAATGTTTGGAAGTCCTTATTTATCATATAAAAGGAAAAAATACCTATCTTATCAAACCACTTAAAGGAATAAGAAAAATATTCTTAGTAACAATAAACCAATGGCAAAAAAACACATTGATTGAAACATGTTAGCAGTAACCTTCATAGATAATAGAATGCTAGAAGTTATGTGCTAATTCCATCTCCTTCACATATGAGTTGAGGTGTAATATGAAAAATGATCATGAATAATGAAATGTTTTTTTTAATCTCATTATTTACCTATAGTTTATGTGCTAATTCCACCTCCTTGATATATAAGTTGAGGTGTAATATGAAAAATGATCATGAATAATGATTTTTTTTAATGTTCCATTTTGTACCTACATGTTTCTACTATGTAAGAAAAACATGTTGTTGTACAAGGAAAATAGGCTCCTAGTGTTTAAAAAACATGTTGTAGAAGCAAAGCATGTTGCTATGGAAGCACACATGTTACTGTAGAAGTAGACAAGTCAAAACTAATTTGATAATTTTTCCAAATTGGTTGTGGATGAAATTTGAACTATTTTAAGCTAGCATATACCAAAAATCAACCCTAAATTCATAATTGTGTTGTTTGGTGAAATTTTAGGAAAAATTATTTGGCATCTATGTACACATTTCCACTAAATTTCTGTCTCTTAGTTAGTCAAAATATAAAAATATAGTGTGGTCTATGACTTGCAAAAAAGGTGGAATGGTTTAACTTCTAGGTTATTTCAGCTTTGGACGTTGGCTCATAAAGGACTTCCATAATTGATTCATTAGAATTTTAACATTCCATGATGAAGAGAAACTAAGAGTGAGGAGGCAATAAAAATATAAGAAGATAAGGGAGCTTGAAAAAAAGGGAAAAACTAAGGGGGCAATAAAGAGATAAGAGAGCATGCAGAAAGAAGGCAAGAGTGAGGGATAATATAAGAGAGAATTAAGAAAGTGGCAAGTTAGATAAACAACAAATTATAAAAGTACTATTGATTAAAAATATAACAAGTCTAAGATTATTTATAAGTCCAATATGTAAAAAAGAATTGAACATTAAAAAAAGTTTATACATTTTTAGTTAGTTTTCTTAAATTGGATTTTTAGAGTTAAAAGGTATTTTTATTATTTTTATATTAACCATTTTTTTTTAATTTCATTTCAATGTAAAAACATAAATATACAATAAAATAAAAAAATAAAAATAAAAATAAAACCATTTTTTAATTTTAATTTCATTTCAATCGGTGTAAAAGAATAAGCATAGTTTAATGCATAATAAAATAGCAAAATAAAAGTATAGAAAATTAATTTCTTAGCATCAATGTCCATTCAATGGAATCGGACCCATCTTTTATAATCAACATTGACCATGGAACTTGGACCCATCTTTTATAATCAACATTGACCATGACCATAGAACTTGTGAGTATGTTTCTTGGCTCATACATAGCTTATTATTATTAAAATTCAAAGTGGAATTTTTGAATGAAATACAAACCTTGACTTAATTTTTTTTTTATTTGATTACAAATATAGATTTTATATGATACAAGTGGTGCTTCATACAATCATAATAATGGTTGATGGTTGATTGATTGGGATCGATATAGAAAATCTCTTAAATCATATTCCTTTTACATATTTTATTACTTTTACATTTTTAAAAAAAATATCATTACTAAATAAAATAAAAGAATAAATTTTAACATTGTATCAATCTTTTTATATAAAAATTATTATTATTATTATATCTTAATAAAACAAAATGTTGATAACATCTAAACTACATTATATCTTAATGTTTATATACTTAATTAACAATTTTATAATACAATAAAAACTTTTATTAATACAAATTGCTATTATTATTATATATTAATAAACAATTGTTGATAACAGCATCTAAACTACACTCTATATATATATATATTAATGTTTATATACTTAATTAATAATTAATAATAAAATAAAAACTCTTATTAATACAGTAAATAATTCATACCTTAATGTTTATATACTTAATTAATAATTTATAATAATTCTGCGCCCCATCATTAACTTCGCTGATAGTATTTCTGAGTCTTCTCTAGTGTTACTAATCGCTTAATAAGTCCACATTTCATGAATTGGGCGCACAAAAGAAAAGAAGAGACACCCGCAACCCTAATTCTAAATTATTTGAAATTAACGCGTTGCATGTATGGCGGCGATCCTTGACTTTGAAACTATGGCGGACATTTTTGACTTTGAGATTATTTAGTGAGCACGAAGAGACGTGGAATGTACGCCTCTTCAATTCAGTGATATAATTTAATACAGATTCACCTGGAATCTAACGTTCTACCTAACGTAATTTTCCAGTTCAGAAAGTATTTGACGGTCGTTGTAAATTCAAAATGTAGAAAATGGTCGTAGTAAATTCAAAATGTAGAAAATTACAGGAAGAGGAATAAAATTATCAAGGCTGTTCAGTTTGAAATTGCAGTGATAAATAACCTGCCAAAAGTACTAATAGCTATTAAACGTAGAATAAAAAGGACGTAAAGCAGCGATCTCTGTCCAAGTTATAGTGTTGGTTCTTGGGAGGTTCAGAACTTGTAAAACTAAAGAAGTAGTAGTCTTTTTGTTAGAAGTTTTCGATTTTTAGTGATTTTTAATTTGAATTTTGTGATTTTTTATTTAATTTATATATATATATATATGTAATTTTAAATATTTTAAATATAATTTGAGTAGATATGTTATTTTTATAATATTTTATTATTTTAATAAAGAACATCTTTCAGGTATAGGATGAGTACACAAGGAATTACACATTTCTGGAAGAACGCTGGAGTGAATGGAGATCTTAGGGTTTTGGGCTAGGGTTTATTGGTTTTTTCTTGTAGGATGACGGCTTTGATGCTGAAAACAACTTGGAGTCTTGCTAGTCTTTGGGCTAGCTTTAATACCAACCAAGTAATAAAAAAGTGAGAAGTTTCCAGTTTTGTTTTCAGCATATTTGTCGTTTTTTCAGTAGTTTTATTCCAATACACCTAGCTGTTTTTCTTTGGGGGATATTGGGACTTATTTGTCAGATTCTCTATGATATGGATGCTCCAGTTGTTGTGCTATTTGAGCTGATTTGGGTGATTGACAAAGGTGTTATTGGCATTTTGTGGGGTTTTACTTTTTTCATAATTTTTTTTTGGAGGTTGGACACCTAGTGATTAGGACAGGGTGCTTTTGCTTTCTGTACGGATATGATGGAGTGTTGGACAGGTGGTAGCAAGGATGGGACAGGTGGTAATAGGCTAGGGAAGGGAACCCTAGAAGCAAACTATGGCGGCGATCACCCATTCTTTTCTCATTGTAGCATCCCGAGCTCAAGTGTCGGGGCTTTGGTTCTGGAGAGCAAGGTTTCCCCATAAGGGTAGATGCTTCGGGGGTTGATTATGGCCACCGAGTGGGATTGCAGAGTTGTCGACCTAGAGGTGCGAAGGCTCGAAATCGGTGATTACTTAAAACCATCAAGGTTCGGGAGGGACTTGATAGGTTTTCTATATCTCAAGAGACTAACTTGGATAGAATTGAGATGTTAGCTTCACGAGCAGTTGTGGGGCATTTTGAATTCACCTTTGGACACAAAGGGGAAATTATAGATTGGATGAAGAAGGCGTGGGTTCCAGTTATTGGTTCTTGTCGAGGGTAAACATGCTCATTAATGGCTGGTTAATGCTTATATTTGAAGATTCTGAACAATTGGAGTTAATTTTAAAGGATTCCTCAATTTTCAAAGAAGGGTCTTTGTGGTTGAATCGTTGGCATCTTGCATTCAATCCACTTTCAGTAATATAGAACCAGAGGCAACTTTGGATGCTTATACCAGGCTTGCCTATTGAGCTTTGGACAAAAAATGTCCTGATTGGGATTGCTAACTCTGTTGGTAAGTTTATTAGGGTTGATAATAATTCCCTTTATGGGTGCAATAGGCAGTTTTCCAAGGTCATGGTAGAGTTTGAAATGCACAAGGGGTTTCCGACTGAACTGGAGATTACATGGGGTCATAGGGTCTGGATGCAAAGGATGGACTATTTTAAAGTCCCATTCCGCTGTTTTGACTGTCATCAAGCTGGTCATGTGCGGTTGAATTGTTCAAGGATTTGGGCTCAGAAGAAGGTTTAGAGTTTGGTCGTAGCTCAAGAAAACCCCAAATTGATTTCAGAAGTGGTGTCGGTTGATTGGGGTAAGTTAAACAGTAGCCTTTTTTATCCTAGGAATGATTTAACTAATGAGGAGTTAATTTATATCGAAGCCATGGAAAAAACTCTGGACCACCGAATTATGATTGGGGAGGTTAAACTTAATTTGGGTATTCCTCATGCCCCTGTTTCTATTTCGCCTAATCCTATTGTTACTGTTAAATCTTCTAATCTTGGGGGTAAGAAATCTATTAAAAGAGATTTATTTGGTTTGGGTTCAACCCCTGAACACTCGGAATCTATCATTCCTTGTCAAACTTTAGGTCAGGAAGGGATTTTAAGTTCTGGGGATTTTCCTATTTCTAGGGATGAGAAAACTTAGGAGGTGTCGAATGAGGGGGGTATTTTTCTTCAGTCGGAAACAGATCTTTTAAAAGGTTCTGGTTATGAGGGGATGGAGGGGAAGTATTTCTTCTCGCCCTTACCTGTGTATTCAAAAAATCCTTCTAATAATTCGGAAGCATTGGCATCAAATTCTCTAAGATTCCATAATGTGACCATGAGACGGAAGAAAGGAAAAAATAAGGGAGTAGTCGATCATATTTTGGAGGGGAATTATAAGTCGTTATCTTCTAGAATTTTGGATAGGGTTTCCGAGAACTCGCCACAAAAAAGTGATGGGGATCTTAGAGTAGGATATCCCCGGGGTTCAGGTTCTTAATGTGCTTTTGCTCTTTAAATATTCGGGGGGTGGGTAAGGTTGCTTGGCTCAGGGCCTTATCACATCTATTATTTTCTATTGGGTCGAATGTTTTGATGCTACAAGAGACTATGAGTGATGCTTCGGTTGCAGTTTCAAAGATTTCGGGCTTGGTGCCTAACTAGGAAATGTCTGCTATAAGCTCGTCTGATTTATCTGGGGGTTATTGTATGCTTGGGACCCCCGTATATTTTCCTTTTGTGCTTATAAAACTAGATGGGGCATTTTACTTGATGGATGCTGTAAAATTAACAATTTAAAGATTACTATATTAAATTGTTATGGGCCTTATCAGGAGAGGTATACATTTTCAAATTCACTCTAGGATTCTGGCTTATTAAAAATCAGCAATCTCTTGATTACAGATGATTTGAATTTCACTAGATGGGCTATAGGAATTTGGGGTAGCCATGCCCGTATGGATGATATGGGGCACTATTTTTCTGATTTAATAGAGACTTTTAATCTTGTTGATGTCCGTCTGACTGTTTTGGTGCCCACTTCGAAAAATGGTCGAAAGGGAGAGGAGGGTATTCACAAGCATTTGGATAAGTTTTTGATTAATTCGACTTTTCTTGAAGCTAGAGGGAATTATAAGTCATGGGTTGGGAAGCAGAAATATCTGATCATTGGCTTGTACATTTTCAATTTTATGATTTAGTCTAGAAAGGCCATTATCCATTTAAGTTTAACTGTTCATGGTTGAGTAATGAGGACTTTTGCTTGATGGTTCGAGATTTTTGGTTAAATTTTGATGTGGATCAAGCATTGAATCCTATGGATTATTTTTTCTATAAGTTAAGTAGGTTGAAAGTTAAAGTCTCTGATTGGATTCATCAACAAAAGAAAAAGGATCTGTTAGAAATTAACAACATTGAAGATGAGATCAATATGCTTCTCAATCGGAATTTTGAGGTGCCTCTTAACGATGTTGATTTTACAGAGTGGCGACTCAAAAGCCATTCTATCTGTATAGAGCATGGGGATAAGAATTCCAAATTTTTTCATGCATATGCCTCACATAGAAGAAATCTTAATTCTATATGGAGCATTGATGATGGATCAGGTTCTATGATCTCTGGGAAACAAGTGATACAGGAGGCTGCTAAAATACGTTTCTGCAATATATGTACTGATCAGAAAGATTGTGATCTTTCTAATCAACTAAAGGTGGCAAGACTTTTTCCTAGGTACTGTGATTCTGAAAATTCCATGGAATTGGTGAAGGAGGTCTCTATGGAAGAGGTGGAGGAGATTATAAATTTTTTTTCCAAAGAGAAGAGTCCAGGGCCCGATGGGTGGACTGTGGAGTTGTTTCTTCATTTTTTTTATGTTATGGGAGCAGAAATTCTGAGTATGGTGGAATTTTCAAGGAAATTTGGATACATATATGGTGCCCTAAATGCTACCTTATGGACATTAATCCCTAAAAATAATGATCCTAATAATTTTGGGGATTATAGGCCCATAGCATTATGTAATCTTTCCTATAAAATTATTTCAAAAATCATTGCAATGCGGTTGAAGCCTATATTATCCAGGTTTATAACAAAGGAGCAGTTCGGTTTTTTGGAGGATAGGCAGATACTAGAAGATATTGGTATTACTCAGGAGCTTTTACATACTATAAAGGTAAAAAATAGGAAAGCCATTATTCTTAAGATGGAACTGGAGAAAGCGTATGATCAAGTAAAATGGGATTTTCTGTGGATAATCCTTATACAAATTGGTATTCCGCCACTGGAAATCAATTGGATTATGGCTTGTGTGAATTCTATGAATATAGCAGTATTGGTGAATGGGGATCCGACAGAGTTTTTCAGTTGCTCCAGAGTTATACGTCAAGGGTGTTTATTATCCCCTTTATTGTTTCTTTTGGTTATTGATGGTTTGAGCCATTTAATCTCTTAAGCTAAGAAAGATGGTTTTATTAAGGGTGTGAAAGTGGATAAACATATATCCTTGTCACATATACAATTTGTGGATGATGTTCTTCTGGATGGTTCAAATTTTGTTGAAGAATGGAAGATATATCAGAATATTATCAAGTTATTCTGTAGTGCATCGGGTATGAAGGTGAGTTTTTCAAAAACCTGCTTCTACTACAATCTATTGGATGATTCGGAGTTATTGAACATTCAAAATGTGCTGCCATATAAAGCTTGTAAACTGGTGGAGGGCTTTAAGTACCTTGGTTAATTTTTAAATCCGAATGGTTATTTGATTAAATTAGATTGGCAGTGGTTAATTAGAAGAGTGGAAGCTCGTATTTCCCATTGGTCATATAGATTTCTATCCATTGGTGGGAAACTTATTTTGGTAAAGGCAGTATTGACCGGAATCCCATTTTATTGGTTTTCTTTACTTCCGGTTCCTAGGGCCATCATTAAAGCATTGCAGAAATTGATCTTCAATTTTCTTTGGTCTGGTGGATTGACTAAGGCTTCTTTGGTGATGATTGGATGGGATAAATTATCCATCCCAAAAAGTTCTGGAGGTTGGGGTATAAAAGATCTTACTTCCTTTAGTGAGGCTCTGAGACTCAAATCATTCTAGAGAGGGATCTTTAGTAAGACACTCTAGTCTGAAGTGTTACGTTTGAAATACATTAAAATGAAAATTAGTCATTGGTTCAGATTTGCTGATAAAAAGAATAGAGGGGTGTTGCCCATTTGGAATGGTTTTTTAAAATTTTATAAGTGGTTAGCATTGGACCTCAGTTGGAGAATGGGTGATGGTAAAATATATCCATTGATGTGGATCCCATAGTGGGGTTGGAGGATTCTTACAGACTTCCTTCGGAGGTATTATCGCATATCAGAAGATTCGGCTGCTATACATTGGAAAATATCATTAAAAATAATGATTTTGGTTATTGGTATAAAGCAAAAGACTTGGGAATGGCTGGAAATATTGCATTTGAATGGGATAAATATATTAGGTCTTTAAATGAGGCTGGCTGCAGAGCTACAGGAGACAAGGATAAATTATTATGGCTTGGGGATGAAAGGGCAGGCAAGGTGACAGCAAAGGTGGCTTAGAGATCTATCATTCGACACAAGTGTATATTTCCTCGGCATTGGTGGTATAAGATCCTGTGGCAATGGAAGATTACTTTAAAGATGAAATGTTTTATGTGGTTTGTATTTATGAATAGACTGAAAACTTGGGATATTCTTATCATGAAGGGCTGGATTGGTCCTAATGTCTGCATACTATGCAAAGCTGAAGCGGAGAGTATTACACATTTGTTTCTAGAATGTGAGTTTTCTAGGAAGATATGGGACAAAGTATGTCTTACATTAAGGATTGATAATGATTGGGGAAATGCTAATATCATTACTAGTATGTTTAATTGGATAAAATCCTTAAAACTTATGATATTCTTCCGGTGATTATTTGCTGGAGTATTTGGCATATGATAAATCGTGTGTTGTTTGATAATCTGTCCCCAAACATATTGATGGTATGTAATTTCAGTTTGAAACACTTTGCCATTTATCAAAGTAAACAAGTTGTTTGTAAGCAAAGAAAGGTGGGTTTGATGGATTTACAGGTGGATAAACCAGTTTTATTTTTGATGGAGCAGTAGCCTTGGGTCATTTTGCTGCTACTAGTGTTATTTATCTCAATCAGGAACATTATTTTACTCTCGAGCTTAAATGTGGCAAGGGTACTAATATGAAGGCTGAAATGTTGGCTTTATGGATGGTTATCAGAGTGGCGAACATATTTGGCTTGGTGGAAGTTAAAATATTTGGTGATTCTCGTGTTACAATCAAATGGGCCATGGGTGACTACAAATTATAGGCGACTGCATTACTCCACTGGTGCTCTCATATCCGAAATGAATTCAAGCAATGTTAAGCCTTTTCACTGCATCATATTTTTAGGGAGAATAATTCACTGGCATATAAAATTTCTAAACAAGCTTTGGATACTAAAGAAGGACTATTAATATAGGAGGAATACTATAATTCTAAGTTGGAATCCATGGGTTCTGTACACTTCTTGGAAGGATGAAGTTATTTTGTGTAGGCTATTAAGGGTGATAAGACATGATAGGAATTATGTTTTTTTTTGTTCTTAGTTCATTTTGACTAGACTAATATGGTTTTGGATATATACTGAAACTGTACTGTAATGGCTTATCGTTGTACTATTTGATTTATACATATAAATAACAATAGTACACTTTTTTTCGCTGAAAAAAAGGAATTACACATCTCTGGTTGTAGAATGTGACTCTTCGACACAAAAAAAACATAAAAAAGATCATGTAAAATGCACTCCATCCCACTAAGGTGTGGGACTAGAACTCTTAAATCAAATTTGTATATTTATTTATGTTAAATCTATTGATCTGGTAACTCAATCTGATAACTGCTGTTAGCATTTGTTGCTATCAAGTGTAAGTATGATAAATTTCGAACTTACCTTCTCTTTACTATGAATAGCTTGGCCTCTTCTTGAGTCTTTATTTATTATCAAATACCAAATACAAGTATGAACAGTACAAGCATACTTCCTAATTGACCTCAAGTTTTAAAAATATAAATATATTGTTAATTTTCAATAAACTTCAAACTCCAAACCTAATGTTGACTAAATTTAGATTTTTTATTAGGGATCTATAATGGATTGCGTTACGCCTAATGAAACCAAGTTTGGTGGGTTCTTAATAACTTTATTGGTTTGTTGATATCATGGCTCTTAGGGTTTCTAGCGGTCTAGTGCTGTGGGAGACTGAGTATGGAGTTCTGGGAGACATTTTTTGACCCAGAGAGACTTGGAGTCAAGCTGGTTCAATTTGAACCAGCCCAGTACCTACCAAGTATAAAAAAAGAGGGAATTCTGGGCGTATGGTGGTGCTCACGTTTGCTCTTTGGTGCTCCTGTTACTCAGTTCTTTTTCACACTGGGGTGGTCCCGCCTTAGAGTTTGACATTCTGCTGGTCTGTTGGGGGCTACATTTTAGTTTTTCCTTGTCCTGTGACCTGGAGCATACCGGGCGACGGGGTCACAAGTCTGCAGGTTTTTGAATATCTATTAGACCTTTCCTTAATGTAATCGGTCACCTACCGGCTTGCCTTTGTACTAGTCGATCTAGTGAGCAACTACGTGCCCTGTCATTTTGCTGGGGCAGATGTCGGTTACCGGTGTCAGGTTCTGATGGGACATCGACATAGAAAATTTGGATTACACCCGAAAGGGGTGGTTTTCGATTCCCCATTATCATTTTCCTCAGAACATAAGAGAAGGGTTCCGGGTGCGGTTGATGCTTGCGATCTTGGGGTTTCATCGGAGCCTCAGACTATTGTACAGTTACCGGCTAAGTGGCCAGCTAGATTCATTGGTAGGAAGGCTCGAAAATGAAGAGCCAGTAATTCGCTAAAAGTGAGGGAGGGTTTGATTCGGCATGAGATTCCATTGGAGACTAACTTTGACTGGATAGAAATTCTCAGCAGTCGTGCTATTGTTGGATGTCTTGAGTTCACTGGGGGTGAGTAGAAGGACCTGGTGGAGTGGGTCCGTAAGTCATGGTTTCCCATTATTGGAGATATGCCTAGGGTTTTGCAGCTCATCAATGGGTGGCTGATGTTTATATTTTCCAACCCTGCACATGTTGGGTTAATATTGCAAAGGTTCTAGAGCTTCAAGGAAGGCTCTCTCTATCTTAAGAAGTGGCATCTTCTATTTGATCCTTTGCAAGAGGTTCAAAGCTTCTGACATTTGTGGATGATTATACCGGGACTCCCGATAGAACTCTGGTCGGAAAATGTATTGATGGCAATCTCCAATTCTGTGGGTAGGTTCGTTCATCTAGACTCGTCCCTTCATAGCTTTGACAGGCCGTCAGCTCGCATTATGGTGGAGTTTGAGATGGCTAAAGGGTTACCAGAGGAGGTGGAATTAGTCTGGGGTGCTAGGGTTTGGAGGCAACGCATGGACTACTTTCAGGTTCCCCTTAGATGTTATTTTTGCCTTCGGACTGGTCATATTCATGCTAAATGTCCAGAAGCTAGGATACAGGCTCACTGGTGGTGTTCCACGGACCGCTCGGGGTCTTCGGCAAAAGCTACTTCTAGCTTGGACGGTACTCCTTCAGAAGATACTCCTATTCCGAGTAAGTCTAATCCTCATATTGGTTCTCCCATTCCTTACATTCCAGAGGAGGATCTTTTATTAGCTCAAGTTGCCGATGATATTCTTGATAAAAAATTGGCCTCTGTGGATATAGTGATAAATAAGGGACAAGGGAGGGTTTCGACTTCGCACTTACATTCCGACCCATCATCTGTCAAACCTAGACATTGTCGGGGTTTATTTGGGGACCTTGATAAACCTCACATTGACACTGATATTCCTTCGGCTCCACTTCAAGATCGGTGGCAAGTGTCTGTATTGGGCTATGGGGTTACAGGGGATGCTATTGGCCATGAGTCTGCCTTTCCTACCAGTGAATTGGGCTTGGGGGTTTCTGTTTACCATAGTGGGATTGTTGGACTTTCCACTGACATTCAAGATCAGGGTCAGTTTACAATTAGTGATAATGCTATATTTAATGAAGCCGACTGCATTCCACCATCGGATGTTATTACTCCATTGCAAATATTCTCGAAAAACCCCTCTACCAACCTGAAGGTTTCATCGGTCAATTATGCCAAATTCCAAAACATAACTATCAGGAAGCTGAAGAAATCTGCCAGGAAGGTGAAAGGTTTATTTGAGGATTTGGGGTCAGACTTTACCCCTTTGACTGATCGTTTGAGGACCATTGATACTATGCAGAGTCTCACTGTTTCTGGTTCTGTGGGGGTCGGGAAGGGTATGGAGGATATGTCGGTTATAGTTGGGGGCCTTGGAGCAATTATCCCCCGTGACATTGTTCCCTAATGTCAATCTGTTCTCTTAACATTCGAAGGTTGGGGAGGGATGCTAGGGGAAGGCCCTGTCCAATTTAATTTCTACTTCCCAGCCTAGTATTTTATTAATTCAAGAAACCATGTGTGAAGATCATGTTTCTATTTCCAAACTGGCTAGGGTGGTTCCTGGGTGGGAGATCTCAGCTGTTATCTCTAATGGTCTGGCTAGGGGTTTGGCTGTGGCCTAGGACCCTAGGGTCTATTGTTTTTGTCCTTTTCGGACCTCTTGGGGTATTTTGTTGGAAGGTTATTGTAAGGCTTCAGACCTACACTTTTCTTTGCTGAATTGTTATGCTCCATATAAAAATCGGGAAGTCTTTTGGCTGGGACTTCAGTCCTCTGGTATCATTGACAGAGATAACATCATTATAGCGGGGGATCTTAATTTTACCAGACTGGCTCAGGAAGTCTGGGGAACTAAGGCAAGAATGGATGAGTTGGCACACTTTTTTTCGGAATTTCTCATTAACAATGATCTTATTGATGTGTGTACAGGGGAACTTGTTCCTACCTGGTCAAATGGCAGAGCAGGTGATGAAGGGGTACACAAGAGGCTAGATAAGTTTCTAGCTAATGCTGCATTGTTGGGGAATTGTTGTCGATATCGGTCCTGGGTTGGAAGGTGCAAAGTTTCGGACCATTGGCCGATTTTTTTACAATTGGAGGAGGACTTTTTGTCTTCTAATTATCCATTTAATTTCGATAGCTCCTGGTTATCCAATCCATATTTCTATCGTCTGGTCAGGGAGGTGTGGACTAGATCTAGTTGTGATACTGATTTGAACTCTGTTGATCTTTTTTGTTACAAACTAAAGGACTTGAAGGGTGAAGTTTCCAATTGGATACACTTGAAAAAACAGCTGGATAAGAAATTGTTGGCTGATGTGGAATCTCAGCTGCAACAGCTCTATCTTCAAATATTGAGTGCCCACTTATAGGTCTGGAGTTGGAAAGGCTTAAAAATTTAGAAGTAGAGAAGGACAAGATCTATTTGATGGAAGAGAAGGAACGGAGGTTAAAGAGCAGGGCTTTGTGGGTGAAGGCAAGTGATAAAAATTCCAGATTTTTTCATAAGTTTGCTTCTGCTAGGAGGAATAACAACACTCTTTGGAAGCTGGCTGATGATGATGGGGTTGTATATGCTGGCGCTGGGGAGTTGCAGGCTCAAGCTCATAAGCACTTTTCATATGTTTACTCCGATGACAAAAGTTGTGATCTGTCCTCACAACTACAAGTTGCTCGGCTTTTCCCTAGATTTTTTGACCAAGATGATGCTGATAAGCTATATTCAATTGTCACATTGGATGAAGTGGAATGCACTCTTAAATTGTTTGCAAAAGAGAAAAGTCCAGGCCCTGATGGCTGGACGGTGGAACTATTTTTACATTTTCTGGATATTATGGGAGATGATATTGTTAATATGGTTGAATACACTAGACGCCATGGGTATCTTTCAGGAGCTTTAAACTCTACCTTCATCACTCTTATTTCAAAGGTGAATGATCCTATGACCTTTGCAGATTTTAGACCCATTGCATTGTGTAATTTGGCTTACAAAATTGTTTCCAAGATCATTACAAGTCGTTTAAATCCTGTCTTTTCGAAGTTCATCACCCCTGAACAGTTCGGTTTCTTACAGAATCGACAGATTCATGATGCCGTGGGTATAGTTCAAGAACTGATACATTCTATTAAATGTAAGAAATGCAGTGCTATCCTAGTCAAATTGGACCTTGAAAAGGCATTTGATCGGGTGAATTGGGATTTCCTGAGGATCTTGCTCATTCAGATTGGGATGCCGGCTTTGGCTATTAGATGGATCATGGCTTGTGTTAATACTATGAATATCTCTGTACTCATCAATGGCTCTCCTACATCCTTCTTTAGTTCCTCAAGGGGGATTCGTCAAGGATGTTCGATGTCTCCTATGTTATTTATTCTTGTTATGGATGGATTAAGCAGGCTCATACAGCAAGCTAGATAGCAGGGCAATTTTAAACGTATTAAAATAGCCAGGGAACTTTATTTAACTCATGTCCTTTTTGTTGACGACGTGCTGATTATTGGGATAGCATCGTTGGAGGAATGGAAATCTCTCCAAAATATTATTGAACTTTTCTGCAAAGCTTCAGGTATGCAAGTGAGCTTGAGGAAGTCTAACCTTTACCAATATTTGGTGGATGGTGTCAGGTTATCTGAGATTCATTCTGTTGTCCCATATAAATGTAATAACGTTATTGAAGGATTTTCTTACTTGGGTTTTCTTCTGAAACGTAATGGATACTTGGTTAAGGATTGGGATTGGCTTGTTAAGCACTTTGAATCCCGTATTACACATTGGACATATCGCCTACTCTCTATTGGCGGTAAATTAACTTTGGCCAAATCTGTCCTGGTAGGGATGCCGGTCTACTAGTTTTCGCTTCTCACTGTCCCTCGATCGGTGATTAATTCCTTGAGAAGGCTTATATTCAACTTTTTATGGACCGGAGGCCTTAAGCGGCCTGCTTTGACTATTGTGGGTTGGGAGAAACTATCTCTGCCACACAAATCTGGTGGTTGGGGATTGAAGGATATTTCGATCTTTAATGATGCATTGAGATTGAAAAGTCTCTGGCGTGCCATCTTCGGTGGTTCACTGTGGTCTAATGTTATACATCAAAAATATATAAAGACCAAAATTTCTTTCTGGTTAAGACAGCCGAGTAAAATGGTGTGGGGTGTTTCCCCTATATGGAGAGGCTTCATGAAGGTATACTGTTGGTTTGCACATAAACTCTGTTGGAAAGTGGGTTTTGGGTCTGAGGTTGCTATCGGAGTTGACCCGATACTTGGCTTAAATGGGGATTATACACTCTCGATGGGTCTCTCTGCGCACCTGAGAGCAGTTGGGTTGATCACCATTAACAGCATAGTCAGAAATGATTTGAATGAATATTGGTGCAATGCCATGGATCTAAATTTACCACCACCTCTGTGCGAAGAGTGGGAATCATACATCTATAATTTGAACGTTGCTGGTATTAGGATTTCGGCTGTGGAAGATGTTGTGGTTTGGGATGGAAACAAAGCTACTGGTATTATTACTGCACAGTCTGCATATGATTGCATGATTCGCAGACATTGCATATTCCGAAACCATTGGTGGTATATGAAAGTCTGGTAATGGAACTTACCCCTAAAGTTGAAATGTTTATGTTGGCTCCTTCTGATGAATCGATTAAAGATGTGGGATAATTTATTACTGATTGGTTGGGCCGGGCACAATCGATGTATCTTATGCCAGTCACATATGGAAACAGTCTCGCATCTTTTCATTGACTATCCTTTCACTGTTACACTTCTAGAAAAGTTTTATCAAGTCTTTGGTATTGGCAATTTTTGGAAGGGATACACTCTAGACGCCTGTCTGAAAGATTGGATGCAGCAATGTAAATGATATGCTACACTGCCGATATTTTTGTGCTGGGCTATGTGCTCCGTGAGAAACAGAGCTACCTTTGAAGAACAGCTACCTGATTTTTATGGAACATACAATGTCATACTTTCACAGTTTCTGCAATATCAATCAAAGGATGTCATTTCCGTCCAGAGGAATATTGGGGTCTTCCAGTATAATTTACAAGAACCTGTTCTATTTTTTGATGGTGTTGCTAGCTTTGGAAATTGTGGTGCTGGAGGGATGATTATTATTAATCAACATCATCAGTTTTTACTCTATCTTAAATGTGGAAGAGGTATGAATATGAAGGCAGAACTGCTGGCTTTATGGTGTGTTGTCAAGGTTGCACGTATCTTTGGGCTTCCAAGTATCAAAATCTTTGGAGACTCACGCGTCACCATCAAATGGGCTAGGGGATAATTTGACATTAATGTTTTGGAACTCGAAGGCTGGTGTAGAAGGATCAAAGATGAACTTTGGTCATTTTGTTCCTTTTCATTGGAACATACCTTCAGAGAACACAATGAGCAGGTAGATCGACTATCAAAGTAGGCACTGGAAGGGATAGAGGATCATGTGCTTTGGGAGGAATGCTGGGATCATTTGGTGATTAATGCAGGATCATACAACATTATGCTTTGATTATTCTTATATTTTTTGTTTCGAACTCATTAACTTATAGTGGACTGTAGACATGTTTTGTAATTTGTAGTCTCAATGATCGAACAGATCTAGTGTCTATCTGGTTCTACCGGTTTGGAGGCCATTACTTGATGGTATAGTATCTTGTTGGGATATAGACTGTACTCAGTATTTTACAATCTTTTTTGGAGTCGTATGTGGATCCTGCTACTGCTGGAGACTATTATGTACTATTTGATTCAGCTCTTTGAATAGCAATAGTATGCTTTTTTTCGCGGAAAAAAAAAAAAGAAACCAAGTTTGGTGATATAATTTACTACGGATCAGACATAGATTTGATATTACAAATTTATAAGTGACTGCATTAAGCCAACTTCCTTGATATAACTTAATACGATCTAGATTTATATTTGATATATTAGGAATTGATAATTAATTTCCTTAATCGTTCGCCTATATAATTTAAAAAGGAGTAGATTTAGATATAATATTATGAATTAACTTTTTAATGCCTAAACTAACAGCATAACATAGTCTTGCAAAACAGTCTTGAGATATTAAAAAATACGTATTGCACATAGATTCGATAAGAGCAATTGATTTTTTCCACCGAAAGAGAAAGCGACAGGCCTATACAAAGGAGTCTTGGAAAACGATTTGTCGGTAGTCCTCTTTAACCTGTTCCGCATTGGAATTTCAAAAACATTTCACTTAACTGCAATGTTTTTTAAAGTTTAAAATAAATTTGCAAGTTTAAAATAAATATTAGTTTATATTTGACAAATAAAATGCTCATTCTACCATGTTTACTTAAGGGGTGGGGAAGGTAACAATCATTCCTCCCAACCACCCAAGCTACATCCAATGGACCTTGCTATGTTTAACAGCATTTTGGCCAAAAGAAGGACATTTTCGTGATCAAATTCCAATATGAATCTTGATTTTGCTTATAACCCTAGTTCAAACTAAAACAAGTTATGAAAAACAAATTATTACAAAATAATAATGACTTATATGTATTAATAATGGTTCGCTCTGCTCAAAGTCTCTCTTTTCATCTTTTGCTATATTAGAATTGGAACATATCCACATAGAATTAAATAGAGATAAATACAGATGCAAACAATCAAAAGGTACTTTTGTTGAGAAAGGACTCTTATGATGGCAAGAGTTTGAAAATTCTACTCTGATAGACTATGGGGTTATCAATATTTTGTTTTTTGTTGATGATATTTTAGTTTTTATTATGTGGATTATGAGAAAAGACAATAGGGTTGTTGAGACTGCAATTTTTTGAACACTTTTTTGGTTATGATGCAAAAATAGACTTGTTATTACAAGATCTATGATGAATAGTCAAGATGATGTACTTTTTTATTCAAGCCATTTGAAAAACAAAATTATAGTTTTTTTCATGTTGGAAAAAAATTGTTGGCAGCATAAGCTAAATAAAATAGAGAAACAGAGATCAAATAAGACAAAAATGAAACAATGGAAATCACATAATTTGACATAGAGAATTTATGTGGTAAAACCCTTGAAAGGGAAACATCCACGGAACAAATAGTATCGATATTCGGGGGCGCACAAAGATGCTCCCCAAAAGTATTGCAATGGGGGCGCGCTAGCGGGAAGAAAACGACCACATGCACATGCCTAAGGCAGCGCATATGCATTGATAGGTTCGGTACCGAACCAGGGCGTGTGCGAGTGTCTAGTGCATGCACGTTTCTGGCGCGTAGGTGCTCAGATGCGCACACGCGCTCCTGTTAAAAATTATAAAAAAAAATGGCAGAATGTTTGTCATTCCATCGTTTGAGTCGAGTGTGATTGCTCCTCTGCGTGCGTGTCGTTACAAGCCACCCAACTCACTCTTTTCACTCCACAACGATCCAAATCCATCCACCAACTCGTCAACAAGTCAATTGGTAGGCAAATTCCATTCTTTTTGTCATTTTATTCATTGTTTTTGTCATTTTATTCACTGTTTTTTGTTTTTTAAATTTGTAATAATTCCCAAATTATTAAAACAATGGAGAAATTTTCAATTGCAAATTGTAAACCCACACAATGAATGAACAAAACATTAGCATGAAGTCCGATGGAACATAAGAAAATACTAATCGTTGAACCAATGAAAACCCTCAACCAAATCTAAATGCCCAAGAAAGTCAAAACCCCTAACCAAATGTTGACCAAGATGAATTGAACTATTATGTAAATGAAATGAGAGTGCACACTCGAGATCTAAGAAACACCGAGGAACCATCTTGAGTGTCCCTTGCCACCTCAATTGAGATTTCAATTGACTCCCTCATCCATGCACATCGCCAATTGATTGACATGACTGATTATAGAGCGAGGATGTGGGAGTATTATTCCACAGGCATTTCCAAGGAGGAAATAAAAGATTTGAATATTACAAAGGCCCAATTGTATAGTATGTTCATCGATCCAAGAACACAACAACCACCCAAGATTAGAAAGCCACGTGTCTACATGGATTGGTGTCATTTCCAACCATGGAGGGACAATTGGATGCAGAGTTGGTTCATGGTTTACAATAAATCTCCCTGCAATAATAGGGAGGTTCCACAATATTTCCTTCAGCAATTGTTGGTTGAGTTTCAACTTGGTTTACATGTCAACTACTTTGACATAACCGAGTTCCAGGGTGTTGGGCGTGGCTCTTCCCAGGATCGACCTGCTTCTAGGAGAAACCCACTGAGAGGGCCACCACCTCCTAGGCATGAGCCCAATCCCTTGCCCCATCTACCTCAGTTACCCCACAAAATCGATCAGATCGAGGGCGGGATGAGGAGTGTTTCATAGGGATTACTTAGACATACTTCCTTTGTAGCAGCTACTACAATGTAGAGACATCCTGACCCTGATAGTGACGCAGGTGTAGGGCCTTCAGGATAGAGTCAGGATAGACCTGTGACTAGTGGTAGCCATGTTGGTCCTTCTAGTTCCACGGGGACAATGCCACATCTTTGTCCCCATTGCAGGTACACTTGCCCTGACCCGATCGAGCGATGCTATATGGAGTAGGTTAGCACTTTTTTCAATGTTTTTTCAATCATCACTTGATAATTTGTAAAGTATTTGTTCTTGACTTAAACTATTATTTCAATGTACATCTATTTAGAGCTAAGATGCCCATCATGGGAGAATGCATCATCTCCCAACCTAGATGCAGCAATGGCAACTACAACTGAAATTGCGACACCTTACATGGAGGTATTTTCAGTACCCAACACAATATTGTTATTAATTATGGCATTTCTATTTTTATATAAATTTATATTTATGACATACATGATGATAGTTCGTACAATATTTTTTAATATTTTGATTGACTGAATAATTACTTATTTAATATGTTTATAAAGTGCATGCGTTTTGGTATCCACAGGTATGCACACAGTACTCTAACCAGCCATCTCCGCCAGGGGTTGGCAAATCTGCTTATACACAGGTACAATGTGTAGTTAAAAGCATGCTTTTATTTTGAAATGTTATGCCATACTATGGTTTAATTTGATTTTTGTTTACTAAACTATGATATTACAAATTTGTATGCAGGGGCCGCCAACAGCTACAGGCCACCTTAGTCCCATGTTTCCATCCTCTCCCATGAGTCGCCTGCCTTGCTTCCATCTACACCCCTCCCTTCATCCACCCCCTCCCTTCAATCCACCCTCCCGTCTCCATCCATACCCCCCCCTCCGTCCATCCTGCCCCATTCATCCACGCCCCCCTTCCATCCAGCTTCCCTTCTTCATCCACAACCTCCCTTCTATCCATCCTCCTCCCCCCATCCAATATCGCCCCCCCATTGACCACACCTCAACATCCCCCCTATCCATTTTGGGTCGACACGCCCTATCGTACAACCGGTAGGGGTTCATCGTCCATGACATTTTGCTCCAGCCCATACCACCTTGTCCTCTTCCACCATATCATCTCCACTTCCCGCCATTATTGTGGAAACCACTATTCCAATATCTACCCATGTGTCTATTGTGGCTGAACCCATAGTTGCTGCATCTACATCTGTGCCCCCCCCCCTGACTGCATCGGAGCAGGTTGTCCAACCAACTGCTCCAGCTACTAGCCCAGAAGCTCAGGATACTCCATTTTTTGGGTTGTTCACGGTGAGAATCAAGTTAATTTATGAAAATGTTTTGATGCATTAACCAAAATTAATTTAAGCAATTATTATTTTGCAATGAAATGATTATCGTAAATGTTGTAAGGTGCAATTGCTGAGAGGCTCAGCAGATCCAAGACACCTGCTTCTCATCTCCCACTCGTATCAGCTGTGAGTTATTTAAGATTTGAATTGTACATTCATTTTATAAATGTGGTAAATGTTACAAATGCTTGAAACTAATGGTACCTTATATCATTTGTTTCAAAGCATGGAGAGACAGTCTTCTCCTAGACAAAAGAAGACCCGAGGTAGCAGTAGCTCCAAGAAGAGAAATATTGATTTTGGAGATGCACCAGGGAGTGACCGGGGTGGTCACAATGCTTGACATGCCATGTTATCTACATTAACCACGATGTGGCACCAGTTGTCATGTAATTTGTATCTATGACACGAGTTGCCATGTATTTTGGATCTTCGGCACGAGTTGTTGGAATCTGTATAGGGAACTAGTTTCCATGTATTTTGGATCTACGACACGAGTTGCCATCGTATGTAAATTGGGAACCATGTTCCACTATTTGCCTGAAAATTTATATATTTGTTTGAGTTTTGTTCCATTATGGTTTTATCTCATGGATTTATATATAGTTTTGTTCGAGTTTTGTTCTATATATGTGTATAATGATTTGGATTCAAATGTATGTCATGGCAATTTTTGATGAAACCTAGAGCACCATTTTAGGGTTTTTATTGCAATGACAACAATTATTAAGGCCAATATTTTAAACAGATGTAATTTTGGATGTGTAATCAATGCGCTGTAGTGTTTTTCACTCTATAACTACCCACAACACAATGTTCACAACAACTTATATTAAGAGGAAAACATATAAATTTTGGGGTGTTGGAGTTAAACACATAGAAAACCATGTAAATACTAAATTATGGATCTCAAAAATCCATGGGAATGTTGTGGATGAGTGATGCATGCTTTGATCTTGTGATCCTTGCATGCCTTAATTTAATGGTCATTTTGGTGTCCAATAATTCTAAAGAAATTCACTTTAGATAAATTATAGTATAAATTTGTTTATTAATCCTGACATAACAAGGAACCTTGAGATCAAAAAGAAGCACTAAACACTCTATATTGACTCCCTCACTTGCATGTTTCACAACCACCCACAACACAAGCAACATGAACCACAAAGTTATCAGAAAAAACACACAAGGGCCCTTCCATGCACTGATTTAGAGGCAAGATCACAATGTGAACAACAATGTACAACAAAAACAACACAATGGCCATGGACCAAGTCCTCCAAAACTACCAATGTAGTCCCTGAAAACACAAGTGACCCCACAATGTAAAGAACCAAAATCGAAAGGCAATGAGAAAAAAATTAGTGCGGATGCAACCACCAACAATTGGTGCCTAATCCTCTTAAAATAGAGGAATAACTTCAAACACGGGGATCACTGAGCGACAACTACCAAGGTGACCAAAGCACAACCACCGAAGGATAACATATTGCGTTTATTGTGGCCAAGCACTTTGGAAGGCAATGTGAATAGAACCACTAGGGATACACCCAGCAACCATTGATGCCTAGAGCTCTACACACAAGTTAAAGAAAAAACAAGAAAAACTCCTAACATTGGGAACAAATAGCCAAAACCAACAATGCAACGAGAACACAATGACCAAGGGAACTTCAAAATGCAACATCACTCCACAAAAGAAGTTGCTTTAGACCTACCTCATTTGGTATGAGAGAAGTTGCATTAGAGACCTAGAAACCTACCTACCACTTCTCTCATTTGGTATGAGAGAAGTTGCCTTAGAGACCTAGAAAGCTACCTACCACTTCGCTCATTTGGTATGAGAGAAGTTGCTTTAGACCTACCTCACTCATTTCAATGCTTGAGTTTTTGGAGGTCGACCTCCCACCCCACATGTCCTATTGAACATTTTTTGTTCTCTTGGTTTTGTGCCCACCCAAACTTTTTTCATGCTTTGGGTACCTTGAGGTATATCCCCAAACCCAAAAAATCTTATATTATGTTGATTATGTTGGTTATTGGCTTCACCCAACAAAATTATATTTAAGAAACCACATATTCATAGATTTGGTTCCCCATGCTCAATGTTCACCCAAATCTAGCTAGATTTTGGGTTTTTCCCCTTATCAAATAATAGCGTCATCAACCTAGGGTTTCCACTAATATATTCTAACTAGATACTAGAATCTCCTTGACCAAATTTGGTGGACAAATGCATAGAGATCTTCTAGACTCTTAGATATGTATCCTAACAATTTATTTTAAAACATGCTCATTTATGGTTGAAGATTGATACTTGATTCCTATAGATAACCACTTAGAGGGACTTGTCCAAGCCTATGCCAGTCCCACACTACAAATATCTACAACAAATTCAATGAGGAACAATCCACTAGTGATCTTCACCATGACACATTACATTGGATGCATTGTGTTAGGATTTGAAAAGACAATTTTTATCCTCTAGGTTATGAATCAAACTTAATAAATAGGTGGTTCCAATTGTGATAGGATTATAGACAAAGTATACAACAATAAATAGAGTTTTTTACTAATCTCTGACTAAATTTAGGATTATAAAGAAACACTTATCTTAAATTTAATTCATGTCTTGTTAAATATTTCATAATGAAATAGCTATTTGAGAGCACCACCTTAGACCAAGCCATACCATTAACATAAAATTTACATTAGAGAAATGACCTAATTCAATTTCCTTTTATAAATCTAACTGTAACCCTAACCCTCGCCCAAACCCTAGCACTAAACCCTCTGTACCCTTTTAGATACTTCCTCCAATATGTCCTAGTCTCCCTACAAGTAACACTACCTGTTCACCCTCTCCACAATGGTGTCACTATCATGAAACTCAAAATCTTGATAAATTTACTGAGCAAAACCCTTCATCATCATTGTCATCTCTAGGTTCCTCATCAACATATCCATCATCATCATCTTCATCACCATCACCATCATCATCAACATCTTCATCATCATCACCATCATCACCATCATCATCATCTTGATCTCTAGGTTCCTCATCAACATCTAGCCATAAGTGTCCGGTCGTCAATTTTGAAAATTTGACCCCAATGTGCAAAAATTGCACACTCCCTAACTAAGCAAAACCCTAGTTTCCAAAATGGACCTACAAGATGACACCTGGGCCATGGGACCAGAAGAAAGGGAAACCCCTAGCACTATCCTGACGTCCTGAATCCAACAAAGTCAACGGTTTGTCTATCTGAGCAACAATCGTCATTCTATGGCTCATTCTGCCTTGCATCCAAAACGCCTTCATGGACACCTGTTGGATACCTAATGGGGCATAGAATTCCAACCGTACAACAAAACCGGGCTCTGGGGAGTCCTGCAATTGAGTATAGGAAGGTTCCATCTGGGAACGCTAGCCATAAGTTCCCAATCGACGATTTTGCAAATTTGACCCCAATGTGCAAAAATTGCACACTCCCTTACTGAGCCAAACCCTAGTTTCCAAAAATGGACCTACAAGATTAAAGCTGGGCCATGGGACCAAAGGAGAGGGGCCCACCTAGCACTATCCTGACATCTTGAATCCAATGGAGTCGACGGTTTGTCGATCCGAGCCACGGTCGTCGTTCTATTGCTCATTCCATCTCGCATCCAAACGGCCTTCAGGGACACCTACTCTATACCTACCAGGGTCATAGAATTCCAACCGTGCAACAAAACTAGGTACCGGGAAGTCCTGCAAGTGTGTCTAGGAAGGTTCCAACTGGGAATGTTAGCTATAAGTGCATGGTTGACGATTTTGCAAATTTGACCCTAATGTGCAAAAATTGCACACTCGCTTACTGAGCAAAACCCTAGTTTCCAAAATGGACCTACAAGATGAAACTTGAGCCATGCGACCGAAGGACAGGGGAACCCCTAGCACTATACTGACGTCTTGAATCCAACGGAGTCGACGGTTTGTCGATCCGAGCCACGATCGCCATTCTATGTCTTGTTCCGTCTCTCATCCAAAAGGACTTCACGGACACTTGCTCGATACCTACTGGGGCCATAGAATTCCAACCGTGCAACAAAAATGGGTTCCGGGGAGTCCTGCAATTGTGTCTAGGAAGGTTCCATCTAGGAACACTAGCCATAAGTTCCTCGTCGACGATTTTGCAAATTTGACCCCAATGTGCAAAAATTGCACACTCCCTTACTGAGAAAAACCCTAGTTTCCAAAATGGACCTACAAGATGACACCTAGTCCATGGGACCAAAGGAGATGGGAATGTTTAGCACTATCCCAATGTCCTGAATCCAACGAAGTCGACGGTTTTTCGATCTGAGCCACGATCGTCATTTTATGGCTCGTTCCATCTCGCATCCAAAAGGCCTTCAGAGATACCTGCTCAATACCTACCAGAGGCATAGAATTCCAACCATTCAACAAAATCAGGTTCTGGGGAGTCCCGCAAGTGTCTCTAGGAAGGTTCCAACTGGGAACGCTAGCCATAGGTGCTCAGTTGACGATTTTGCAAATTTGATCCCAATGTACAAAAATTGAACACTCCTTTACTGAGCAAAAACCTTAGTTTCCAAAATGGACCTACAAGATGACACCTGGGCCATGGGACCAGAGGAGAGGGGCACCCCTAGCACTATCTCGACGTCCTGAATCCAACGGATTCGATGGTTTGTTTATCCGAACCACGATCATCATTCTATGGCTTGTTTCGTTCCTAAGATCAATCAAGCAAGATAAGCATTGGGTGATGGACCCATGGGAGAGAAGTTACTCTTAATGGGAGTAATTGGGTTCTTGAATTGTTGGAAGCTTGTCCACTACGTTTCTATTTTTCCTCATATTTTTTCACAATGTAGTGACAATTCCTAGATATAAATGGTGTTCCTATTGGTCTAGGTGGAGGAAAAAGAAACACATACAACATCTCATTGAACTAAAGAACTAATGTATTGGTGTTGTAATTGATGCAACCAAATTAGCATAAGCATGGAAGTGGTTTGACCACCTTAACCACTAAAATAATGTATTAGTCAAATATGGGGGGAAGTGATAATTACATGTCAATGAACACTTATATTCCTCCATATGATTATAAATGTACCACTTTACACTAGTTATGGGATCAATAATGTATTCTTCTACTATGTTTTAAGATTAATATGGTATAGTAAATATTCTTGCACTATGGTGTCTTTATGTGTTTTTTTTCTTTCAACTCATAAATTCAAGAGCACTACAATTGATCCATGTCTCAATTCATTACTGTAAGAAAATACCAAACAACTTTATATGGCCATGCATGCATTATTATTTAGGTAGGCATGTAAGTTAATTGAGTGTGGAATTTTGAGAATATTTTATAGGATCCAAACAAACCTAAGACATGTCCTATATGGTATTTTGAAAGCTCCTTTTTGCACATGCGAGAGATAACAGAACCCAGGTCTGCTCGACGGTTTGGGTTTCATGCCCTCGGAGCAAATCCTCAAAGTGTCCCTGAATGGCCCCGGGGTGCCAGAACAAGATGCCCGCAACACCCAAACCGTGGCTCGGATCGCAAATCCATCGATTCTAATGGATTCGTGACATCGGGTTTCAGCTAGCCCGCACCCCATAGCATGCCGCCAATCCCCGGAAACGATGCTATTGTGCTATATCCAAAGCCAGGGTTTTGCTCAGTGCGAGCCATTCCAAATTCGCTCAAGGGGGTCATTTCTCGTCCGAAGGATCCCGGGCATGCGCGACCACCGTGGACACGCCCACAATGGCCATACACACATGTGGGATCTGACGGAACCCAAGTCCGCTCACCGGTTTGGGTTCCGTACCCCTAGAGCAAATCCTCAAAGTGTCCCTGAATGGCCCCGAGGTGTCGGACCAAGATGCTCATAGCACCAAAACCGTGGCTCAGATTGTGAATCCGTCAATTCCGGTGGATCTGGGATGTTAGGTTTCAGCTAGGCCCCCCCCCAAAACATGCCTCCAACACCGAAAACCGTGCTATTGTAATCCAGTCTCCTTACAAAGGCGGAGCCAATTCATCTCAAATCCTTCTCTTGCTACTTCACTAATATAGACTAAAACTATCGATTCTTTGGTTGGAAATTTGGAGAAGATCTATAAGTTAAGTTTCCAGTTTGATTAGAAGAAATACCATACTTATTGTACATCTTCCAAGCTTCCACCTTTGCAGGGCTAGCTTTATAGTATTTGTGCCTGGTTGTATATGGGTGATTCCATGAAGATGGGTAACTCTTTTTGGCCAAATATGACGGTGAAAAACATAAATTTTATACATGTATTAAATTGAAGTCGTTGAAACTCATATTTTCCAAATGAATTTTGACATGCGGTTGAAAAACGAAATGTAGAGAATTATGTTGGCTTTCCAATGATATTTTTTTCGAAATATTCCATTGTCATTTATCGTGTCGAATTTTCATTTAATGAAACGTGTGTACTTAAAAATTTGAAGAGCAATTAACAAGTAGTTTGTGTTCGTGCACGATAATTTAATGTTAAAGTAATAATTAAAAAAATGAAATATGTGAACATGATCTAGACAGAATGCACTAGGGCTTATATATTTTTCTTTTAATTTTTCTCGAAAAAATATATTTATTACTATTTTTCGAAAATGACCAATGAATATTTCAGTCGCATTTTGCACACATGTGTGTTCATGCACCAAATATTTTAATTTTTTACATAATTTGAAAAAATAAAAATACCCTTTTGAAGATGACACGTTTAACTAGGGCTTGTGTATTTTTTCAAAATTTTCCGATGTGTATTTTTAATTTTCTGGATTTATCTTTGAGCTCAATCAAGGTTGCCGGCATGGTTTTTTAGAGCAATTTTTAGTAGAAATTTAAAAACAAAAGACATATGAAAATAAAAATTTGTAAATTTTATCCAATGGTATCAAGTCCGCTTATTAATGAACATTTAATGACATGGTTTAATTCTGTGGAAGGCAGACAAAAAAACCATTATGCAGGGAAAAGGGCTATCGGCCTGTATTTTAAGCCCTTGTTCGAGCTATTTGCTCAATTGAGCTTTTTAAAATACCTCAATCGAGGGCTTAACAGACCCTCGATCGAGGGTTTAACAATATCTCAATCGAGGGTTTAAAAATACCTTGATCGAGGTGTTGTTAAACCCTCGATCGAGGTATTGCTCGATCGAGGGTCTATCAAAAAGGCTTGATCGAGGGTTCATTTGTGTGAAAAAAATCTATAAACACCAGGGCAAAACCGCGAAAGGAGTTGGCAAGAATTAATGTTTCCAACTACCCTTCCCTTGTAAAAACATGAATGCACATGTATATAACTAGCAAACAAGAATTCACAAACAACAATTTACTTCATTGCTATTTTTCTCTCCATTAGAGCTTTGTCAATTTGAGCTTGTTGAATTAGAGATTTGTAATTTTCATATTGCTAAATTAGATCTCATTAGACATGTAATATTTCTTTGTAGGCATAATTTAAGATTTCATACTAACATTTTGTTGTTTGTTATAACAATTTGAAAAAAAAATGTTTGTTTTCATTGTAAATTGATTCATGTAAGATTTCTTTGTAGGCATATTTGAAGATTTCATACTAACATATTATTGTTTGTTATAACATTTTGAAAAAAAATTATTTGTTTTCATTGTAGATTGATGGGGAATAAAAAAAAAGACAAAGAAAACATGCTCGACAACAAAATGCCAATGAAGAACGTGAGAAGAGTAGAGAACGAATGAGACAACAAAGAGCAAGGTTGAGAGAAGAAGAAGATGCACATTTGGTGCAACAAATTCCAATGGAGCACAAACAAGGTAAATTATTGAATTACATGCTATTATAATTTAAATATCATGCTACATAATTTACAAAATTAGTAACAATTTTCCAATAAATTTAACAACATTTCATAATTTAATTTGTTTCATATTTTATTTATAATGATATTCTTATTTATTTCATCAATTTGTTATTTAAATTTTAAAGTTTGCAATAATTTTTATGTTAAATGAACAATTTTCAAGTGGCTTTAAACAAATGTTAAATTAAAACAATTTTCAAATGAAATAAAACATGTAAATTTAGATTCTACTTTCATGTTAAGATATGAACACATTTTTAAATATTTTCAAATTATTTCAAAGTTGCTAACAATTTTCAAATTATGCTTCAAAGTTTCTTTAACAATTTTCAAATTATTTCAAAATTGCTTACAAATTTCAATTTTATTATCCAACAATTTTCAAATGAAGTCTATACATAGGTAGATTCTATTTTCAAGTTAAAATGTATGTACATATTTACTATTTTCAAATTTATAAACTTTACTAACAATTTTCAATGTTATTGGAATAATTTTCAAATTAAATGTACACTTGGACATTATTTTCAAGTTAAATTGTACATATTTAACTAATTACAATTTTTTAAGTTACTAACAATTTCAAATTAAATATAATTTCAATTCTTGTTTTGTTAGAAAATTCAATTTCAAAACAAATGAACGAATATTTTGAAATTAACATGTTGTGATAGTTATGTATTAGTTAGAATTTATTCAATTTGAAAACCAATGAATGAATATTTTCATAGTTATGGTGGTTGGCAATATTTTCATAGTAATGAATATTTGAATACAAATGAATGTTCAAAGAGCTATTTAATTATAATGTTTACATTAAAAAAATTTCCATTGATCACATGTACTTTTATTTACATATAACATGACATATCACCATGATAAGATTAATGATTAGAATCATATATTTTGTTAGGACAAATTGGAAATAATTATTTGCAATGTTTGCAACCTTGCATTGATATGTGAAACATTATTGATAAAAAAATCCTTAAATTGCAACTTATGATAAAAAATACAATTTCCATAATTGTTTATCGTTGAAATTGCAAAATCATCAACTATTGAAATTATAGGGTAGAAGTGTTGTAATCATTTATTCTTTGTAGTGATTTGCAACTTGTATTTTAAATATTTATTTGTTTATGTTATACCATAAAGTTAAAATAACATTTTTTCTTGTAATATATTTAAGTAAAATGGACATAAATTGCATAAAAAATTTTTTCCCACAATTATGTAATGTGATGATTATAAATGATATTAATTTTTATGCCCACGGTATTTTTTATCAAGTTATTAATAATTATCTTGAGTTAAATATATATACTTGATTTTCAAACTTTACTAGTAATTATCAAACTAAATGTACAATTTCAAGTTGCATGTACATATTTAGCTGTTTTGAAATTAAGTTGTATAAACAATTTTCTTGTTTTAATGTATTTTCAATACTTGTACATTTTTCTCAAGTCACTAGCAATTTTCAATTTGTTAATTTATATGTACAACAAATTTCAAGTTACTAGCAATTTTAAAGTTAAATGTACAACTTGTATTTAACATGACATATCACCATGATAAGATTAATGACTAGAATCATATATTTTGTTAAGACAAATTGGAAATAATTAAATTTGCAATGTTTGCAACTTTGCATTGATATGTGAAGCATTATTGATTAAAAAAATCCTTAAATTACAATTTATGATAAAATTACAATTTCCATTTAATTGTCTATTGTTGAAATTGCAAAATCATCAACTAATGAAAATGTTATTTTGCATTAAAAATTATGAATTTCTCCTCAATCATATCACTATGTAATGTTTTTAATTAAATATCGTATTCATCTCTAAATCAATGTTTTTTTCCCCACATTTAGAGTATAATAGGTATGTTATCATGGGTAGAAAATCAATCTTAAATTTTTATTTCATATATATACAACATGGGATGCATGATGTTGTCCTTGAAATTCTAGGGTAGAAATGTTGTAATCATTTATTCTTTGCATGGTGTTTTGCAATTTGTATTTTAAATATTTATTTATTTATAAATTATACCATAAAGTTAAAATAACATTTTTCTTGTAATGTAAAAGTAAAATGGACATAAATTGCATAAAGAAAATTTACCCACAATTATATAATGTGATGATTGTAAATGATATTAATTTGTATGCCCAGAATAATTTTTATCAAGTTATTAATAATTATCTTAACTTAAATATATATAGTTGATTTTCAAGTTACTAGCAATTTTAAAGTTAAATGTACAAGTTACTACCAATTTCAAGTTACAAGCAATTTCAAATTTTACTAAGAATTTCAAACTTTATTTCTAGAACAATTCTCAAGTTTAATTAAGTTAGCAATTACAAGCATCTGTTACATGTTTGGATTTGGGAATAATCCATGTTCACTTAACTATGGGAAGTACTTGGGAATAATCCCTAAAACTCATTGTGAGGACCATAGGAACCCTAGAGTAGCTGGCGCGTTCAGAGGACCTGCCAGTGAAAAGGGCAACGACCCCTACCTAATTGACTAGTTTTTCCCCGTGAGGTAAACCAAGAGCTGTCGTTTGTGGCTAAGCAGTTATCAGTTTTACCTGAACCGTGGAGTGAGGGGTACTGCCCCAATACGCAAGTCATTAGACAGCATTGGTGGCCGACTGAAACCCCTGAACTTTTAGGAAGCCGAACATACCTGTGGTCCATATCTATTTTTAGTTGAACTATTGTCGATCACTTCCGCGCCATTTCACTAACACCTTGAGGTTTTGGTGCAATGATTTGTATCACTTGAACAATTTCAAATTTCAAGTTACTCGCAATTTCAAGTTACTCAAGAGCAATTTCAAATTTCAAGTTACTAGCAATTTCGATTTTTACTTAGAACAATTCTCAAGTTAAATGTATTAGTTGGAAAATTCAATTCACATGCAATTTTCAATTTTTCAATTTCCACATCAAATTTCAAGTTACTAGCAATTTTAAAGTTCAATGCACAACTATCAAGTAACCAATTTTCAATTTGTTAATTTACATGTTATGCAGGGAGAGATTATGGTCAGACATCATGGTGATCAAGAATCACATGACCCTGTGCCCCCTCATGATCTTGATCAGCCATCACATGACACCTTTCCCTCTCACATTGAAAATATAATTGGGAGTTGCAGTGGGGTTGGAAGGGGTGGAAATTTTCTAGAGGATTGTGTAGTTGTTTCTGCACAAGAAGAGATTGGGAACTCGATCCCTAGTCGGAGAGTTAGAGAGCATGTCAATAACATAATCTAGTCATATTTTGAACAACATTCAACGATGGAACAAGCTCAAATCCTGCATGGGTTGATAAAACACAAAAAATTGAAATGTGCCACAAAGTTGTTGGGTTTTCAAGATGTTAAAACAAAAAAGGCATGCGAGAATGCAATAGAAAATGTAAGAACTGCATTATCTTCATTTGGAAAATCAAGAAACAATGATACCCAAGCTGCTCGTAAGGCAATTACAACGACTGTTGTGGCACAAAGCACCTCAAGAAATCGAATGGTATCAACAATGGCATCATTGCTCAATGTTCAAAAAGAGCATTGCTCAAATATACTAAATTCAGGGTCTGGATAGATGAAAGTGATGAAGCTGCTTGTTGGGATCTTATTTGTAGGGAACCCTATCGAGATAGGATAGCAGCGGGCATTAGAGAGAAGGTGATAGAGTTTTGGGATAGTCATTCTCATGCTATTTTAGATTGAAAGCATGTCCTGCGACAACGTTTATCCAAAGGCATTTATCAGGAGCACTGTAAGCATGTGATGGAGATGATAGGAGTTGCACTTTATGAGGAATTCCATGAAACCAATCAGGGTGTTCAAATATCATTTAGCATGTTCAACAAATTGAAACCATGGTATATTAGGCCGAATACGATTCGCGACACTTGTTGCTGTCGGTACCACATTGAATTTCAACTATACTATGACACATTTCTGGATTTTTGCAAAAGGAACTGGAACGGTGTACTAGCTCCTCACACAGTGCGAGATTTTATTTGTATGATACTATGCAACAGGAATCCTGAACACGTGTTTTTCAATAAGAGGTGTGTAGGTGGGAGAAAATGCCATGAATGCAGTGATTTGACATTGTTCCATAGGAACTTTCCTATCGATCCAACACACCATGGATTGTCAGATATCACCGTTAGGTGGAAGAGGTATGAGTACCTCACCATGAATCCAACACCTTCTTCATCTATGCCATCCAAGAGGATCGACTTGCTCGATGATGAGATTGCTGTTTCAGATTTCATGGAGAAGTTTCAAAGTCAGATTTATAAATTCATAAAGCACTCCCATAGGTCTAGGTGGCAAGCTTCAGAATTCAAACATTCCTGTGAGGTATTTGAGTTGGGCACAATCTTATCAGTGGTAGACTTTGTAGCGAACTACACTTTGCTCCTCAGAGACAGATAAAGAGTGAGTACTATCACTCCGACCAGGTGTCTATCTTCATACATGTATTGTATAGACATGCTTAGGAAAACATTGATGGTAGGGATAGCACTCCCCAGTCACGTGAAGTGATCAAGGAGTACCATTTTTATGTTAGTGATGATCGTGAGCATGACACATTGTTTGTTCAACACTGCTTTGTGTTGATTTATGATTCATTCAAGCAGAGAGGTGTATCATTTACTGAAGACTGGATTTGGTCAGATGGGTGTGCAGGGAAATTCAAGTTGGCACGCTCATTTTATTGGTTGAGTCGCCTGCACAAACAGATAGGAATCCGACACACCTGGAGCTTTTTTGAGACAGGGGAAGGGTGAACATGATGGCACAGGTGCATGTGTGAAACGATCACTTCAGAGGTACCAGATGAGTCATGGTGCAACCCGACTCAAATGCTCCATTGAAGTAGTTGATTGGTGCACATGTCATTTGGGACATTAGGTTCGCGAACAAGCAAGGCCAGTGTGTAGGTAATAAACTCCAAACTCAATTAATAAGCTAATAACATTCAATATCAACATTTCCAAAAGAACACATGTACTCGATAGGAATTTGCATATGACAAACTAAATTCCATGCAAGTTCTTCTGGGATGTTTCCCTTGGAGATGTTAATAGATCCATGCCATGGTATTGTGACACCATCCCTGGTACAAGGGAATTGCATTCTGTTCGAAGTAAAGATATGGGGGACATATTTTCCACTGAAACGAGGAAGTATGCCTGCTTTTGCGATTTTTGCATTGATGCAAATGGATGCAGGCTTGATCACTATAAAAATGATTTATATGTCAAACCATGGAAATATGTATCTCTTAATCCAAAGGGCCCACATCCAATTCCAACATGGCAAGAGATGCACACTGAAGAGGGAATGGTCTCATTAGATTATGATCGCGTTTCCGATATGGTCAGGGAAGGTACAAGAGTCTTCATTAAGTTAATTAGTTCATTATATCTTACACATATACAAATGTTGTAGAAATTTGCACGTAGGACAATTGAATAATATTTGTAATGTATCTTGTAGGTGATGTATTCATTGTCATTGCACCCCTCCACAACCAAGAAAATGTTGCATACAATTTGATGCGGTGCACGCAAATAAAGAGTAGATTGGTGCGACCCTACCAAGATGGGGACTTCACATACCAGGTTGGAGACATGGTTCTAATGGGACACTTTTTTGAAAAAGTGAAAAAATAGGGTGCTCACATTATTTACAGAGATTTTATGCCTGAATATATATCATATCAATATAGTCATTTGGTGGTTGCAGCTCGGATACCTCTAACAGAAATCAAGGTGAAGAGAGGTGATCCAAAGAGATGGAAGATGACAGAAGCTGACCATGATCATATTATGGAGACTTGCATTCCTATAACCCATTGGCCAGATGAATAAGTTACATGTATGCCACTTGCATCATTGGCATAGTTTTCATGTTGTCTTGTGTAATATTTTTTTGGAGATTTTTGTGGAGGTTGTTTTATAAATGTATTTTTGTAGATGCTTTAATGTCAAGAATACAAATACCAGATGGGAGGCTCTTGTGAAATTTGGGTCATGGTGCTTCAATGTGAATACACTTGAACATGTACATGTTCTAATTTTAGATTTTGATTTCAAATACAATTGTAATGTAATTGAGAATTTAAAATACATCTATACAATGTGGAATGGTAAAATTTAAATTTTGAATTGTACAATGATTACCATTTTGTGCAACATTCTTTAATATATGAATTTAGAAAATTTTGGGCATTATAATTATTGTTTGGACCACACATTCTTGTATTGATAACCTAGAATTTTTTCTATTTAGGACTATTGTGTTTCCCTTGATTGTTCATAATCTATCATTGAAGCTTCAACTAGAGGTCTCATACATACCCATGTGTGGTATATATGTGACTCTTCCTTAGCTATATTTTTTGTGACGTGACCGCAATCAATCCATAGCTTTTAATTTTGCTTACTAAGGGAAATGAAGGGCACCAAAACACTCCTTCAATTTGATTTCCTTCCAAAGCAATTGATTAATAATTAGATTGACCTTGCTAGTAGAACTTTTACATTCGTGGGTGACATTTAGTTATGGTGATTTGGTGGTTGAAAATCCCTTTGCTTGACACTTGTTATAATTCACATAATTCTTGACTTCATTTGTTATAGTCTTGTATCATGGTGAACTATGTTCTTGATGGCATCAAGTGCAAGCCATGATGAGATGAGGATTACATCACCCATATCATCAAAATGATTTGTAAGGTTTTGTCATAAGTAGTTGGGAAGCATAGTCTCACAAAACATTATTTTGTTTGTTGATGTAAGCATTCATTAGCTTTACATACTTGCATTCAATAAAAAGTTATTCTGTACATATTGATGTGAACATTCAACATACAAACATAGTACATTTAAAGGTAATAACTTGTACATGCCTTCATATATGCAACTTACCTAGTTGGATCAAATGGTGTCATTATCTCCATTTGTCATCAAAACATAAATCATATGAAATAGTTGTACAAACATAGTTTCTCCATTTCCATTTCTTATATTAACTAGGTGGTTATGCCCATTGCCAAGAAAACAAACCATACCTTTATGACTTTAGATTAGAGCACACACTTAAAAAAGAAAATAACACAAAGATTACCTACATACTATATAACTTGTAATTATATAATTTTGTCTCAAGGGATATTTCACACTCTCAATGGACAAAAACATTCTTATATACAACAACATTGAATTTTCAATTGAAATTACACATTAAATTTTCCATGTAATTGAATTGGAATGTGGACACTGTAAGTGAATTGTAATGTGTGGACAACATAATGCAAAATGTCAATTTCAATTTTCAATTTCAAATGTATTCTAATTTTAAATTTTGATTTCGAATTCAAAATTGAGAATTTAAAATACATCTATATACAATGTAAAATTGTAAAATTTAAATTTTAGATTGTACAATGTATCATAATTTAAAAATTTTATTTCAAATGCAATTGTAATGTAATTGAAATTGAAGTTGTAAATTGGAACAACACATTGTATTCTCAATTGAAATTACACATTAAATTTGAGATTTTAATTTTAAATTGTAATTGAATTGGAATGTGTAAATTGTAATTGAATTGTAATGTGTAGACAACATAATGTAATCAAAATTTCAATTATTAATTTCAAATGTATTCTAATTTTACATGTTGATTTCATTTCTGCAATTGTAATGTAGTTGAAAACGAGCTTTTAAATTGCAATTGAATTGGAATTGAAATTACACATTAAATTGGAAATTTTACATTGTAATTGAATTGGAATTGTAATTTCAATTTTAAAACGTAATGTATGTATTCAATTCTAAATTTTGGAAGATGTTCTCTAATGTAGTCAAAATTTGCATTTTAAATTGAACTAAATCGTAACTACACATTAAATTTTCATTTGAAATGACAAAACATAAATTTGTAACTGTAATAACTATGTCCAGATCTAATATAAAAAACAATCGATTTCAAATCATATACAAAATACACATGAAAACATCAATATGATAAAATATACAAAATATCCAAAAGTCCATATCGAAAGTCCATATATGATAAAAGTTCATGTATAAATGATATAAATCCATATCCAAAACATGATAGCGTATATATAGATCATCCAAAACATGAAAATATATAAAATATGAAAATATCCAAAACATGGAAATGTATAGATCATCAACTCATCGGCCACTACCCCCACAAGGCCTGTGATCGTCCCTCTGACTGCCCTCCTATGCAGCAGCCCGCTGCTATCTCTGAGACTCTAAACCCTCAAGGAATTGTGCCATATCCGTCGTGTCAATGGTGATATCCGGGATCTGGGTAGGAATACGGGTAGATGGCCCTTCATCAGGATAATGTACTCAAGGTACATCCCAACTATGTGTGAAATCCATTGCACCATTGACACCCACATGTTGCAATGCCTATATAATATGGCATTACATATAATAAGTTAGATTTATTAAAAATTAAAACTAAATTTAACATAATTTAAAAGCTATCCGTAAAAAATTGAAACATAAAGTACAAAAATCAATTACTAAATGTGACTAAATAACCTGAATTGGAACATAAATTCAAACTCACATGTGTCTCTGGACCCGGCTCGTCAGAACCTTCGTGGTCCTCATGTCCATAATCAGGATCTACCACCTTTTCGTTTCCCTGTACAATTTGAAATTCATTTGAAGTTAAGATCTACAACATAAATCTCGAAAATTAACAAATAAAACACAAATTCTTTAAACTGAGAAATAATATTCAAACACAAATTAAATTGGAACATAAATTATAACTTACCCCGACTGGCAGACCAATAGATGGATCACTAGCAAAGAGTTGATCCATGAATGGGGTCCCCTGCATGGATCAATAGAATACAACTCCCTTAAGTATTATTGACCATGCAATTTACGACATTGATATGATGTAACATGAAGAACATATATACATAATTGTACAAAAGTATACCTGTCGTGTAGCGACGCATCTACGATATAACTGAAAGTATGCATCTTGCGCTGAATCAACATACTGTAGTAGGGTCTTGCGATCGAAACTCCTGAGCATGTCACTAGAGACATGCTCTATCTCTGGCTCTGCAAGTGGAGGGGGTGATCTAGATGCCTCTCCATGCGCAGCAATAGCAACACTGCCCAAGGCATTTGAACAACGAGTCTGCAAGGTCAGCTTTAGCCTCTGCAGCAATCTAGGATGATTGTGCCACATCCCCCGACCTGATAACCACCCTGTCTGGAAGCGATATCAACCTTGAAGAAGGTGACACGAAGGCAGGGTCTCTCCGAGCTCCAGGATGTTGGTAGGAGCATCACCTACTAGCCCCATAGAACTAGGACCCTGTGCTAGTGTAATCCGGGTGCATGTACAAAACAAACTCTGCATAAACATGTTTTGCAAAGTACAATGGGACCTAGTCATGGTGGGGGAACATGCCCCATGCTCCCACGAATCTATCATATATATGTGGGGCAGCAACCTCCAACTTAAACTCCCTGAGTCTAAGCGGTTGACTGGGGGCACGGTCATGAGGGATGTCGAATAAAGCACCCTTGATGTCATGCCCTCTTATGGGGACTTTGACATCCTCCCATTTGTGGATCCCAATGACACCATCTCTCCTCCTCTGGCATGAATGTCGCCAAATGTCACTGAGAGGTCCTACCCTCCTATAGAGGGTCAACATCTCATCAATCACCAATAACATCATCGACAAAAATCGTCCTGTGGGAGAATCCTCCCTCAAAGTGCTCACACATGAGCTCACCCACTCTCACTGGTAAATTATATCAACGAGAGTGATCTATGCAACCTCATCATCATACGATCCCCTTGATGGGGCACCTGCGATCCAAACCAAAACAAAAATGTTATTAAAATATATATATTATAACTTGCAGCTGAAATTCAATGCATTATATACTAAAAATTTACTGAAAATGTGCTAACAAAAAATACGCACCTGATGCACTCATGTCTTGTTGCACATCCTCCTCCTGGGGATTCACATGTATGTCGTCGGGATGAACCGATACAGTATCTCTCCTGCTATCGCCACCAGTGGCAGCCGACCCCAGCTTGGCATCACTCCTCGATGAACGGGAGCATTGCTAATGGCCACCCTGTCGGGCGACGTCAGATCCTCTCGTGCTTCGCAGAGCACGAAGCACCGAATCTCTCTCTTCATGACTATCTGCATCACATTTCAATTTCTAGTTCTAATTTTCTTTCAAATTCTATTCCAAATTTCACATTTCAATTTCAAATTTTCTCATTTCAATTTCAAATTCTATTCCAAATTTCACATTTCAATTTAAAATTCAAATTCAATTCAAATTTCAAATTCTATTCCAAATTTCACATTTCAATTTCAAATTTTCTCAATTCAAATTTCAAATTCTATTCCAAATTTCACATTTCAATTTCAAATTCAAATTCAATTCAAATTTCAAATTCTATTCCAAATTTCACATTTCAATTTCAAATTCAAATTCAATTCAAATTTCAAATTCTATTTCAAATTTCACATTTCAAATTCAAATTCAAATTCAAATTCAAATTTCAATTTCAATTTCAATTTCAAATTTTAAATTTAAATTTCAAATCCAATTCCAAATTCAATTTCAATTCCAATTCAAATTCAAGGCCACCACTGGACTAGAGTTTTCTCCTATTGATCCTTAATCATCGAGTGAAAGGAAGGTTCCTACAATCATTGTTTTAGATTTTTGGATTCAATTTTGCAAGATTTATTTTTTCGGATTTGGTGTTTGATAGAGCTAAGAGAGTTATTTGAATTGTTGAGTGAACTAAATGAATATAGCCTCAATGTTTAATATTGACTTCTGGAAATGATCTATTAAGCAAGTTGCATTAGT
Source organism: Larix kaempferi (assembly GCA_027924585.1). Lineage (NCBI taxonomy): Eukaryota > Viridiplantae > Streptophyta > Pinopsida > Pinales > Pinaceae > Larix > Larix kaempferi. The sequence continues at coordinate 3,662,406 of BSBM01000153.1, forward strand.
TTAGATGCCTAGTTCTGCATATATTTTGTTGGCATCTCATAATTTTACAGACACCCCAGATTGATAAGTACAAATCCAACTTATGTCAATAGAGAACTTGGTGACAACATGGTCTTAGTAGCATGAAGGCATACAAATACATAATTAGTTTTGTATTGGAATTTTCTAAGTAGGGTGTGTTTTCTATAGATTTATTTCATTTGAATATAAATGGTAGAGTAGTTTTTAATTATTTCAAATTCATTTGGTGGTGCAGTAAGAACCACCCCATCGACTAACCATTGGAAGGATAGATTATGAAGGGATGCATATGAAGGAGGAAAAACAAGTAGAGTTTCACGAGCTAAAAGTCTGAGGTTTGCATACGAGGCACGGATTTTTTTCTACTATGATTTTAAAGTTGTAGATTTCAAAATATAGAGAGTCACCATATTCATGAGTATGCTCTCTTCCTATGTCTAGTTGTGATTTGAAAGATTAGAAAAGAAAAATATGGATACAAGTCTTTATATCAACTTGTAATTCTACTGTCGGGGTTTTATCAAAAATCAAATCCATTTGCAATTCATGAGTGCATGATCTCTGGATGGGACATGTTTATAAAAGTAGACCAGTTTGCTTTAATAAAGTAGACCAAGTATTTTGTACCATCAATGAGAGGTGATACCCCATAAGGCAGAAAGCTACGAATCTATTGAACCAAATCCAAATCCAAACCAAATTCTCACCAAAGAAATGCATGTATACAATCATATCACAAATCAAAAGGAAAAAGAAAGAATTAGAAGCTAACAAAGTAAGCAAATCTTAACTGACAAGCAAAAGACTCATACCTGTCATAATCCTTGAGATGAACTATAGACAATGGTGTAAAAATAATACATTAATTACATGCATGAAAAAGGATGACAAATCTCCCCAATCAGTAATTGGAAATGGCATGTCAGTAAAAGAAAGATTAAACAAAATGCATTGTGCTTACCATTGTAAAATCTATCCATAAATGAAGAAAAATAAGGTTGTACCATTGATTGGAAACTTCTTGAGGTAAGAATCCTCAATCCAATATGCGATCCTAGCATGAATTGTAAAATGATCAATATAGAAAAATTGAGATGAATTTATAGATGAATGATGTTCATTATGAATGGAATTGTTTGCTTCAGTAATTGTACCAAATGAATGAGAATCTAACGTGGTCGAAACTGAGGTGCTTCATGCAATGAATTTTTTAAATTAAATGAGATGTCATTCCTCTTCATATTAAGCATGTTATCATTAAAAAGATTAGAACCATTAACATGATTAGTTTCAATAGAATATTCAGTCTCAAATAGTTTATCATTTAAACAATAAAATTCTCCATTGAATAAAAGTGGACATGGATCAATAGGAGGCATTCCGAAAAATAAGTTCTTTGAAGCATTCTTTTCTTCCCATGCGGAAGACAATAAACCAACAAATTGATGAGAATAAGTTTTATTCTTTTCATCTTCTAAGCATAAGTTATTATCATCTTACACCATATTAAAATATGGCCAATCAGGATGAAATTCTAAATGCTCTGAAATGATCACGTGAGAAGTAAAACCCATTATATAGTTTATTGCATTTCAAAATAATAACAAAGAAATTATTATTATTTGAAAATATATTAATGAGACTAATTAGCTTGACTAGTAATGAATGGATCATGAGATTTTATAAAACAAATTCCCAACATTTAACACCGATGCAATGCAAATAAAAAATATCTAGTACTTCATACATGGTTGTACTTCTTAGGTATGCTAGACTTATTAATGCAAATAAAAAATATCTAGTATCAATGATTGTACTTCTTAGGTATGCTAGACTTATTAATGATGAAACAAGTGCTCTAGTTTACTACAAAACTAGGCATTGGGAGTTTCAATTTCATACATGGTTTATGAGGATGCTCATTACATGGGAAATAACATCATATTTGTTATGACTTAATCACTTGTCCTTGCATAGGGACCTTAGATTGAAAAAACATTGCTCAACTCTCATAGTTTTCCTCTAGAGCTAAATCATTTTAGGGTTAAGTAATTTGCAACCAAGTATTAGTCTTAATAAACAAATTTGCATGAATCTATATTAATAAATCAAATATGTGTACAATAAGCTAACATATATGATCTTGTCACAATAGGTCTCAATCACCAAGTCTTGGTCTCTCTATCCTTAGCCACATGGACAGAACTCCCTTGAAAATGACTCTCGACTTATCACTATGGTTGCTACATCTAAAAAATATATACATGCCACTTTTTAGGCAAAGTTGAATTAGATTAGCCAAAAATACTCTATAAAGAAGATATCCAAGTACCAAAGGATATTGCATAAGCTCAATTCAAATTTCATCAACATAAGGGTGAGAGCCATAGATTAAATGTGTACAATCCCACCATGCACCTATAGGCTTATAAATAATGCATACTTGTTGGAGAGATAGAGCATGGCCTTACAAGTGTCTACCTTGAAAAAATTTTGTTTGATATATGCCCGTCCACAATTTTTTGGGGCCATATTCAATTCCATTGCATTCATAAACATATAGTTATAACATAGTGTTTTTTGGGACACACTAAACTCCAATGATGCATTCAATGACAAAAAAATTAACAATTTCACAATTTAAATTTAATGACATTAATCATAATCCAATTAAAAATATCACAACTTTTCTTAGTTTCAAAATAAAACACAATACATTTACAAACGTTACATAAAATCTTTCTAGAAGTATTCAAACAAAGTTCCAAAAGTGTTACGAGTCATTTTGTTGATAACATAAAAGAATGTTAAATAATGAAAATTAGTGATTGGTGGAATATTATTTTGAGGGTTCAAATTTCAGACAAATAATAGGGTACAAGTGTACAAGTAAACTCTAGCTTTGAATCCAAAAGTGCAACAATGTCTTAGCAATGTAATTTCCATTCTCGATTTGAATAGAAGTTGCAATGTTCTTCAATAGACAAAAAATATCATAAAAATAAAATATGCAATTAGAATCCATTCAACATGTGTTGCGATCATTTGCTATTGATTGTAGGGCGAATCCATGAATGTATCCCTCTTTGAGAAATCCATATATCCCTCTTTGACCACTAGTCCCAATATTTTTTAATAACAATCATAAAGCTATGGTCAAAGGGCTTAAAGGATAGAAATAAAATAATATTCTTTCATTGTATTTTCCTTATAAATAATAAGGTTGACAAAGTAATGTTAGGTAATATGAGCTTGTTCTAAGAGGACCTATAGTCATCCATTGCCAATTTCCAAAGAGCATTTCCGTAATTTTTATTTGTCTAGCCATTTTTATAATTTTTACATTTTAGAAATGTCCATATTTTTAAAAAGGTGTTTTTATTGTTGAATTGTAGTTTGTATTCCACAAAGATGGTGGAAAATCTAATCCAAACACATGTAGTCTAGTCTAGCAAAATGCATTTGTAGTGGCTTATATCATTCAGAGACATCATCTAATGATGTTAGGTCACCTGATGTTGGGAATTTTTCCAAGCTATCCATTATGGTTCCAGGCCAATTTATCTTCATTGATGCTCACATTGTGGACATACTTTTCATGGCCTGAGAGGGGATCCTATTTAGGACAATTTGGCAAGTTAGTGATGGTTATGGTTATGATTAATAATATATGATTATATATTATTAGTATTCAATTTTTAACTTTTTATATTATATTATTAATATTAAATTTTAAAAATAAAAAACATTAAGTAAAAATTAATACATAATATATGATTATATACATTATTAATATTCATTTTTTAATTTTTTATATTATAATATTAATATTAATATATGACTTGTTTTTCAATCTTTTTGGCGTTCTCGGAGGATTGAAAAAAAATTGGCAGCATTTCTACTTGCAAATGCACATAGCAAATAATTTTTAAACAAATAAATGCAAAATAAATTTAAAATCCTAAAAGTATTTCAAATTTAAAATAGTTTTGGTTTTTGTTTTGAAATGGTTTTCTGTTTTAGGTTCAAATGGTTTTTTTTCAATCCTCTTGGTGTTCTCGGAGGATTGAAAAAAAAATGGGTAGTGTTTCTACTTGTAAAATCACATTTTAAAATAAAACCGGTAGAATTTATGGAGTGAAATGCTACCGGTTGATATAAAAACAAAAATAAATTAAATAATTTAAACAAATAACTGACAAATATGTAAAACCCTAAATCTATTTCAAATTTGGTTTTTGTTTTTGTTTGAAATGGGTTGTTGTTATGGTTTGAAATAGGTTTTTGTTTTAGTTAAATCAAATGGTTTTTTTTCGATAAGTTTGGTTTCAATGGCGGTTTTCGGTTTCAATGGCAGTTTAGTTTCAATGCCTACATCCTAACCATTTCTAGAGAACCAAATTAAACCTAGATTTGATAAAAGACAGAAATTTATACATAAAATATGAAATATATATATATTTTTTAATCACAAAACAAATGGTAGATTTATACCCACCTGGTGGAATAGATGACATGATGGCGTTGTTGTGGGGAGGTGGCATCAATGTGGGGAGGTGGCGTCGGGCAGGTGCTCGGTTGAGGTCCCGGTCATTGTTGCTCTGTCTCTGTCAAGGCACTGCACAAAAAGAGGGCCGGTCGGGCCCTGTTTTGTTTTCTTTTCTCTGTCGCATTCCCTCGATCGAGAAAACCCTCGATTGAGGTTCTAACCAAACCCTCGATCAAGCATATAAAACCTTGATCGAGGGCTTGAAATTACCTTGATCGAGGGTCCAAAAAATGATTTTTCCCCTTGTGATCTGCAAAAAATGGTGAACCACATTCGTGGATTCACCCATATGTAAGATACAAGGAACCACTTATTGCACATCAAACAACAACGAAATGATCTTGGCTTTGTATAAGGACCCTCAACATCTTGCCCATTTCATTGTTCAACCAATATTTGCATCCTTTAAAACCTAGTAAATTTGAATTCGGGATTATTGATGCTTGAGAAAGCTACTAAAAAAATGTAGCAGTATTCATTTGAGCAAGATAAGGTTTTAGTGTGCATTAAGCACCTCCTATTATGCTTACACTATTGTTAGTCTTCTACTAAGGCCTGCTCAGCATAGGTTATTACCTTATATCCAAGATAAATTGTTGCAAATTTAGCTTCTATGAGACTCAGTATAAGAACACCAGCAGGAACTAGAACCTTTTTAGCTTCAATATTTTAACTTTTAATCTCTTTCTTTTATTCTCCCCTTGGATGCCCATTGTTTTCAAGATCTAAAGAATGTTCTGGTTCCACACCGCCCATGGCCTCTAGCTGCCAAGAGTACAACCTAAGTGAGCCTAATGGTTCAGAACATGTGTTTTCTCCTAGGATGTCATAGGTTCAAATCCGGAGGGGGTAGGGTATGTACACCTCTATAGACTTTAGCATTTAGGTCGTTGCACAAAGGGGGTCACTTGTCCCACAAACAAGGGTTCTCATACACCAAAATTGGTGTCTGGCTTGGTTGTGACCTTAAAAATAGATTATTATTATATAGTGTTAACTAGAGAATAAAAACAAACTTCCAAATTAAGCATGCTTTATAAAGTACACTTTTGAAACATTCTAGTATGGCCATATAAGCTTACTGATCAATTAAATGGAGAGGCCTATAATTTTTTTATTTCAGCATATAATTGCTAGGAAGGATACCCTGGAATATGGAAAGACAAAGTTACCATTGTAACAATTTAACATGCACTATATGGCTGGTCCATAAATATTAAATTCCAGTTTTTTCCTAGAGTTATAAAGATGCCACAAACGCTTTATGCCAACCTCCATACAACAAATCACTGGGAAGACCATAATTCTTCCATGGACATGGAACAATTAAAAGACTCCCTAAATACTCAAGGTAAGAAATAAAATTCAATATTAGCATAAGAGTAGGTACAATATACAACTGAAGCCATGAATACCACATCAAAATATGATGATTCATTTAGAAATAGAATAACTTATAAGGATCCTTGTTGTTGCTGTGAACCTATTTGGAGTTTGGAAAGTAATCAAGATGGTCACTTTCCACTTCCTGTGGCCCAATATGTGCCAGAAAGCTCATTTGATGAATTAATTTAAAACTTGATAAATTCTCTGTTCTAGACTATATAGCTATCCAATGTTCATCTCATCCGACTTCCTCAATAAAAGGTTACGAGAACCCAGATTAAGAGTAATATATAAAGTAGTTTCCTTCCTTGCATGGGTATGTAGGAGGCCAGGGAAAGACCATTTTGATATAATAATGGCCTATTAGGTATTAAAAAAAACTGTAATAGAATAATTTAACTTCAAAAGATCACTAGTGAAGTGCAAACATGCAACATAAGAAATATGTTCCAATTTTGACATAAACATCTAAACTTTTCAACATATAAACAAATAAATTAGTAACTTCCTATGCTAAATTCAAACCCATCAATGGCTCTCTGCAGTAAGGAAAAAAAGGTTATCATACCCTAGAACCATGGCCAGTTACCAAAGGTTCTGGAAATCCTTTTGAATTTCTAATATACTATTTTTCTTCAAGCTAGATTCATAGAAATATACTTGACAAATGCAGGCTCTCAGCAGTGCATTACATTTGTAAGGAAACAACTCACGCACATATGCTGACCAATAAGAGGCATAATCCTGACAATCTTCACAACATATGGGTAGAAAGGCATTTGGTCACCCAAGTAACATCATACTTAAAAGCATGTGGTTGACCAATAATTAAGAACCCATACCTTAACCATTTCTTTGTTTCCAACTTTCTTTCAACCCAGCTCACAAGGGAAAAGAATGATATAACAAATATTTGCAAAGAATTTAATATTTATTTGTGCAAAAGGAATTCGAAGCCAAAGCTCAAAACTCAGTTTCGGTTTTTCAGTTTTTGACCAAAAGACCTCAAGAGAAACTTACCTGCAAGACAACTTTTAGCCCATTCTCAGTCATAAAATGTTGCAATACACTTGGAAAGGAAGAGTTCAAAAAAAAAGTGACATGCCTCCAACTACTTCAGCTTTCTGTCCAAGGATTGATTAATAAAATAATATTACAAATGGTGAAGTAACAGATGAAGCTTTCATACTAGAATTGGTACCCCTTAGATGTGCTATAGGTACCAATTCAATACTTAGATTTCTGAAGTGGCAGAAGCTTCCAAATATTTCCATGTAATTTCGTGTTTTTATTGTATGTGTATTGCCTTTGTTTTGTCTACATGATACCTGCGTGAGGTACTTTTTAAATATTTTTTTTTCATTAATAGAAAATTCTACAGGCTTGAGGGTTTAATGCAGGGGGATTAGGAATAATTTAATAAGTGACAAAATCAACCCCTTTCTGGATCGAAATTCTTCCCAAGTTTGTTAGGAATTTTGCTTGAAGTTACAATTCCACCTGATTGATGGATATTTTCACCATGAAACTTTTCCAGTAGGGGGTTTGGCTCATTTTAAGATGACCAAGATTGCCAGAATTTAGAAAAGAATATTGAATGAAGGTAGAACTTTGCCTTGCTGTAATGAAATGTATTCACTAAAAATGTTGAGTTTTTCCACTTATTAAGTCACTCAGATTTATTATTTTAAATTTTTCCTTTTAAAGAATTATCATACAGTCTAGTTGTATTTTATTTTGCATTCTTTTCTTGTGTGGAAAATGTTCCTAAGTATACCGATGTTTACATTTAGCTATTCTTTGATGTTTTTGTCTTTTACCTCTATTTTGGGTTTACTGAATAGTATTTTCAAGTCCCTTGTTTCTTTGTCAGTAGCTTTCATTATAGGTATACAGTATCATATTTGATAGCCTTGTATAGTCAAATAATATGTAAACACTAAAGAACTGTCGTTTGGCTGCAAATTTTGACTTCGCTCAGGGGAGAGAGTCATTTACAAGGATCCAAATACATGCCATCACCAAAGATCTAACATTAATTGATTGTAGCAAAGATCGCTGGAATCCCCTTTTGGTTATTTGGAAGCCACATAACAATATTGTGACAGGAAATTAATAATTATGATATCAACGTTTTGTTTGTTGCACTGTGAAAAACATGATGCTTGAGTTTTCGACATTCATTTAATTCAACATATCCAGCTATGTAACCAACTCTGCCACCTGTTGTTTAGCAGCTGCCATGTTTTTCCGTTCTAAGTTGCGTTGTTTCCTTTCATTAATCCATCTATTTCCTATTTAAGAAGAGTGTGACCATCCGTAAGTAGCAAGGTTTTTTTATTGTGTCAATACTGTTGCTGTTCTGTCCTTTCTGAGTGGGAAACATTTAATTTCTCTGTCAAGATACTCTGTTTTTTACATTCATGTTTTCAGAAATAAGATTATGACAGAGCCTTTCTTTTATTCAGTATAGAGCATTATTTTTTGTGTGAAATCAGCAGCTGTAACTTTGTGATTGTTTTCTTTAAACTGTTGTCAATACTATCATTGTGTTACTGATTTATTAGGATCTACATTTTCTGGGTGTGTATCTTTTATGAGCACATAAACCCCTTTTTTGTCAGATCTTTCATTTGGTACCAGAGCAGGTTTGTGGTTGTTTGTAGATTCAAGGGAAAGGAGACAATGGCTCAGAATAATAATTTTGTGCAGTACCAGATTCCTATTTTCTGTGGTGAAAACTATGAGTATTGGAGCGTGAAGATGAGAACTTTGTTCATCTCACAAGATTTATGGTTACTTGTTTCTGCAGGATACATAGATCCAGCTGATCAAGCTGCTTATAATGCATTATCAGCTAATCAAAAGACAAAGTTGAAGGAAAACCAGAAGAGAGATGCTAAAGCTTTGTTTATTCTTGAAACAAGAGTTGATATCTCTGTGTTTCCAAAAATTGCAGAATGTGGAAACTCCCATTTAAATGCTTGGGAAAATTTGGAAAAAGCTTATAAAGGATTTGCCAAGGTAAAAGTTGTTAAACTTCAGATGTTGAGAAGAGATTTTGAGTCTCTATCTATGAAAGAAAGTGAAAATGTTGAAATTTTTATCACTAGAGTTCAGAATGTTGTAAATGCTATTCACGCTCATGGTGAAACACTTGAAGATAGGAAGATTGTTGAAAAGGTTCTAAGAAGTCTTCCAAAAAATTTTGATCTAGTTACTATTGCTATTGAAGAGTCAAGGGATTTATCTCAGCTAACTCTTATTGACTTATTTGGTAGTCTTCAAGTTCATGAAGATAGGTTGAAGAAGAATGAGGACCTTTTTCATCAAGCTTTCCAAAGTAATTTGAAAGTTAATGATGAATCTTCTACACCTTTTTTTAGAGGAGGTAGAGGTCATGGCAGGATTAGAGGAAGACGCAATAGCTCTGGCAGAGGCATTTTTCATTGCAGCTACTGTAATAAAGATGGTCACCTTGAAAGCTATTGTTTTAAGAAGAAGAGAGACACCTCTCAAGCAAATTTTAGTCAGGAAGAAGGTGAAACCTCTCAAACTCTGTTTCTTACAAGTAATTTCCTTGAAGCTCAAGATGATTTTACATGGTATTTAGATAGTGGTTGTTCAAATCACATGACTAGAAACAAAAGTTTGTTTGTAAATTTGGATGAGAGTGTGAAGGGAAAAGTAAATTTTGGCAATGATAACGAAACTGATATAATGGGTAAAGGTACCCTTGCCATAAAAGTTAAGAATGAGGTGTTATGTATGTACAAGATACTTTGTTTGTTCCAGGTTTAAAGCACAATTTGATTAGCATAGGGCAGCTAACTTCTAAAAATTACAACACTGTTTTTGAAGGAAATTTTTGTAGGATTTTTAACAATACTGCCCTAGTTGATGAGGTTCCTATGACAGAAAATATGATGTTTTTACTGAGAATGGAATCAAATGTAACTTGTTTGAAGGCCTATGTTGGTGTGTCTTGGCTTTGGCACAAAAGGTTAGGACAACTTAATTTTGGATCTCTTTCTATGCTGCAAAAGAAGAATTTAGTAAGAGGTTTATCCTCTTTCACAAATCCTGATAACAAGCTATGTGAAGGTTGTGTAACAGGGAAGCAACATAGAGATAGATTTCCTTCTCATCAATTTAGAGCAGCAAAGCCTTTGGCCTTAGTACATGCAGATATTTGTGGCCCAATGCAAACTTTGTCCCTTATAGAGAACAAATATTTCCTTCCTTTTGTCGATGATTTTTCAAGAATGTCCTGGGTTTATTTTCTAAGTGAGAAGTCTCAAGCTTTTAGCTTTTTTCAGAAATTTAAAGCAGGTGTTGAGAAGGAATTAGGGTTCTATTTGAAAGTTTTAAGAACTGATAGAGGAGGAGAATTCACCTCCAATGATTTTAAAGATTTTTGCAGCTCTCGTGGCATCAAAAAGGAGTTAACTGCAGCTTATACTCCTCAACAAAATGGTACAGTAGAGAGGAGAAACAGAACAATTGTAGAGATTGCTCGATGTATGTTAAAACAAATGTCTATGCCAAACATATATTGGGCAGATGCAGTGCATTCAGCAGCATATATTCTCAATAGAAGTCCTACAAAAATGGTAAAGAACTCTACTCCCTATGAAGCTTGGTTTAGTAGAAAGCCAACTATTTTTCATTTGAAAATTTTTGGATTTGTATGTTATGTTCATATCCCTTCTGAACTAAGACAAAAACTTGATGGAAAGTTTGCAAAATGTATTTTTATTGGATACTCAGATGAGAGTAAGGCTTATAGGTGTTATGATCCTCTCACGGATAAGCTTTATGTAAGTAGAGATGTGATATTTGATGAAAGGGGAGCTTATTTTAAGAATGAAAGTGAAGATAAATTGGTTACTCCAAATATTGAGAATTTAATCCTTGATGATAATGATTCATCAAAGCATCCATCTATAGTGACAATTTCAAGTTCATCTACAAGTAGTTCTCCATCAAAGGCATCTTCGTCTAGTTCATATACAAGTAGTTCTCCATCAAAGGTATCTTCATCTAGTTCATCAAGAAGTTCTGAGGATGATACACAAGCAGCATCTCCATCTATTTTTCCTAGAAAAACCAAAAGTTTGAAAGACATTTATGAAACATCAAGATATGCTAATGATCAATTTGCTCTTGTTTCTTTTGCAAATGTTGAGCCTTTCAATTTTAAAGAAGCTTGTTTTGATAAGCCATGGGTGCAAGCAATGGAGGATGAAATATCTCAAATACAGAAAAATGACACATGGGAGTTAGTTGAACTTCCTCATGGAAAATCTTCCATTGGAGTAAAGTGGGTTTACAAGCTAAAATTTAATAGGGATGGAAGTATTTCAAAACACAAGGCACATTTAGTTGCAAAAGGGTATGTGCAACAAGAAGGCATTGACTTTGAAGGGATAGTTTTCTCCTGTAGCAAGAATGGAAACTGTAAGAACTTTTCTTTCCATAGCATCTTAGTTAAAACTAACAGTTTATCAAATGGATGTTAAATCTGGTTTCTTAAATGGATATTTAAAGGAAGAAGTTTATGTTGAACAACCTCAAGGTTTTATTGTTGAAGGTAACGAAGATAAAGTGTATAGGCTTAAGAAGGCAATTTATGGTCTTAAACAAGCTCCTAGAGCTTGGTACTCTAGGATTGATAAATACTTTCATGATCATGGTTTTGTTAAGTGTTCTTCTGAAAGTGCAGTCTACAAAAAGGTCATTGGATCAGATTTTTTTATTCTCTGCTTGTATGTAGATGACTTAATATTTATGGGCACCTCAATATCACTTGTGAAGGAGTTTAAAGAAGAGATGAAATTAGAATTTGAGATGTCTGATTTGGGAAAAATGCAATATTTTTTGGGCTTGCAAATCAAACAAACAACTAAAGGTATATCTATTTGCCAAACCAAATATGTTGAAGACATGTTGAGGAGGTTTAACATGCATAATTGTAAAGCTGTGAGTACTCCTCTCGTTGTTGGGAGCAAATTGATGAAAGAAGATGAATATTCTCTTTGTGATGCCACTCTCTTTAGATCCATGATTGGAAGCTTAATGTATCTGACCACTACTAGACCAGACATTATGTTTTCTGTAAGTTTGGTTGCTAGGTTCATGAATCAACCTCATGAGTCTCATTGGCAAGCAGCTAAAAGAATACTCAGTTATGTAAGTGGTACCAGATGTTTTGGATTGATTTATAATGCTATTAATGATTTCAATGCGGTAGCATACACAGATGCAGATTGGGCAAGTAGCTTGGATGATTGTAAAAGTACTTCAGGATATGCCTTTCTTCTTCAAGGAAATCTTGTTTCCTGGAGCAGCAAAAGGCAACCCATAGTTGCTCTTTCTACAACCGAAGCGGAGTACATTGCAGCATCATCTACAAGCACTCAAGTCATTTGGATGGCAAGATTGTTAGAAGAATTAGGCATGGAAATTCTTAAACCTATTAAAATTTATTGTGACAATCAAAGCACAATCTCTCTGACAAAGAATCCATTTTTCTACAGTAGGAGAAAACACATTGACATTCGACATCACTTCATTAGAGAGCTTGTCCAACAAGAATTTATCTTTTTTGAATTTTGTAAATCTAAAGATCAGCTTGCAGACATCTTTACTACAACTCTTCCAAAGGATCGATTGAAGAAACTCAGATCACAGTTGGGAATCCTCAAACTTGACATCAAGGGGGATATTGAAAAACATGATGCCTGAGTTTTCGGCATTCATTTAATTCAACATATCCAGTTGTGTAACCAACTCTGCCACCTGTTGTTTAGCCACTCCCATGTTTTTTCCTTCTAAGTTGCACTATTTCCTTTCATTAAGCCATCTATTTCCTATTTAAGAAGAGTGTGACCATCCGTAAGTAGCAAGGTTTTTTTACTGTGTCAATACTGTTGCTGTTCTGTCATTTCTAAGTGGGAAGCATTCAATTTCTCTGTCAAGATACTCTGTTTTTTACATTCATGTTTTCAGAAATAAGATTATGACAGTGCATTTCTTTTATTCAGAATAGAGCATTATTTTTTGTGTGAAATCAACAGTTGTAACTTTGTGATTTTTTTTTTAAATTGCTGTCAATACTATCATTGTGTTACCGATTTATTAGGGTCTACATTTTCTGGGTGTGTATCTTTTATGAGCACATAAATCCTTTTTTTTTCAGATCTTTCACACTCGAGGGAAAAGGAAAGAGTGTGGTTTGGAATGATGATCGAAATGGTGCTTCTTCCATGGATCTTATTAATTCTGCAAACTCTCTAGCTGGTATTATATTGAATAAACCAATCAGGAAACTGGTTGGTTTGTGGAGTAGTACCTGGCTTACTTTACGTAATATTAATGGTATATGGTATAATTTGGATAGTGATTTAGCTTTCTCTTTACCATTTGAAAAGGGGTATGAAGATATGAAGGAATTTTTACATCAGAGTTTGACCTAGGTTGGTGAGGTCCTAGGGGTTTTTGAAGGAAATTCATCAGCATCTAACAATCCTCATAAACAATAATGTCTATGGAAAATTCAGGTGCAAGAAGGTTCTGCCAATATTCAATTTATTTCTACATCTGAAATTTTGTAAAGTTGTCATTGTTTTAATTTCAAAACATTGTTAGCTGAGAACAATTTATAAGTTGCACCTATGTACATAAGTTAAGTATTTTCTCTTGTGATTTTTTTGTTCTCTCCATACTATAAAATGGAAGACAATTTGCGAATGGATGTTGATGATGAGCATTCCATACTTATGTCTAGAGACCTGGTTTGTATTCTAATTGGTTCTTTTTCGGAAAAAGGCGTTAGGACTTGACCAATAGTTTGTTTTTTGTAATATATATGACCATTGATGAAATTTTAAGAGCAAATTGAAAAGAAACTTCTAGAATACTGGTCTGTCCTATATGGAGTAGAATACTAGAAAGTAGTTATGCACATGATCCGCAAGTATCAATTCCACTTAGCAAGGTAGGAATATATCTTTTCGTTTTCTTGGGAGATGAATTCACAACTTGAAGCCTTCTGGGCATGAGGTGACATAGGGTTTTTGCTCGTTGGCTAACCATGATAGCTATTTTCTTGTAAATAAAAGCCAAAAATTAATCACATACTGCAACGCAAATCTTTGTCAAGCTCTGGCCAAAACCTGATAGCAAACCTCTCAGAATGATATCCTTCTTAGTTCTCAACAAGCATAACATAAAATAGATTCGAGCATTATTCGAGTCTTACAACTCACTTGTCACGTACCCCATTTTGACCCTTGTAATATTTGGGCTATAATGTAAATATTGTATGCATATTTTGTATGATTTCTAGTGTGGAGCTCAATGCTAAGGCCCCGCTAGTGAATGCTCGATTTTGAAGAGGAAAGTATGTTGGTATTAATTAACCCATGTGCTAGTGATCGATGAGAATTGTAAATATGCATTTTAATATAAATGCCCACAACTAGCTATGCAATGCAACAAGAGATGGGGGCATGATATTTAAAGGAATTGGGAGGGAAATATTCAAACCCTTGAGCCAATCAAGTCAAGCCAAGTGTTAATGAGAAAACCCATGAACCATCAACTACCCATGTTGACTTTGGTGCCCAATCATTCATTTCTCCCAAGAGGTAGGTGAAGAAGTTAATGCCTTGGGGATTGGGGAGGTATGGCTATCCAAATTCGAGTATGGGCAAGCCACCCTCATGGAAAAACATGTTTCTCCTTCTTGGGGCAAGAAAATTCCCACGAATTGCCTTCCCAAGCCATTCTGCATAGTCAGACTGCAAGACCAATCAAAAATATCTTCATTGATAAGATATGAACAAGACTTGACAACTCTATCACATATCATATAGTTAAATTCCTGTAGCAGTTTACCCATTCCATGGATGCAACAATTCTGATGTATTTATTACAGCGAACACCAGAAGCATTTGATGTATTTGATGACATAATATTCTTATCAAGTTACAATTTACAATTTACATTATATTTCCATTTCCTTTCCAATATTCCATTGTTACAGGTTACATTTGAGAAGGATTAAGAACAATAGTAGTAAAACAATAGATAGTCTTATGGCTATACACAAGTCAATGAATTTGTTTTTAGATTCAAGTAGCTTAACATAATTTTGGATTTGGGAAATGAGTTATCAGTTCCTTATAGGAAGAACATAAATCATAGAGAATATTTGGTGTTCAATGGGAACAATATCCTCAAAAGAGAGATATTCAATCCCTGTTTTGAAAATTAATGACATCTTTGTCAAGTGGGATTTCTTTGTTTACATTTTCAAAATTGTATATGTGAGATATTTTAGTCTCTAATTCTTTAAAGGGTGTTAGCTCAATGGTAGAACATCTGCTATGTAGAAGGTTGGTGGTTCAATTGAGCTGTGCCCTACTATAATTCAATGCAGTACAAAATGTAGTTTATTTTTTATTTGGTCAAATTATTATGTATTTTTTATACATTGTTTTATATATGGTCTCTAGAGAGACAAAGCACTTTCTGTCTCAACTTGAGACAATATGGTCTATAATTTACATATTCTATATTGTCTTTATAAAGACAATAATTTAAGACACTTGCACTTAAGATACTTGCTTAAAGACAATATTTAAGACAATACATAACTTTTTTTTTGTTTCAAGTTGAGACAATTTACACAAATATTGTCTTAAAACCCCCCTCTATGTAATAGTGTGATATAATAACTTAATCACATTTTCTAGAGCATGTGATTATTTCATTTTGTGCATATTAATAACTATTTACAAAAGTTAATAACGATTTGAAAAATATTGTTGAATTTTGCAGACAGTCATCTGAAGGCTAGGGTGACCGCATCCATGGTTTCTTACAGTCAAAATATATATTTTGTATTTTGGTAAATCTCATATTCTCATCAACATATATCTATTTTTAACTTGAAACTAGTATATAACCATTTTTAACTCTCGATTTATTTTTTATTTACTTCCCAGAACTATAAGGAATTAAATATGTAGAAGTACATATTTTGTATTTTGGTAAATCTGATATTGTCATCAACATATATCTATTTTTAACTTGAAACTAGTATATAACCATTTTTAACTCTTGATTTATTTTTTATTTACTTCCTAGAACTATAAGGAATTAAATATTTAGAAGTGTAGACTTTTCACCAAATTTTATATTTAAAAGAAAGTTTGTACATCACAAAAATTTGATTCCTATCATCAAATACAATTTACAAAATAAGATGGAAAATATGTTTCGAAAAAGTTGAAAACGTAGAATATTTAGATTATACTCAATTTAATATCAATAAAACCAGGTTAGATCCAAATCCTAGGCTCTATCAAGGGCCGAGAGGGATCAAATCTCCCGAGGTGCAAACCTCTTCTCAGGTATTGCATTCAAAGAGTTTTTACAAGATCTCCCTCATATTATTACTTTTTACTTTTTTATTATTACATTTTATTTATGGTCAACAATATAGACAAATACTCTACTCACAAGATCTCCCTCATATTATTACTTTTTATTTTTTATTATTACATTTTATTTATGGTCGGCAATAAGGACAAACACTCCACTCACAAAATCTCCCTCATATTATTACTTTTTACTTTTTATTATTACATTTTATTTATGGTCGACAATATCTACAAACACTAGACTCACAAGATCTCCCTCATATTATTACTTTTTACTTTTAATTATTACATTTTATTTATGGCCAACAATATTGACAAACACTCGACTCACAAGATCTCTCTCATACTTGGCTACCTCTCAACACAATTATCAAAATCATGTCCAATTTGAACTGTAGCATTCAAAAAACAAGACTTAAAGTCGATCTCTGTCGCTATCATAGTGTTAGTCCTTGGGAGGTTCAGTACTGAAAGAAAAAAGGGGTTAATGTGTCGTAGCTCAGGGTTGAACGTTCGGACCCGGTCGTAGCTTTCACATTTGAGAAGATGGATTTGGTAGCTCATAAGACTTTGATTAAATGAGGAGTGGGTCCTATGGGTGAAGTGCTTGATATTCTTCTCCAAGCGATTTTTCCATGGTCCTCATCATTGTTGGTGCGCAATACCGTGTGGGACTGTACCTGTTAAGTTAAATTCGTATAATTTTATGTGTGAGCGCAGAGCTCTCAATCTGGTAATCAATCAAGATATGTCAAGAGGATGCTAAGGCAAAGTATAGAATTCATGGTAATACTATGAGAATACATATAAAGAGGTGCTATTGCTCTTGGGTGAAAGTATGGTTTCACATTTCATTTTGTGATAAAAGAATGTTATACAGAATTTTTTTATTGTTAGGTAACTTTGATTTTTTTTTATGTGAAAAGTTTATGGCTTTTGTATTTATGGTGTTTGGTAGTCCATGATTTTGGTCTATGGTATTGCATGTGAAGAAACCTACATAAAGGTTTGAGCAACTTCATTGTAAGGTGCCTAAGGAAACCGGTACTTTGGGTTGAGTGAGGCTGGTGATGGCTGGTGTTGGCTAGGTGTTGGCTAGGTGTTGGCCTAAGTGTGCCTCATGATGGTGTTGGCTAGTGATGGCCAATGTTGGCCTAAGTGTGGTTGGATTGGCCATGCCCTAACCATATTGATATATTGGTTAAGAAGAATGGATATCAATAAATCTATTATAACTCGTTTTTGAAAATTCAGTTTAGAGAGTAACCAGCATAGTTCCATCTTGGAAGGAATCTACCAAGTGTTGAGAGGGATACCGAGAGGGATATCAAATCTCACTAGCTACAAACCCTTTTGAGGAAGCTTTTTAATTTATTTAATATATATATATGTGTGTTTCTCTTTGTAAATGCTTTAAATCTAATTTGAGTAGACATGTTATTTATAATAATTTATTATTTTTTAAAAAAGACGTGTTAATTCAGGTATCAACTCAAAGATGAGCAGAGAAGAGTTACATGTCCCCCCTACTGCACTATAAAATACATCTTTTTGTACAATGATTTGTTTTCATTGTACTTACCCGCTTATTTAATGTTTATATTTATATATTTCTAATTATAACAATTACCTTCTCTTCAAAAAAGCTTTTTGCTTCTCACATCTCTTTCCATACCTTGAATAACTTAGCCTCTCCATGAGTCGTTTACTTATTATATTTCCACGAAATACCAAGTGTGATACGGACTAGATTTAAATTTTATATTAAGAATCCATAATCGATTGTGTTATGCATGATGAAGCCAAATTCGGTGATATAATTTACTAGGGACGACATTTAGATTGATATTAGTAGTTGATAAGTGATTGTATTAAGCCAATTTCCTTTATATAATTTAATATGAACTAGATTTAGATTTCATTAGTAAACAATGGGTTTATAGCTTGTCTATTTTTCCAACATGGATATTTGATGAAACTATAAAAAAACTTAGTCACTAAATGAAAGTTCTTTGACACTGAGAAACAAGGTTATATCTCAACTACCAGGTTAAATCATTGCAATAGCTCTTTCAAGCCATATCCTTAGATCTCTGGGGTCTTGCATGCTACAACCATGGAAAACCAACTACTAGGGCACTTAGAAAACTAGGAACATTTCCACAACTTACAACTTGTATTAAAACTCAATATTTACGGACCTCACAGCTGAAAGAATTAAAACTCAACAAAACAGAATCACATAGCAGAATCATCACACATGTACAACAAATTATACCCTAGAAACAAAATTGGGAAAACCAACATTCAAAGGATTGAGTGAGGTTCTTTATTATTTGGAAATGAATAGTTACAAGCTCTTTGGTTCGTCCTCAAGCTTCACATGGAAATCTAGGCATCATCTCCTTCACTTTAGCCAATGAACCCCTTCATCATTGTGAAGAAAGGTTAGATAGGAGTATTCTCAACTTAGGGTAGCTAAAAGGTCAAGAATTCCCAACTCTTACACATCCCCAAAGTTCGTTGAGCTCCTCTCTTGTATTTTCCTTCATTTATTACATTTGAAATTATCTATCAAATCCATAATATTCCATATACATTCATGTGACCTCGACGAAGAGTGAATGAAATTATTATTAACTAAAAGTGTGTTTTCTTGATGGAGGTGACTCCTCTAGTAGTGACATGACACCCTTAATGCCACCACTATGTCTTATGCCTAATCCTTAACCATGAGCATGAACCTTTGCCAATCTCTAGCGGAGCTAGATCTAACTCATCATTGTTCTTTAGATCCGAATTAATATAACATATGTCCATTGGTAGGATTTTAGTCCCCAAAATATTTTGAGGAGATATGAGGGAACCTACTTTCAATATGGTTTCTCTCCTACCATTTCACCTTCCTTGAAGTCTATCCCTTGAGGCCAATTTTCCGTAGTCCATAACGTCCTCTATGGGTCACCCGCTCCTTATCTTGTAGCATTGTGTCCTCTTTCAACTCTATCAATATGTGTTCTGCAAAGTATGCAATAATGGGGAGAATCTGTTGATCCCCATATTCATCCAACATGTATGGCTCAAACAATTTCGGGTACTCCACATTCACCACTATACTCAACTATATGTATGGAGGGGGTCTCAATATGAAAGAATTCTCATTTACTTGTTCAATGCTATAAAAAAGTATGCACCTAAGAGGCTTGGTATTCCTTGTTGGTCCTTGCAACCTTTCCTTGTGTAGGTGAATCCATACCTTATCTCCAACATGGAACTAGTGGCCTTCTTGATGCTAGTCATGCCTAGAGTTGTATTAGTGTTGGCTTCCCTCAAGTTTCTCATGTACCTTTAGATGTATTTTCCCAATCTTGTCCATGAACATGCATGTTTTTTTCTCATCTCCTTATAACACTGCGCCATCCTGTAACACCCCGTTTTGACATTACTACCTGAACTACTATTATATGTTGTATTTGTTTGATTGTGAGACCTCGTCGGTTTGACGACACTGTGGACATATGGTTCTATTATTTTGCCAATATATATATGTGTGTGTGTGATGATAGTATTATGATCGGTAGTCATGTTTAGATATGTATCATGTGTTAATTATGTCAAATATATGGAAATTACTGAATGATGGGTACATGGATACTGTTACAGTTATATGTTGAAAGAATGAATGTTATGCCAGGTGCATGGCGAATGAATGAGTTTATTGTTGTTATGTTATGATGAGATATATGTGTACATATCGAGGATTTATGCACGATATTCTATATTGTATGTCGAGGACTGACTTACAGGTTGAAATGGCTAAGTGATAGCTGGATCCTACGAGGTGGGAGGGACTTGGGGACATGGACTTCGAAAGATAAAATGGTATGCGAGTGATGCATTAATTACTTTCGTGTGGTTATTATGCTATTTATTATGATGTATGTTATGACATGGGTGGGGTAGGGTTTCAGGAAACTCAACCACCCAGATTGGCTATACCATGACAGACCGAGTACAAGTGCAATGCTGTTGTTATGTCGAGTAGACATAGTCCCTTGTCCCATTAGGGGGGTGGATGCTTTACCCACCGTTTATCCCTGAAACCCAGAGTCATGGGAGGGCTGTGCTAGGGCGCACTCCCGAAGGTGTGTGATGATGACTGGTGGTTGCCTGCTGGGGAAGCTTGGTCGAGGTAGTCGACACTTCCGCTTATAGGTTCTAGCTGGAACCGGTCATGACTTGACATTTCAGGGTAGTCCAGCAGAGGACAGGATAGGATGTGGAAGTTAGTGATGATGTAGGTAGATAGGTGTAGCGTGAAGTAGGGGTGAAAACAAGATCTAACTACATGTGTGTAAAATGCTTGATTGATTATGTGTCGTAACTCAATGATGTTTGAACTATCGTAATTTGGATTTCAGTTAGTTAATGGCTGGTACCTTGCAAACTATGTTAAAACATGTGTCAGTAAATAATAAGTTCCTTGATTATGATTGATGTATGTGAATTATTACTTTTAGTGTACTTATGTGAGGAATGTAAGCAGTAGCTACGCTTACATAACTCGCCTACATATTATGAATTACATGAAATATTGTTGAGTAATAATGTTAATTAGTGTTGCTTAATGTTAATTATTGTCGTTTAGTAATTAACTACTGTTGATCAATGTTAATGATGTCGATTAAAGTTAATAATGATGATTAATGCTAACAATGTAGATTAATGTTAATTACTGTCCATTAAGTTATTAATGTTCATTAATGTTAATTATTGTGCACTAATGATTAATTATTATTGATTAATAAACAATTTACGGTTAAAACTAGGTGTAAATAGTGCAATTTGGTTAGTAATGCTTAAATGAATATTAATGAACTTGATCAATTAAGACCTTGGTTAAAGATATTAAATGTGATTGTAATGTTAATTAAGGTAGTAATAACTTATAGGTTAATATTAATTGCATCCTAAACAATGTTAATTAATTAGTTAAAATTATAAGGATAAGATAGAAATTATAATTACTTAATTGTAAAGGTTGTGTCCAGGTTATATAGGACATGGCATAAACTATAAATGTTGTCATACACCATTATTAAACAAAGTGTTAAAAATGTATTTTAAGTTAATCAATAAACAAATTAATTAATAATAAATGAAGCATTGAATTGTGAAACACTAAGGGATGACTAGTAATTAATGTGTTAAAACGTGTAAGTGTAAAACCACTTACGGTTGGTGGGTGAACCAACCGCAAGTTTAAACTATATAATATATATATATAGCATTTATTATTTATTAATTAAATGGTCAAATATTGAAATATGAGTAAGTATATGTTTAAAATTATTATATGAAATAAAAGGATTAAATTTAATTGAATTGGAAGTTATGGTTGAGAAGTGACCCCAACCAACACCTTTAAATATTAATTTAAATTATTAATAAGAGTCCAAGTTGAGGGCTCGAGGACTTACATGGTAGATGGAAGGGGGTGGAAACATTTATGTTAGTGATAGGGGTAGTAATGAGGGATAGAGTCGGCAGGAACAAAGGGTATAAGAGGGAGAAGGGAGGAAGGAGAAGGGCATTTTTCACTTGGGAGTTTTGGAGAGCAGAATTTGGAGAGAAGAGCTGAAAGGGAGGGTTCTTGTTGGAGATTGTTTTTTTTAGGGGATACAACAGCTTAGGGCTTGTACTCGGTTTGGGCTCGGGGGTCCAAAGGGGTACCTTTGGAGTTGGGTGGTCGGCAAGACCTCGCTAGTTGGCAGGGTGGCAAGACTCTTTTGAGCTGGTTGAGTTTCAAAACTTTGGGGAAAGGTTTTTGGCTGCAGGGAAAAGCAAGGAGAAACAACAAACGGGGACAACAACAAAGGTGGATCTACTAGCTACCTACAGGTATTTTCTAGCAGGTATATTTTATCATTTCTACCTTATCAAATTATGTAAAAATGTAAATTACCAAAGTTTATATGCTGTGTTATTATATCTGCTACTCCTGCACAACAATAATTGGTGAGAGGTAGACAAACATAATTTTAATTGTTCAATTTTGGTAAATGTAAACACTTTATTTTTTTTACAGCCAAAACTAGTAATGAGAATAGAAACATAACAAAAACAGGAACATAAAACACAACAGAAACAAAACAGAAATTTTGACTAGAAGTGAAATATCTGACTGTATATAAAAGTTAAAGGAGACCCAAGTTGGGGTCTTACACATCCTTTCACTATCCATATGCCACATCAAATGGTGAAGGATGTGGTTATCCAAAACATGTCTCAAAAAGAGACTTGTTGGTGGAGGAATGCAATGCCTGGTTGTATGAATGTTGAATGTACACCAACTATTCATCCCATGTATTTGGATGCTTACTATTATATCATCTTAGTAGTTGTACCAACATCCGGTTAACCACTTCTGCTTGTCCATCGATTAGTGGATGGAATGCACTGGAATACTTTAGCTTGGTGTCCATCCTCTTCCAAAGTGTTTTCTAGAACTTACCTAAGAATTTTCTATCCTAGTAAGAGATAATCGAGCTAGGCAATCCAAAATGCACTTAGACATGACACTCAACTACCTCTCATCTAAATATCATCTTTTTAATGGTATTAATACACACATCTTGCTAACCACCCTTTTGGATTTTTGTATCTAGGGTTTGTGATCGATCTCTTATGATAAGGACTAAGGTTGTAGTCATGGTGGCATGCAGGGGAACCCCCCCTCCCCCAAAAGTTGAGACTTTCAAAATATGTTAACAAATCTGGGAAAAAATCCACCCGACAAGTTTAGCTCTTAATTCATTAAGCGTGCAACATATATACCATAATTTGTTCTCCCTCTGGCAGCTCTTGGCCCTAGTGATGGAAAAAAGGCTCTCATGGGATAGTTCATGGGGATTTGGACCTCCCCCAAATCCATGAATATATAGATCCATAATAACTAGGTGTCACTCCTTGAATCCAAAATCTCATGCTACTTTAAAGGGAAGGGTTTTTTATTTTTCAGTTTGAGAAAAAATAAGATCATGATCTCATTTTCAGGAACGAGCCTTATTTTATGGGACCAAGAGGGTTGTATTTGAACAAATGGACTCCATATTCTGATCCCTCCTAGGATATCCGTTGAGTAGTCCCAGTCAGGGTCAAAATATCCACATTTACCTATTCAATGTTGGAACGATGAATCCATGAGAGTTGTTGGAAACTCACTGGAAAAATACATTGATCGTGTGGAGACGAAAGACTAGTTCTCGTTTTATTGACTATGTGTTGAGGTGGATCTAGAAGTTGGACTATCGAAAGCAATCAAGCTAATAGTAGATGATTAGTCTCATATTCAATAGCTATATTACGAACAATTGCACTTCAAATGTCAAATTTGTCATGAGTATGGCCGCTTTGCCAAAGACTATAAGAAAGCTTAGAAAGAGAATAAGAATACAAAATAAGAGGAGGGATAGACACATATCAAAAGAGGAACAAATTCCAATCCTCAATCGAAAGAAAGAAACTCATCCCTTAAGGTTTCCCCCATGAAAACCCTCCCCCAAAAAATCCCCCTCAATCTCTAAGAACTTCGAACTCGTTTTCTGCCCTTCCTCATGAAGAAGAGACCCTGAACCCCTATAGATTGGAAGAAAAAGATGACGAGATAAGAGAAGCAAAATAAACAAGAAAGGAGACGGAAATCCATAAACAAATTCAAGTGGATCTAGAGGAGGGGAAACTTCATCCCTCTCAAGGTCCTAATCTAGAATATGAAGCGTCGTCTCAAAGTCCTCAAGAGGAAGAAGAACCTTCTCCATATAGGGTAGTTAGAAAAGGCATATTGATGAGCAAGGAGGCTTTTCTAAAGAGGTAGATATATAGGAGAAATATCTAGGACATCAACTCACCATAGAAAAAGAAATTGGTATCATTGGAAAATGAAAAGGAGGGAAAACAAGAAATGTTGATGGGCCCTCAAGGGGTCCCTCCACTCACACTATAGTTAAATGATGAATATTATGTCCTAGAACTGTAGGGAGATGGGAAGACTACATAAATAGGGCACAATGAGAAGTTTAATCAAGCTAGAAAATCCAAACATCCTCTTGATCCAAGAAACAAAGCTCAAGGATCAAGCAAGCCTCAAGGAAGGAAAAAAAATGTGGTACTCAAGTTTAGGACTAGCGGTCAACTCAAGGGGAGCCTCTGGAGACATTTTGTCCCTCTAGGATAACTCCAAATTCAATCTTATCTCTTTTGAATCTAGCCATTCATGGCTTCTTACAAACCTTTTGCATATCAAATCAAACATCCAGGTAATCCTTCTTAAAGTCTATGCTCTGGTTGTTTATTCAGAAAAGAAAATATGTTGACAGTTTATTAGATCACTCCTAGAAAGAATTCAAGTCCAAAACCTCATTTTGGTTGGGGATTTAAATATTACCAGGTCTAGTGAAGAAAAGAGAGGGGTTTCCATTGTGCGAGACCCTTTCCAGGAGAAAGTGGAAGACCTAATGCAGGATTGGGAGCTATCATATATAAAACAAAAAAGGAAAATTCACATGGTCAAACAAAAGAGTTGGACTTAGTCGCATTGCCACTAGACTCGATAGATTCCTTATCCATTCCTCCCTTCTACACCTAGGGCTATCATTTTCCTCCTTCATCATTCCCTTTGTGGCCTATGATCATAATTCCATTTCTTTATTGATTGAAGAAGACAAAAATATGATCCCTATTTGCTTTTGTTTTAGTCCATTATGGATCTCAAAGCCTAGGTTTCATGAGATTGTATAGGATGCCTGGGATCAACCTGTGTGTGGCTCCCCCTCCTTTGTGTGGGAAGAAAAATTCAGAAGAAATAAGCGATCCCTAAAAGATTGGTCCAAGACTAATGCTTCTGCCCCCACCCAAGATAGATATTAGAAGCAACATAACCTAGCTCAACATCAAGATAAAATGGAAACCTACTAGGTCTTAGGGGAGGATCTTGCTAGAGAAACAATTCTTCAGGAGGAGCTCAGCAAAGCCTATGGAGAGGAGGAAGAATATTGGAGACTCAAATCATGGAGCCTATGGATAAAGGGAGGAGACAAAAACACTACCTTCTTTCACAAGAAAACATAGGAAAGAAAACAAAATATGTGGTAGCCATCACAAATGGAGAGGGAGAAAGAATCATGAAGTTTGAGAAAATTAAAAAAGAAGCACACCAACACTATAAAATAATGTACAAAAAGGAAGAGAAAGAACCCTTTTCAAATTATGAACATATTCTCTCATATATCCCTCCTTTGATTACCTTAGAAGTAAACTCATATTTTCTCAAAAGGGTATTAGATCAGGATATGACCCAAGTTATATGGGAAGTAGAACCAGATAAATACCTGGGATTAGACAGATTCACCATGCATTTCTACAAGATTTGTTGGCACATCATAAAAACTTATCTTTGTCGTATGATTATGACATCCCAAAACAAGACCAAACTGGCAGGTGGGACAAACTCCTCATTCCTAGCCCTTATCCCAAAGGAGTTCCCCCTGATAACAATATTTAGTGCAGGGTTGTGGCTACACTAGTTTAACTATTTTGCTAAGAGGTGGTGAGCCTCTACGTCAAAAATGAAGCAATTATCACAAGTTCCTAAAGATCTAAGTTCCTTCATTAAACATTCATTAAGATCTAAGAACAGTTTAGAATTAGAATCATGCAAGATAAGCAAACATTCAACACTAAAATGGCAGAAACTTGAATTACTTCATATTAAAACAAGGAAGAAGTACATCCTTACCAATGATCTTGGTGTGAATCCCTCCTCCATTGCCATGAGCTTCCCTTCCTTCACCCTTGCTTTTGAATAATTTGGGCTCTTCTCCTTCTTTCAGAATCTCCTCAGCATGCCTTTGCTTTTTTGATCTCCCTTTACCATGACTCCCATGCCTTTCTTATATAGCATTGGGAAATGAGCCTTAAGCCTTTCTTCTCCATGTGGGATTGCTTATTTTCTTTATTTTTGATTATTTTCAACTGAAAACCCACTTTTCAATAGTTTTTAGGCTTTTTGCACCACTTAGAATTTTTTAAGCACAATTAATGCATTTTAATGCATTTCTCAGAGAGGATTTGTCTCTGAATGAACTTGTGTCATGACTTCCTGGTGTGGGTACATGGTAAACATATGTTGCTCCTGTCACATGATTAGGGGTGTCAATTTGATTGTTAACAGATGCCTCCTAATGTGTGAGGTCCGAAGTAGAGCTAAGGGCCGAAATACATTACTAAAATTTATACTCGGTATACTGATACTCTTTATACTGGTACTCTTTGTATTGATACTCTTTATTGTTCAAAGAAAGGATAAGGGAAGGAAAACTCACTGGTGTAGGATTGAGGATCAGACCTGCAAAACATAGCAATTTCTCAAATATATAATATCTTCCTGAGGCGGGCATACCCATGCTCAGTAGTAAACAAGCATGGCCATGAACAATACATAGTGGATCCATGTCGAAAGCAAATTTTTATGAAATGTAAACATGCACTTTGATGAGTGCGAGAAAAAAGTCTTTATTGAACTTCTGACATGGCAGTCTAATCTTGCGCAGCTCAGGCAGTGCATCGATGAGTGATACAACTATTTTTCCCAAGGTCTTCAATACAAATCAACGATAGTACAAGTTTATATCATGCGAATAAGTGATCTGATGACGAGCATAATAAAACACCATCTGATTACCGGTCATTGATGTATACCATTAACAGATGCGAAGAGACCCACCAATAATGATGATGGACTCTAAGGTACTGAGTACAAACTAACAAGTGTGAATAGATGTTCTTAAGTCGAACACTTGTAGAATCAAACAATCAGGGGTCATTGATGTATACCCACTGTCATTTGCGAGGAAACATGCCACTAATGACTGCAAGATCCAAGGTACTCTCAGGTTTCTAGATCCATGTCCTAGATGATGATTTGATGTCAAAAGGAATAGATCCATCGGAAGGAGGGCCTTGATGCAAGATCAATAGTATGTTATAATTTGGTAGAATTGCAAGATCCAACACTGTATACTGACACAAGGAAGGCCGACATGATTGGTCAGGAATATTTGAGGAATGGCCGACTCAGTTTGGACTTCCCTTGAACACATAACACGATGCGGAATGTAAACTTGGCAGCATAGGACTTTGAGTAACCAACCTTGATGAATTCCGCTAATTCCAGATGCATTAATGAAAGCTCCAGATGGTGTACTGACTACGGATACAATATTATGTGCCATGTTCAAGGGCGACAAGGACTGACTATTGCTGTTTTCTTCGAAGTTTATAATATGAAGTGATTCAAGTCTCTCCCTTTTTGGATTTTTGTGTTTTCCAATTTTTTTAACCTTTTTCATTTATTAGCTTGAAAAAAGAATAAAGCATACTATGATACATTAGAGGAAATGAGTGTCTCAAGGGCATGCGCCTAAATGTCAAGGGCATGGGTCAGGCCAAGGCAAATATCTGTATTGCAAACAAGGGCTGAGCTAGTTATGTACACTCTTGCAGATGTTTCCTCCATGGGTATGGGTCAAATATACATAAGCAATGGTTTATAGGCATCTTGTAACATAAAGTGACTATACAGGAAAATAAGCAACATAAGCAATAAGCAACGAAGCAGTTTGCATGGATGTTCAAGTGGATATTTTAACGCAAGCTTATGTAAAATGACAAAAAATTGGGAGCCCATCAGGATATGGTCAGAAATGTATGAAGGAGAAATATGTGGTCTCAAACTCCAAGTCATGATGGGAGTAATAGGGCTCCCGGGCCTATGAGAATAAGGAAGCATGGGAACCAAAATGGCAATGGGGTGCTAACTAAGGTGTCACATGTTCGGTAGGTTCTGCTATCGGAATGGTGGAAAATGCAGATATGAAGGGTTCATCCACCAATTTCCAATAGGTTCGAACCTATGGCAAGTCCGGGTTGCAAAAGGTTCAAATGAATCTTTGCAAAGGGATGGCCTAAACCTATATGCAATCTTCCAAATATACCAGATAAGATCGAGGAACATGCAGATCATGCTCCTATACTTGGGTAGATTTATGTCAAGTATGCTCCGAGTGGCCCCACAAAATATGTCCTTAGGTGGGTGCAACCAAGTGTTTACAACTTCAGGGATATCTTCATTTGATGATAAAATGTAATCTAAGAAGTCATGTGATATGGAAGATCTCATGGCCCAAATGGGCTAGGTAACTGAATCATATTCCTCCATTAAGGAAAGATTTTGATCCGAATCTGCCGAAGCTATTTGAGTAGCTTGGTATAAAACTTCTACAATAGATAGAGGTGATCCAAATACTTTCCAACATGGAAATGACATTACACAAGCTAAGGTCCCTTCATCTACTATGGTTAGATAGATGTTCTTATCATGAGTCGTTACTTTAATCTAAAAAGCAACTTTGGGAAGGATCCTACATATTGAATGGTCTATGTCTGATGTGATCAAAGTTTCATTGGATGGATCAACAGCACCCATGGTTCTTTTTTTGCGTAGAATGATATTGCAATACCTCCAAGGCCGACATGGCACATGGTACCTGAGCTAGGTCCTCAAGAACATTACCGTTATGAGCAGCTCGCGTGTTAGGATTATGCATTGTTCTACGTAGGACACCTTTGGGGGGGTGTGGTACTAAGTCTATGTCTGGTTTCTCAATGTAGAGATAACCATCAGGTTGTGATTCCGATTGATCTGATGTACTAGGAGAGACATTATAAGAATCAAGTCTTTTTTGAATGTTCATCTTAGGATCACACATGAAGACATTGGCATTGGGATGATTTCCCCCTTATGGGGGGGTTGGCTAGTTTCCCCTTGGCGGGGGTACCAATGTAAAAATAGTGGGTTGTTGTTGCCCACCGTATTGAAGCATAGGTGGTGCATCTCTGTTCCCAGAGTTAGCATTTTGCTTACTCTTATACTTCTTCTTCTTTCCTCTAAGGTCTATCGATGAGACTATGAGGGTGTCAGAATTGTTGGAAGGATTAGTAGGTTCCTGCATTGCCTGGCCAGTTGTGGGTTGCGAATTTTGAATAGAAACTTTGTCCCAGATGTGGGGTAATCTGTTCAAGATGGTTGAAAGAATCCATCATACCATTGACATGATGTCCATGTGGCAGCCTAGCTAGATCAAACACAGGTCTTGCAGGTTGGTTCCCAAAACATTGGTTACTTTCTAGAACCTGACCACTCCATGGCAGAATGGGGTTAATGGTTGGATTTCCCCCTTGCAGGGTTAGGCCCGAAAAATATTGGTTACTTTCTAGAACCTGACCACTCCATTGATGTGGTCCTTGGGTGTGATAAAAAATCTAAGGTGGGTTTTCCCTTTGCGGAGGCTGACCCCAAGAAGTTTGGATAGTTCCTGAAACATGACCAATGGGTGGATTGCCTCCTTGCGGAGGTAGGGCCCAAGAATATTGGTTTCTTCCTAGATCCCCACCACACCATGGCGGTTGGAATTGGTATTGAAAATTATTCCAAGGTTGACTGCCTCCTTGCGGAGGTGGAATCCAAAAAGGTTGGTTACTTTCTGAATATTACCCAATCCATTATGAATTAGGTTGCATGTATGGATTGCCCCCTTGTGAGGGTATGTTCCATTGAGATTGATGACTTGGTGGAACATTACCATTCTATTGCGGGATAGAATTAATAGGTTGATTTCCCCCTTGCGGGGGTATGTTCCATTGAGATTGATGACTTGGTGGAACATTACCACTCCATTGCTGACTGAGATTCATGGGTGGATTTCCCCCTTGCGGGGGTGGGCCCCAATTAGATTGGTTACTAGTTGGAATCAGACCACACCATTGATTGTTTCCTTGGTTTAGATAAGCATTCCAGGGTTGATTTCCTCCTTGCGAAGGTGGTTCCCAAGAAGATTGGATACTCCCTGAATCTTCCCCACTCCATGGAAGAATGGGGTTGATAGGTGGATTGCCGCTAGGAATTGTGCTAGGATAATTCAGAGGATAACCCCCCGGGGCATTTCCAGTAATATGAGGAGCATATCCCCAATTGGAATAAATGTTCCACGGTTCAATGTTTCTGCCAAGAATATTACCATTCCATGGTGAAGGGTTGCCCCCAGAAGTAGAATTTGGACAAGTGTTTTGTATACCATGAGGACTCTGGTTTACTCCTTGTGTGAGTTGACCCTGATTAGCTGATCCATATGGGAAACCAATGTTTGAAAAAGCCATGGGGTCCCTTGTTGATTTGTGCATATCATTCAAACTTTCAGAAAGAGGTTTGATATCACCCAGTGACTCATGGATAGTAAGTGCAACTGGTTCTGAAAGACTCATCAAAGGAGGAATTTCATGAGCATGTGTGTGATGTTTCAATGTTTCAATTTCAACTAGAGTAAGATTATCAACTATGTCTATATTCAGTTCATGATGTGAAGATGAATTCTCAGTGTTGATTTGATGTTGTTATTCTCGAGTAATGTTAATTGAGTTGAAAATCAGTTCTGTTTCCAAGTCATTAGAATGTGGTTTTTGTGTCTATCTCTGCAATGTAGTAGGGCCTTCAATTTCTGGTGACTAGCTGATCGGGAGAGTAGCCACTTCTAAGAAGTTGATAAAAGGATGTGTTTAAAATTATACTTTGAATTAAACAATCATAAGGCAGTCTAGACTCGAAAAATGAAAAGTGTCCACAAAGTAAAAATTTCCTAGAGATTTCAAGCAAGCAAACTTACTCTTCTAAAGAACTGAAGCTCAGTGAACAGTTGGATTGGAGGGCATTCTGAAACTAGTAGTAGTTGAGGGATGCTAGGCCTAAGACAATTGCTAGCAGCGAAGGTATGAGAAATAGTTACAATAAACTTTAATCGCTAGGGGTGCAAGCGTTGGTTCCTGGCCAATCACTCTCCCAAGGAGTAAGAGTTCCAAAGTCCATCTCAGGTATTGCAAGTGTGTCCCACTCAAAATAGCCTATGTGATATCCTAGGAATAGCCACTAAAGTTACCACTTCACAATTGATGGTCGAGTGGAACAGTTGTAAGTCGAGGACAACTCTCATAACCAGGAACTCTAGAAACAGTGATGTCACCCCAAGGACTTTTCACTGAACATAGAATCCCCTCGATAAGCTCACATCCCACTAGTTAAGCAAGAAGGGGGAACCACCCTTACTTATCCAGATTGACCTCGTGCTCGATGCATGTTTCAAAAGCGCTTTCCCGACAAGCATTTTTTGCTACTAATGGATTTTCTCTTAGTAATCAATGCTAGTTTCAAAAGTTTTGCATCCCAGAAGTGTTAACTCTCCAAACCTAATCTAGGGCACTAACCTAAACTTGTTGATGATATGAAAATCAAAAGTTTGTCAATTTTAGATGAAGGGACAATTTTTAGTAGAAGTTTGCTTAGTCTCAAGAGTGGAAGTGAAACTGATGGTGTTTCGACTCGAAAACAAAACGAACCACACAATGCAAGATGCTCACTATGCTATCTTTCAGTTTGATGAATATACTATCTTAAGGAAGAGTTAGAGGTTCACGAACTTCTTTCAGACATGCAAAGTTTCTGGTAGATTTCTTATGTTCATACATAGTTTTTTAGAAATATGGATAATAATTGATGTTTGATGATCAATGTAGCCCAAACAGATATCTCAAGTAAAAGTGGATCTAATTGTATTACACGGGGGATCTCTTTTACTCATTCACAAGATTGCCCGAAAGCCCAAGTGAAGAGGATATGCAGAGCTCTTTGAAATTCTTATGAATTAAATCCTAGACTGTTACACTTGAGATCCACTTTCTCATTCACAAGATCGCTCGAAGGTGTGAGTGAAGAGGATTCGGTGGCTCGATATAAGATGATTTTGAAAATCAACCCCTAAACTATTACAAGCGAGATACACTTTCTCATTCACAAGATCATCGTGAGATGCGAGTGAAGAGGATACAGTGCCTCATACACAATATATCTCGAGAAAGTTGAACTCTAAAGGTACAATTCTCTCTAATTATGCATGCAAATTAGGAAGACAATTTCAACTTCGAAAATGTAACTAAATGAAAGTTTATTTCTGTTTGTTAGGGAGAAATTGTCTTCAATTTGTCTCACAATGTGATGTTCAAGGTTTGTTTTCCAAATGCAAAATGTGTGTAGATGGTGCTTGCAAAGGCATAGCTCAATTTAATCAAACATTTCAAGCTTTGTAAAAAAAAATTTCAATTTTTTTTTCTTTTTGTTCAAAACTAATTTGAAATCATCATTTCAAACTATGTAAAAAAAAAAATTTGCATTTTTTTTCCTTTTTGTGTTAAACCAAAATTAGGGAATCAAACTATGGAAATAATTTTGCAATTTTTTTTTTTTTATTTTAATCTAAAATATATACAAAACCTTAAAAATGGTGCAATTTTTTTATTTATTTATAATTCAAAATTAAAGATTTTGTATCAAACTTTTAAACTATATATATAAAAAAAAAAAATTAAAATTTTTCTATGATTCAAAATTAAAGATTTTGCATTAAAATTTTGAAATATAAAAAAAAAATTAAATTTTTTCTTCTTTTTGTTTTAGTCCAAAATTAATAAGTTGAATCGAAATTATGCAAAACTTCAACAAATTGTGAAAATTTTCTTTATTAATCAAATTTGACCCAAAACAAAAAAATTTGAATTATAAAAAAAAATTGAATTCTTTTGAGCTCGAAAAGTCGAGTTCTAACCAAACGAAGCTGCACCAAAAGCAAAAGCCGAGTTCTAACCAAACGAAGCCGCACCAAAAGCAAAAGCCGAGTTCTAACCAAACGAAGCTGCACCAAAAGCTGGTGGTGAAGAGGCGGAAAACACTGGGTTAAAAATCGTAGATATTGAATTTTAAAGGTTTTACTGCTGAGGATTGATTAAGAACATCTAAAGGCAAAGATGATCGAACCCCAAGAAGTTCAAGATAAAATGGAATTGACCCCTTCAAGCTGCTGCTATCGAGCAAGATACTTTTCCCGCCGCTCTTTCCATTAATCTATCAGCCCTTCACGCAGAGCTTCACGCAGATCTTCACGCAGATGGATCTGGGAATGATTCACGCAGAGTTTAAACTTGACTCTGTAAACCTTCAGCGCAACTTCCTCCAGTGATTCACGCAGAGCATGGATCTACAATGCAGAGTTCTCAAAAGATTCATGCAGAGATGTAAAGGTTTGTTTAAAGAGATGCTTGTTGTAGGGTTCAAGAACTTCCAGGGAGAGTCTAACACGCTGAGGGCTTTCAATGATGCATCATTCATGCAGGGGTGTCAATAGCTATCACACCTTCACGCAGAGATGGACAAAAAACTCACGCAGACAATAAAAAAGACTCACGCTGCACGTAGAGGTTAAAGATCTCAAGATCCACACACAGATTTAAAGGTTTCAGCTCATGGCAGAGGTTTTAAGAAATGACGCAGAGCTTCACAGTGTCAAGATCTTTGTACGGTTTCAGAGACAGATTTTTAAAGAAATCTTTCAAAAGAAGATGAATGACAGAGCTCTAATGTTTATGGTGAATGACAAAACTTTAAGAATGGCAGAGGTAGTGGCGATGTAATTAAAGATCTTTAAACATTCACGCAGAGCTTTCATACCTGCGCGAAAATCTTAAGAGTATAGAGTTTTGAAGAGATCCTCAATGCTGAGGTCATGGTGGGATTGGAAACCGTGACAGAGTTGAACGCAGAGTGTTGAAGATCATGGTATGAAATCACCATAGCAGGGTTCATTCAACGCATCACATTCAGTGTTTAATGACAGAGGTTAAATAAAATACGCATAATTCTAAAGAAATCACGCTACCAGCTCTCAAAAACCAAGAAATTCAAAATTCCAGACATTAAACAAATCAAGAATACTCAGATCTGAGTGCCAATTGAGATGGTTTGATGAATTAAAGGTGTTGTTAGGCTAATTTTGAGCTTCTCAAGCTGGATCTAAGGTTCTTTTAATGATCTTTAAGCTCCAAAAGAGTAGATATGAAGGAAGAACACCCAAAAAATGAAGAAAAATCCAGAAAAATCAAGAAATTTCAACTTAGTATGGTCGCCATTCTGACAACAGTATTTAGTGCATGGTTGTGTCTACACTAGTTTAACTATTTTGCTAAGAGGTGGTGAGTCTCTACATCAGAAATGAAGCAATTATCACAAGTTCCTAAAGATCTAAGTTCCTTCATTAAACATTCATTAAGATCTAAGAACATTTCAAAATTAGAATCATGCAAGATAAGCAAACATTCAACACTAAAATGGTAGAAACTTGAATTATTTCATATTAAAACAAGGAAGAAATACATCCTTACCAATGAGCTTGGTGTGAATCCCTCCTCCATTGCCATGAGCTTCCCTTCCTTCACCCTTGCTTTTGAAGAATTTGAGCTCTTCTCCTTCCTTTAGAATCTCCTCAGCATGCCTTTGCTTTTTTGATCTCCCTTTACCATGCTTTCCATGCCTTTCTTATATAGCATTGGGAAATGAGCCTTAAGCCTTTCTTCTCCATGTGGGATTGCTTATTTTCTTTATTTTTGATTATTTTCAACTGAAAACCCACTTTTCAATATTTTTTAGGCTTTTTGCACCACTTAGAATGTTTTAAGCACAATTAATGCATTTCTCAGAGAAGATTTGTCTCTGAATGAACTTGTGTCATGACTTCCTGGTACGGGTACATGGTAAACATATGTTGCTCCTGTCACATGATTAGGGGTGTCAATTTGTTTGTTAACACCACCCCTCCTCCTTCTCCATATTCAAGTTGATTTCTCTTTGCAATGTATCCTACAATATTATAACCAAGACTATGGAAAATTGTCTTTGAAAAATAATGCCTCGCATTATCATGGAGAATCAAGGGGCTTTCTTTCAAATAGGCAGCTAACAAACAATGTCATCTTGGTTTAGGAAGTAATTCATTCAAGCAGAAACAGGAACGATAAAGGAATAATCATAAATATTGATATGGCTAATGCATTTGATAGAGTAGATCTTGAATTTTTACTCAGTTATGGAAATATTTTTCTTTGACAAAAACATCATCTCATGGGTCAAAGCACGCATAGGAAGCCCCTAAATAGGCCCCCTTGTAAATGACAGGCCAACATAGTCCTTTCAACTCAGTCGTGGATTTCGGAATGGTTTTCACCTCTCTCCACTCCCCTATATCTTGGTCGCAGATGTCTTAAGAAGGAATTTGGAGGCTGAAAGGAGATAAGGAAATATCCCAGGTATCAACATCACTCCAGGAGTAAAAGAAAAAATCATTCCCAATTTTTTGATGACACACTTCTACTAGGAGGGGCATACTCGACCTTGGAAATGTTTTTTTCCCCCACCTTGACAAACTATTGTAATGCTTCAGGAGGGGTGATTAACAAGTAAAATATTCAAATATACACCTAGAATGTTACAGCTCAAGAAACGTTGACTATCTCTAAAAAGCTCTGAATCCTAGTCTCTGCCTCCTAACATGAATTTCAATACCTAGGCCTCCCTATTGGTTTTTCTTCTCCCTCAAAGTAGATATGGCATTCAATTATAGACAAAGTAAAAAAGAAGCTTCGCAATTGGGGGTTGATCTAGTTAAACCCGGTTGGGAAAACCATATTAATAAAACCAGTCCTATTGGTCGTGCCTCTCTTTCAAGATATGGTCATAGGGGATTCAACTTGTTGACTAGTATCTTATCACATTCATTCATACAAGGGAGTTTTTAAATTGTGAAAAATAAGGTCAATATATTGTAGTTATTGGGGGGTGGGGAGTAGAGTATGTGGGGTTTATAGGTATTGAGGTCTTGGGGGTATAAAAAATGGTATCTTGTAAAATTAGGGAATTTCTCATAAAAATAGGGTTTTTTAATTGAAAATATGTATTGGGAGGGGGAATCAGCAAAAGGATTTTGGTAGGTGTTTATCAATATCTAGTGAAATTATGAGCATTCTATAATATCCCATGAACAAAAGCACTATGGAATAGTTTCACTCGGTGAATACCCATGGCTGCAATGCCCTTGGCTCTGAAATGGTTTATGGAGCATCTCTCCATGCTCATGAGGAAGTTCGTTTGGAAGGGGGGAAAGAAAAATGAAAACATATTCCATCTAATAAGATAGAAAACAATTATGAATCCCATCAACAACAGAGATATGAATAGATCATATAACTTTTCTTGTCCAACCTTTAAATGGGAGAAAAAATTCTTTGGCACATTATCAAAAACAATACATGCGGGATTCAATAGGCATTAAGAGTAAAGCATCTAAGGAGCAGAGGCGTCCAATGTCTATACAAGACACCAAGGGAAAAAAATGGCACTCATATATGTAAGCTCTACAAGAAAACTTGCAATTTTTCTCTCGATAGCTTTGTTGCATCCCAGGAATTGGAAAGCACGTCAACATCTAGAAAGACAAGATTTTAAATTAGGTACTGGTAATATCCTATGATGATCTAGCAGAGATCAAGGATTGGATCGACACAAAAAAATGAAAAGAGTTTGCGACCTATGCATTTGGGGCAGAGAGACAGAAAACTGGGCGGGGTGGAACTATCCAAACGTGCCCATGTATTTACAAGAAAGCTTCAAGTGTCTCAAGTCTCTTCTATCAAGTGCCTCTCCAATTAATAAGCATCAACAAGAGCTTAGAGGATTGGCGACTGGTGGGAAATACTTTGTCTCTTTGGGGTATAACTTCCTGTCATCTTTTGTTGAGGCGCCAAGCAAATCTAAAATGTAGAACAAAATTTGGAAAACTATGGGTCCGCCCAAGGTAATTTTTTTTATTTGTGGGGTTTATAAGTATTGAGGTATTGGCTTCGATTGTTTTTTTATTTCAAGTGTCTCGAGATTCCATTAACCTTCATTGCATATGTTGCTTATTAGTACTTTGGCAATGAAATTTTTTATTATCGGTTCAAACAAATAATGTCTCTGATTTATCGATTTTACTGTTTGCCGCCTTTGAGATTTTATGGTTTTCTTGCAAGTAGCATGTTAAGAGATAATTTATTTTTGTATGTTTTAATTAGACTTATTGAATTAATCCATTTTAATCTAATCACATTAGGTCTAATCAATTGGACTGATTTTAAAATTTGAAATTATCCCGCTTCATCGGACTTCTCATTTTGAGATCATGATATCGAAGTGTTCATAATTGATAAATTTTCAAAACTTTGATGTAGTATCTTCGATACCAATCGCCCGATGAACCTTGTTGTACTTATTGTATCCAGACAAGCCGATTGGAATTTTCATAATAGATCCCTTTGTTTAATGATGGATAGCATGCTCTCGATGATGATCATTCGATGGCCTTTATTGGGCTGATCACATCGGCTTACCTGTAAAAAAAAATTTCCATAGCCGAGGATCTGATATCGGAATTGAATTTTCAGACTTTCACCATCAAATATTATTTCAGTATTCTTTTGTGAAAATCTTGATAATACAAATTTTTGATGGAAACCACCTCATGTCTTTATCAACTCCTCCATTTCATATTACCCTCATCACACTCATGAGATAAGTCTTTAAGTCATTCAAGTATATCATTTTCCTGAAGTTCCTGATAGTTTGATATCAAGAATTCATTACAGGATATGTCTCATTGGGAGTTCTTATAGTGTCACTCGCTATGATTCCCTAATAGGTATCTTCCAACTTGATAATAAATTTATACATAGTACAACTTGACAATAAATTTATACTCAAAATGGGAACTCTTGCCATAAAAACTCATTTTTGCATTAGAAACATAAAAAAAACCACAAATCAAAAAGTGGTGCTACTTGCAGCACAATTTTTTGGGGATTAAAATTATGACTTTTTGGAAACCTTGGTTGATTTCGATGCAATCAAAACCCTAAATCATCCCCTGAATAAAAAAGTGGTGCTACTAATAGCAGCTTTTTTCAGTTCTAAATTTATGACATTTTTGAAATCTCGACCAATGTTGAGGCAACCAAAACCCTAAACCACCCAGTGAATCGAAAAAATGGTTCTATTGGTGGCACTCATTTCATCCCATCAAGTTACAATTCCATTCATTTTGAAACCATGCATGGTGTAAAATTTTTTCTTTTTTCTTTTCAATAATTAGACAAATAAGAGATAGCCCAATTTTAATTAAAAAATATATATTTTTCTCAAAAAAAATTAGAGGAATTTGAAAGAAAAACTAAAAGTAAAAAAATGCATTTAAAAAAATTAAAATGTTTAAATGTTTTTAAACAAATTTGATTTAGAAAAAGGAAAAATATAGATAATTTAAAAAATATGCATAAAAATAAATATTACAGAAATTAAAAAAAAAAATTAAAAATATATACCCAAAATAATTAAAAAAAAATTTATAAAACAAACTGAAAAACTTAAAAATACAAAATTTTAAAATAATTAATTTTTTTTGTGAACCATTTAAAAAAAAATTAAAATAAATCAATTAAAAAAAGATTAAAAAACAATTTAAAACTATTAAAAATAAATTAAAAATAAATAAAAAACACAATTTAAACAAATAAATAAACAAATAAACTTTTGAAAAAATAAATAATAAATGAAACAAATAATTTTTTTTAAAATTGAAAATTAAACAAATAAAAACCGTTTAAAATAAATAAAAATAAAAATAAAACAAATAAAAATCCAACTTGCACCCCCTTCACTTTCCACTATAGCCTAACCCTCCCTCTCCCTCCTTCACTCACTCCCCCCCTCCACTTGTCTCTTCCTTATCCCTCCTCCCCCACACCCCCACCACTCCCATTCCCCCTCAGCCTCTCCCCCTCCCTCTCCTTTCCCCTTGTCCATGTTCCCCTTCCCTCCACTCTCCTTTCCCCTCCCTCCTTCCCCCTCTCCTCTCCAACCCTGTCCAAACCCCTCCATCCCACACATAAACCCATCTCCCTTTCACTCACCCCTCCCTTTCGATGCCTTCCCACCACTACCTTACATTGTTTGAAAGAAGTGTTGGCCTCCTATTTCGATGGCACAATCTTCTTTCCATTTCACTTCTTTTTGTTCTTCCCTTTCTTTTGTTCTTCATATTATGCTTGCTTATGTGTACCAGGTTGTTGCTTATGTTGTCTCCCTTAAG
Source organism: Larix kaempferi (assembly GCA_027924585.1). NCBI lineage: Eukaryota > Viridiplantae > Streptophyta > Pinopsida > Pinales > Pinaceae > Larix > Larix kaempferi. The sequence goes on from BSBM01000153.1 coordinate 3,701,981, forward strand.
ATATGTGCTTCTAGACAAGCTTCATTTATTGTCTTAGGTTTAAACAACATTAACTAAAATCAAATTTGTGATAGTAATGCACCCATGTATTTAATCAACCTTTTTGGACTCTTCAAGGATACTCCTAGTTGAAAAAATCTCTTCCTGAAATTAGTAGTGAACTCTTACACTGACTGTCCTTGCCTTTGCTTGAATTAGTGGCATACAATTTTTTGATACTCCCCGTACCCGATTGGATAGAATTATGCCCTATCATGTCTTCAAAGAATTCCCAATTAGTTATTGGTGGTTGATCATTATCCGATGGTGTTTGATTATTATCTAATGCTCTTCTTGCTACATCACTCTCCTACCATTCCCGAGCAGGGTCTGCAAGCATAAATCTAGTAAATGCAATTCTTTTTCTTTTGGTGACCTCATGTATAATGAAGTATAATTCCATCTATTGTAGCCATTTATTTAGCTTGATGGAATCCACTTCACCTACATAAGGTCTGACTTCCACCTTGGCCTCTACACATCAAAGAAGAAATAACACCAACCCCCACTTTAATGAGTCCCAATTTCAACAATGACTTTATTCTTTATACTTTTCCTTCTGATATATCTTATTTAGCATTTTTGACGAAAAACATTTATGAGGTATTTGAAATTCCAACCTCTTTTATGAGTTCCAAATTACAAAGGGTGAAACTAAATTACCAAAGTTTGGCCAAAAATATTTTGTAGTCTTTAAGGTTGCTAATCATTTTAGATCCTACCTACTAAAATCCCACACAAAGGTGATAGTTCCCTACCTCGCAGTCATAAAATTGCTAGTGGGGAAGGACCTCAAAGAAAGAAAAGCAAATCGATTAGTTATATTCATGAGTACGACTTAGATATAAATCCAATGAAGATTGGCAAAGGGAAAGGACTTTGTAAACTTGCTATCCGTGCGGTGGACAATGAAGAACATGAGGGATGGGAAAATGAGGAAATTATGAATAAAGGCGACAAATTGCATGTTTTATTTTTTATTTTTTAAATATGATTTCAAAAAATTTCATCGTAAATCGAAGATAATTTTTTGTTTTTTTTTTATCAACCACATGTTCTAATGTGTCCTATCGAGTACAAATTCTTCGTGACAAGACACGAAGATTTTAGTGTGCCCTTAAAAAAGCTATAATGTGCCCTACCAAGTACACATTCTTCATGACAAGTGTTAGTGCTCAAAGATGCACCTGACTGCAAAAGGAGCATGTTTAAGACATCTTGAATCTAAAAGTTTGAATGTGATTTGATTTGGTTGGGTTGAGGCTAATGGGATCTTATGTGAAAGAGCTCAATAGCTCATAATAACTATGATCAATCAAGGAACAAGAAGCACAAGTCAAAGGAAATCAAGATTATTGCAAAGCAGTTTTAAAGGTAAGATATGATGGATTACAGAGGAATAAGAAAAGAATTTAAAAGGATTTTATGTAGATCACTTTCAAGCCTAGATCAAAATACAACTACCAGATTCTATGTTCTAGCTGCAACATAAATGACCAAATGAACACAAATTATATTATTATCATTGAAGATGAAGCAACTAGCAATAATTCTTTATTGAAGATGAATCAATTAAGCGAAAACTCTTCATAGAAGATGAAGCAAAGTAGACAAGAGCTCCTCAATGTATAATATCACTCATTTCATAGTGTTGACACTCAATACACCATTATTCATACGGTCATAGGATAAAAGGGATGAATAATAACATAAGAAAGAGACAAAGATTACAAAATACCCTTGGGAATATCTAAGCATGTTGTATTATTCACTATAACTAATCACAAATGTATAGACAAATATACTCCAAACACCAGAAATTCACCAAAGTCTCAACAATAGTGCTCTCTAAAGCCACTGTCCCACCTGCCTGCACCTCTTCCTTCATAGTTTATATAAATATATTATAATATTATCAAGATCCAAAAATAATGGATTTAGTAACTTCTTGATCCATCTTTTATCTTGGTCAGGATATCTCATCCAAATTCGAAATGATGAGGTGACTCATTAACCAATTGATTTAGCATATTTTAGGGTACCGGCACGAAGCTGGTACCCAAAAAGTCCGCAACCGTAGCGCGTGAGCAGAAAAAAAAAGTGATGCGCACGTGCTTCCAAATGCACGCACACATCGTGGCTTCGGCAATGCCAAACGTCCACGTGGTTGAGCCTATGTGGACAAAACAAGGGTGCACGTGTAATTAACGCGTACGCACAAAATGGCGCCCACACGTTAATGACGCGTGCACGCACCTATTTTTGTATAAAAAAGACAGAGCTCTTGAGTTTTTCATTTTCAACAAACCCGTGAGCGCATGGAGGCCAAACAAGCACCCCACGAACGTGTCTTGGAGCACCCATGAGCTGTGAATTTGCCACCAGTTTGCACCTCCACCGCCTTGCCAATGTTGTCTCCAGGTAGGTGCACAACGAAGCATTCATTTGTTGTTGTTTTTGTTTTTTTCTTTTTCCCATTTCAATTTTAATTTTTAAAAAAAAATACAATCCATTAAAAAACCAAAAAAAATTCATTGCAGGCCATAAACACCTAACAAGATGAAAAACACACCTGAACCATCAGATGAAACCAATGAAACCTGACCTTCAAAAGACAACATTGGAATAGACAATGAACCGAATGAAAACCCTGAAGACCAATTACACCAAGATTTAAATGAATTAAGGGTATTGAGCGATGAATTGAAGAGCACCAAGGAACCCTCTCAGGTTTCCTTGGATTCATCATTGCAAAATATTATCGAATCCATCAACCTTGCACACAACGAGATCAAAAATCTGAGCCAATATAGGGCTCGAATGAGGGAACACTACTCCATTGGGATGTCCAAAGAATAGATAAAAGACCTCAACATCACCAAAGCCCAGTTGTATAGAAAATTCATAGTTCCCTTGACAGGACAGCCTCCAGATGTGCGGAGGAGGTGGGTTTTCATGGACTGGTGTATTTGTACTAGCCATGGAGAGATAACTGGAGAAAGAGATGGTTTATGGTGCTTGACAAGCCCCCGTGCAACAATTTGGAGGTCCCACAGTATTTCCTTTGAAAATTGTGGGCTGAGTTTGAGCTAGGATACCATGTCAACTATTTTGACATCACTAAGTTTCAGGGTGTCAGTCTTGGATTTGCCCAAGATCGACCTCAAGCCCACCGCAACCCACTTAGAGGACCTCCTGCACCCAGGAGAGAGCCAGACCCCCCTCCTCAGCCACCCGGGTTTGGTAACGGCCTAGATGAGATTGATGACTCAATTAGGCATGCCACACATCATTTGCTTAGACATACCACTTTTGTGGCTATGTCTTCATAGAGCCAAGAGGACATTGATCAAATAGACACAGCTGCACCATCTATGGGTGGTGGTTAGGACATGCCGAGTACAGGTGGAACCCAGGTGGGGCCTTCTAGTTCTACTGGAACAACGGCACATCGTTGTTCTCATTGTGTTCATTATTGCCATGGTCCTACAAAGCAACATGCCATAGGGAGCTACATGGATCAGGTTAGCTATTGTTTTGTTTAATGTTCAAGTATTTGTTGTATTTTATTTGATATCGTATTGTTTAATATATTTAACTTTGAATTACACATTGTTGACTTTATTTTTTTTAATGTATAGTTATTCAGGGCCAAGTCTCCATCCTCCAGATGGGAGGACATCGGTTCCTTTGACCTAGACCCAGCCATGGCAGCAGCAAAGGAGATTGCGGCACCATACACACAGGTAACTTCTTTACTTTGAATAATTAGATCCTGTTACGAGTAATTTGTGTTCAGTAATTACAAATTAATTAGCACTGAGTAATTACCATATTATCATTGTATTTTACAGTTGTGTTTATCATATTGTCTAAATTATTTGAGAGCTATAAATTCATATAATCCAACCAAACAAAAATGAAACCTTATAAAACATGAAAACCTAAGAAAACTAGAAACATATGTTCATGTTCACTTTAGGCATCCTAGACCTCTAATGATTATAGAAATGGGAGAGAAATTTCCAAAATCTATCATTCTTACTTAACCAATGATGAGCCTGCAACTGGGGTTTTGGTGATGCCCACAGTGTCCTTCATCCTCAGACTACCATCCAATGCTTGCTTGCTCTTCCTGTGCTTGACCAATGCCATGTTTGTTATTGATGCTTTGCCATCTATCACCATGTCATCCAAGTTATCTTTTCGATGTACTCTCCTTGTCCAAATCATCTTCAAATGACCACATTATGAGTCATTTGAGTCTTGGATTAATAGGTGTGCCAATGGCTCCAATTCCCATCACTTTGTCCACCAAATCAACCTTTGCTACCATGTCCTTATGCCATGTGTTCTTCAAGCTTAAAATTTTTCATTAATGTTGTCATCAATGACAATAATAGACAACCATATTCATCAAGCTCTCCTCAATCTCCCAAAATCTTCATAGATTGCTTCCTTAAAAATGAAACTTGTCTTCGATTTATACTCTTGTCTTCTGTGAAACTTGTCTTCTATTTATAGTTTTATCATTAAGATGATTAAATAAATCAAATATGATTTATTAATTATGGCCATGCCATGTCACCTTCTATCCTTTCAGAATATTAAATGTGAGACACACATATGCCCTTAAGATGCCCACAATGCACTCTTAAAAATGCCCGCAATGGGCCCTACTTTGATGCCCGCAAGGGCCATCAACAAATGCCTGTATTGGTATTGGATTATGCATACAATGGTCTCATGTAAATGCCCATGGTCCCTTATCAATATGCCTGCAATACACCACAAATGCCCGCAGTGGGTGTTTCAAAGAATGCTCGCAGGGTCCTTTTGATTATGCCCGCAATGGTGCTTTGAAATGCCTACAAGGGGCCTTCCAAATGCCAGCACATCTTCCTTGTCCACCTCATCATCTTGTCTTTGTCCTCTAATCTTATGTTTTCCAATTCATCGTCCTCCATGTCACCAAGTTATCAATCCTTCTTGTAACCAAGCATGTCCTCCTTGTCATGTTCCATGTCATCAAACACCATGCTTAACAAGTCATCAAGCTTGCTTGCTTGTCACTTGTCTTTGTCTTGTCCTTAGCTTGCCATGTACTTCTTCCATGCTTGATGCTTGCCATGTTTTTCATACTTGTCACCTTTTCCATCCCTCAAGCCATGTCACCATCTCCATTGTGCTTGCCATAATGTGTATGCTCCATGTTCTTCACTCTTCCATGTCTTTGTCATTAATGTCATTATCAAGTCCTTGTCATCAATCCTTTGTCATGTCTCCACTTTGTGAAGTCTTCTACACTTGTCATGCTTTCTTGCCACTTGTCATGTCATCAAAGCTTGTCATGTTTACCATTTGTCCAGTCAAGTCTTTGCCATGTCATCACTTTCCCCTTTGTCCTTAACGTGTTGTCATCAATGAAAAATTTGGCCATCAAACACTTCAAGCATAAATTGTAAACCTTCTTTGCCAAATTATCATGGGCCCAATCCATTGTGGGTCAAAGGACACGATCCCCACAACCATGTTCTTTACCAAGTCTTGAAAAAAGGGACTGCACCAATACAATAAAAACATTATATAATATCCAAAGCCCATCAAACCACTATCATCTAACTTGAATATAAATTAATTGCAGTCATTTTTTTTAAGTACCATCTTTGTCATTCTCATTGGCATTGTGTTTAATATTGTTTTTATAAATTCAGTCTAAAAATTGTAGTGTTCGCACAGGTGTCCACAGGCTCTAGCGACCAACCATTGCCACTGGGGATCAACATATCTCCACGTGCACAGGTATCATGTGTATTAAAGCATAAATTTAATTTCAAATATAATGACTTGTCCGTGTCTATTTATATTTTTCTAAATTAAACTATGAGGTTATAAATGTGTATGCAGGTGCGAGAACCTCGGCCTGGAAGTGTCGTTATTCCTCCCTCCCCAGCCTTTCGGCCACCTTATATGCCAGTTGTATCCCCTCGCATACATGCCCCATTCCATGCATCCCTCCCCACCCGTTTCCATCCATCTCCCCCCTCCTATCCAACACCACAGTTCCGTCCAGCCCCTTTACATTTCATATCCATCTCCACCTCCATATTAGTTTCCCATGTTCTGACACTCCCCCATCCGACCATGATACACAACCCATCCACAGTCACCCATTCCTCCACCGCAACATATCCTTAGCCCCTCCCCACATTCCCCCACCACACTCGCTTCCCTTTTCAGGGTGCCCCAATCCATACTATAGCCAGTTGGGGTTTATAGCCCTAGACATGCACCTCCACTTCGCCCACCCCAGTCCACGCCTTCTTCTGCCACCCCCCCTTCTTCCACTGTACCCCCCAGTGGTGTAGCCACCATCTATGTGGCTACATCCTCCCCTATACCATCCACCCTAGCATCAGAGTAGGTTGTCCAGCTGACTACTCCATCCGCCAGCCCTGAAGACCAGCCAGTTGTGTTCACGGTGAGATTGACTAGTTTATGAAAATCTCGTTGAATTTTAACGAAAATTACTATATGCATCTAATTTCATCATTTATCTCATTGTTCTAAATGTTGCATGGTGGCATTACTGAGAGACTAGGAGCACGAAGGAGGGAGACCCCCTCATGACTTACAGTCTCGCATGCGGTGAGTTATCTAAGATTTGAAAACTATTTTTATTTTTAAATTATGTTTTATACTTGTATAGTTGCCAAGAAAAGTTGACATATTATTGTTGTTGTTTCAGGGCTCAGGAAGATGTGGTCCAAGACGCCCGAAGGACCCAGCTTCCTCTAGCACGAAGAAGAGGAAGATCAATTTTGGAGATGCACCTAGGAGCTCTGAGGGTGGGAAGGAGGATTGAGAGACCTTCCTATGTACATTAGCCACAATGTGGCATTTTAGGCACAAGTTTCCATATTTTGTATAGAGCACCATTGGCCATATTTTGTACGGGGCACGAGTTTCCATTATATAGACGTTGGGAACGATGTTCCATTTTTCCAAAAAGTGTACATGATTGGATCATTTTTGCATATTAATAGATGGATCTGCACTTGTCGATATGACTTTGTCTTTGATTACATTTTTGCATACATGAATTTGTCTTCAATAACAATGATATGGAAAAGTTTTTACATACATATAGATGTTATTTCTAGACACCAAGTGACCTCAATATGAGTCCCTTGTATTTGAATGGGTCTTGTATCTTTTCCTTTCAGCAACAACATACCTAAACAAGCAAGCTAAGGAGTGATATTTACATTACAAAGTGTTGTGACTTTAGGGCTACAAAAAAATAAATAGGAGATGATGACATCTTCCATACTTAACCTTGTAATGGTTATAATAGTCAATTCTAACAAGCATTGCATCACATATTATATCAAATTAACCTAGATATATCAGAAGTTCATATGTGTGCTTGGATGGAAGGGTTAACCATATCAGTTGAATTAGTTCAAACATGAGGGGTGTGCATAGGTGCAATTGGATTGAGCAATAAAAGAGAATTGTTAATGTAGTTACATATGGATCATTCTTTGTGTGTTAGTATGTGCCTTTAATGAAATCATGGTTAATCTGTTGAACTACTACTTGCACAAGTTGGCATAGACCCTTAGTGTTGATAATGTCTTCAATGTTTTAGTAATATTGATAATCACTCTTTGTAATTTAAGTATCTTGTATTTTTTGACGTTAAGACACATATTGAACATAGTCAACTCAATGGTTCAAGACATCATTTTACCCCATGATCCATGGAATATTCATTGGATTCATATGAACCTCATTGTCATCACCTCAACCATGGTCAAGATGCCAAGATCCATCCTTAGTCGTCAAAACCTCATGTTGGCACCCATATCACACTCAAAGATAAAAAATTATTTTAAAGGGCATGTCTAGGGGTTGAGGGAATCTTAATGGATAATATCCTTAAAACATTTATATTCGATTTTAGGCCTCATATGTCCTCACCTTATCATTGTCAACACCTAAAGACCCATCCTTAGTGCACAAAACCTCCAAATGGAATCCATATCCAAAACAAAGGCCATGTATCCTGTCTAGAGAGCTTGTGTAGTGATTCAAGGACTTGTTCATGGCTCCTGAGCATGCAAATATTCATTTCGGTCCTAATAACCTTTATATTTTTTAATCACCATGCTCAAGGTCTAGAGACCCATCCCTTGTGTTGAAAATCCTCTATTGGCATTGTTGTAGGAGCTTTATTCAACTAGTCAACTAGGATAAAGAGTTGACTGGAGGTATACATTGTAAAAATAAATATTTGTTAGGGATTAACAAAAGGCTAATTATTTATGGCTCTAAAGTTACATTCTCCCCTTTCTCACTTTCCATTTATGTGTATGAATATGTAGATATATCTTGGATAATGACACATATCGGTACTAATTACGACACATATTGTATAATGGATGCATACATGCATATATGTTGTGTGAGAAGGAGAATATTTGGTGGTGGGAAAGTAAATTGGAAAATTACATGAGAAATTATGCAAGAAGGAATCAATTAACTATTGCACACGCTAGGGCATGATTTTTTATAATCACGCATGAGAGGTTCTTAGAGTCAAATACATTGGATATAAATAAATCCTCGAGATAAATAATACATGACCATAGAAGAATATTGAAATTTGAGGTCAAAACTCATTAATGAAGGTAGAATGAACTTGGATAGATAGATTGGGAAAATTTTAGATGAATTCCTAGAGCTCTACACATAAGTTAAAGAAAAAAGAAAGAAAAAATCCTAACATTGGGAACAAATAGCCAAAACCAACAATGCAACTAGAACACAATGACCAAGGGAACTTCAAAATGCAACACCACTCCACAAAAGAAGTTGCTTTAGACCTACCTCATTTGGTATGAGAGAAGCTACTTTAGAGACCTAGAGACCTACCTACCATTTCTCTCATTTGGTATGAGAGAAGTTTCTTTAGACCTACCTCACTCATGTCAATGCTTGAGTTTTTGGAGGCCGACCTCCCACCCCACATGTCCTCTTCAACATTTTTTGTTCTCTTGGTTTTGTGCCCACCCAAACTTTTTTCATGCTTTGGGTACCTTGAGGTATATCCTGAACCCAAAAAACTCTTATATTATGTTGATTATGTTGGTTATTGTCTTCACCCAACACATTATATTTAACATTACACATATTCATAGACTTGGTTCCCCATGCTCAATGCTCACTATATTCAACAATACACTTATCTTAAATTTAATTCATGTCTTGTTAAATATTTCATAGTGAAATAGCTATTTGAGAGCACCACCTTAGACCAAGCCATACCATTACTATAAAATGTACATTACAGAAATGACCTAATTCAATTTCCTTCTATAACTCTAACCCTAACCCTCACCCAAACCCTAGCACTAAACCCTCTATACCCTTTAGATACTTCCTCCAATATGTCCTAATCTCCCTACAAGTAACACTACCTCTTCACCCTCTCCACAATGGTTCCACTATCTTCATCATCATTCTCATCTCTAGGTTATTCATCAACATCTCCATCATCACATCTTCTTTGTCATCATCATCATCATCATCTTCATCACCATCACCATCATCATCAACGTCTTCATCATCATCACTATCATCATCATCATCAACATCTTCATTATCATTCTCATCTCTAGGTTCCTCATCAACATCTCTATCATCACATCTTCATCATCATCATCATCATCTTCATCACCATCACCATCACCATCAACGTCTTCCTCATCATCACCATCTTCATCGTCATCACCATCTTCATCATCATTGTCATCTCTAGGATCCTCATCAGCATCTCCATCATCATCATCATCTTCTTCATCACCATCACCATCACCATCACCATCACCATCAACGTCTTCATCATCATCACCACCATCATCATCATCAACATCTTTATCATCATTGTCATCTCTAGATTCCTCATCAACATCTCCATCATCACATCTTCTTCATCATCATCATCATCATCTTCATCACCATCACCATCATCATCAATGTCTTCATCATCATCACCATCTTCATCATCATCAATATATTCATCATCATTGTCATCTCTATGCTCCTCATCAACATCTCCATCATCCTCATCTTCTTCATCATCATCACCATCACCATCACCATCTTCATCATCATCACCATCTTCATCATCATTGTCATCTCTAGGCTCCTCATCAACATCTCCATCATCATCATCATCTTCATCACCATCACCATCACCATCACCATCAACGTCTTCATCATCATCATCATCATCATCATCATCATCATCTTCATCATCTTGCCATCTCTAGGTTCCTCGTCAACATCTCAATCATCACATCTTCATCATCATCATCATCATAATCTTCATCACCACCACCATCATCATCAACGTCTTCATCATCATCACCATTATCATCATCATCAACATCTTCATCATCATTGTCATCTCTAGGTTCCTGATCTACATCTCCATCATTACATCTTCTTTGTCATCATCATCATCATCTTCATCACTATCACCATCATCATCAATGTCTTCATCATCATCACCATCTTCATCATCATTTTCATCTCTAGGATCCTCATCAACATCTCCATCATCATCATCTTCTTCATCATCACCATCACCATCACCATCACCATCACCATCACTGTCTTCATCATCATCACCATCTTCATCATCATTGTCATCTCTAGGCTACTCATCAACATGTCCATCATCATCATCTTCTTCATAATCATCATCTTCATCACCATCACCATCACCGTCTTCACCATCATTGCCATCTTCATCATCATCACCATCTTCATCATCATTGTCATCTCTAGGATCCTCATCAACATCTCCATCATCATCATCTTCTTCATCATCATCATCATCATCTTCATCACCATCACCATCATCATCAACATCTTCATCATCATAACCATCTTCATCATCATAACCATCTTCATCATCATTGTCATCTCTAGGATCCTCATCAACATTTCAATCATCAAGATCTTCTTCATTATCATCATCTTCATCACCATCACCGTCACCATCACCATCATCATCAATGTCTTCATCATCATCACCATCATCATCATCATCAACATCTTCATCATCATTGTCATCTCTAGGTTCCTCATCAACATCTCCATCATCACATCTTCTTCATCGTCATCATCATCATCATCGCCACCATCACCATCGTCATCAACGTCTTCATCATCATCACCATCACCGTCTTCATCATCATTGTCATCTCTAGGCTCCTCATCAACATCTCCATCATCATCATCCGCAGGCCCTTGGGCGTGCGTAGCCACCGTGGAAAGGTCCACAACGGCCACGTGGACCTGTGGGAGTCGACGGAATCCAAGTCTGCTCGCCGGTTTGTGTTCTGTGGCCCCAGAGCAAATCCACAAAGTGTCCCTGAATGGCCCCAGGGTGCAAGACTAGAATGCCCATAGTAGCCAAATCGTGGCTCCATTCATGAATCTGTCGATTCTGGTGAGTCCAGGACGACAGGTTTCAGCTAGGGGACCCCCCACAGCGTGCCTCGAAGACTCGGAAGTGGTGCCAATAAGCCATCTCTGGAGCTAGGGTTTTGCATAGTGAGGGCCATTCCAAATTCGCTCAAGGGGTCCATTTCTCATCCGGAGGCCCCTAGGCATGCGTGACTATCGTGGACAGGTCCCCAATGGCAATGTGGACCTGTGGGAGTTGACGGAATCCAAGTCCACGCGCCAGTTTGGGTTCCATGGCCCCGGGGCAAATCCTCAAAGTGTCCCTGAATGGCCCCGGGGTGCCCGACTAGAATGCCCATAGCAACCAAACCGTGGCTCTGTTCATGAATCCGTCAATTTCGGTGGATCCAGGATGTCGTATTTCAGCCAGGGTACCCCCCACATCATGCCACCAACCCTCGAAAACGGTGCCAATGAGGCATCCATGGAGCTAGGGTTTTGCTCAATGAGGGCCATTCCAAATTCGCTCAAGGGGGCCATTTCTCATTCGGAGGCCCCTGGGCATGCATGGCCATCGTGGACAGGTCCATAATGGCCATGTGGACCTATGGGAGTTAACGAAATCCAAGTCTGCTCGCTGGTTTGGGTTTCGTGCCCCTGTGGCAAATCCTCAAAGTGTCCTTGAATGGCGCTAGGGTGACCGACTAGAATGCCCGTAGAAGCCAAACCGTGGATCCATTCATGAGTCTGTCGATTATGATGGATCCAGGATGTCGAGTTTCAACTAGGGGACCCCCCACATCATGCTTCCAACCCTCGAAAATGGTGCCAATGAGCCATCTTCGGAGCTAGGGTTTTGTTTAGTGAGGGCCATTCCAAATTCGCTCAAGGGGATGATTTCTTGTCCGGAGGCCCCCGGGTGTGCATCGCCACCGTGGACAGGTCCACAATGGCCACGTGGACTTGTCGGAGCTGATGGAATCCAAGTCCATGAGCCAGTTTGGTTTCCATGGCCCTGGGGCAAATCCTTAAAGTGTCCCTGAATGGCCCCGGGGTGCCCGACTAGAATGCCCATAGCAGCCAAACCGTGGCTCTGTTCATGAATCTGTCAATTCCAGTGGATTCAGGATGCTAGGTTTCAGCTTGGGGCCCACCCACAGCATGCTGCCAACCCCCGAAAATGGTGCCAATGAGACATCTCTGGATCTAAGGTTTTGCTCAGTGAGGGCCATTCCAAATTTGCTCAAGCGGGCCATTTCTCGTCTGGAGGCCCCTGGACATGCGTGGCTACCATGGACAGGTCCACAATGGCCACGGGGACATATGGGAGATGACAGAATCCAAGTCTGCTCGCCAGTTTGGGTTCCGTGGCCCTTGGGCAAATCCTCAAAGTGTCCCTGAATGGCCCTTGTGTGCACGACTAGAATTCTCGTAGTAGCCAAACCGTGGCTCCGTGCGTGAATCTGTCGATTCTGGTGGATCCAGGATGTCAAGTTTCAACTAGGGAACCCCCCAAAGCATGCCGCCAACCCCCGAAAATGGTGCCAATGATCCATCTCCAGAGCTAGGGTTTTGCTCAGTGAGGGCCATTCCAAATTTGCTCAAGGGGGTCATTTCTCATCCAGAGGCCGCCGGGCATGCATGGCCACCATGGACAGGTCCACAATGGCCACGTGGACCTGTGGGAGCTGACGGGATCCATGTCCACTCGCTGGTTTGGGTTCCATGGCCCCGTAGCAAATCTCAAAGTGTCCCTAAATGGCCCCCGAGTGCTCGACTAGAATGCCCATAGTAGCTAAAATGTGCCTTCGTTTCTGAATACGTCAATTCCGATGGGTCTGGGGTGTCAGGTTTTCGCTAGGCACCCCCCCCATAGCATTCCTCGAAGACCTGAAAGCGGTGCCAATGAGCCATCTCCGGAGCTAGGGTTTTTCTCAGTGAGGGCCATTCCAAATTTGCTCAAGGGGGGCATTTCTTGTTCGGAGGCCCCCGATCATGTGTGTACATCGTGTACAGGTCCATAATGGCCACGTGGACCTATGGGAGCTGACAGAATCCAAGTGCACGTTGCGGTTTGGGTTCCGTGGCCCTGGAGCAAATCCTCAAAGTGTCCCTGAATGGCCCTGGGGTGCCCGACTAGAATGATCGTAGCAGCCAAACCGTGGCTCCGTTCATGAATCCATTGATTTTGGTGGATCCAGAATGCCAGGTTTCATCTAGGGCCCCCAAACAGCATGCCTCCAACCCCCAGAAACGGTGCCAATGAGCCATCTCTGGAGCTAGGGTGTTGCTTAGTGAGGACGATTCAAAATTCGCTCAAGGGGGGCATTTCTCATCCAGAGGTACGTGCGTGGTCACTGTGGACAGGTCAACAATCGCAACGTGGACCTATGGGAGCCGCCAAAATCCAAGTTCGCTTGCCGGTTTGGATTTCGTGGCCCTAGAGAAAATCCTCAAAGTGTACTTGAATGGCCCCAGGGTGCCCGACTAGAATGCCAGTAGCAGCCAAACCGTGGCTCTCTTCATGAATCCGTCAATTCTAGTGGGTTCAAAACACCAAATTTCAGCTAGGGGACCCCCCACAGTGTGCCTCGAAGACCCGAAAGCGGTGCCAAAGAGCCACCTCCGGATCTAGGGTTTTTCCAGTGAGGACCATTCCAAATTCGCTCAAGGGGGGAATTTCTCATTCGAAGGCCCCCGGGCATGCATGGCCACCGTGGACAGGTCCATAGTGGCCATGTCCACCTTTCCACGGTGGCCACGCACACTCAGGGGCCTCTAGATGAGAAATGGCCCCCTTGAGCAAATTTAGAATGGCCCTCACTGATCAAAAACCTAGCTCCGGAGATGGCTCATTGGCACCACTTCCTAGTCTTCGTGGCATGCTATTGGGGTCCCCTAGTTGAAACCCAATGTCTCGAACCCACCAGAATTGACAGATTCATGAACAGAGCCACAGTTTGGCTGCTACGGGCATTCTAGTCGGGCACCCCAGGGCCATTCAGGGACACTTTGAGGATTTGATCTGGGGCCACGGAACCAAAACCAGTGAGCGAACTTGGATTTCGTAAGCTCCCACAGGTCCACATGGCCATTGTGGACCTCTCCACGGTGGCCACGCACGCTTGGGAGCCTCCGGACGAGAAATGGCCCCCTTGAGCACGATTGGCATGGCCTTGACATTGGGGTCAAATTTGCAAAATCATCAACCAGGCACTTATGGCTAGCGTTCCTAGCTGGAACCTCGCTAGACACACTTGCAAGAGTCCCTAGAACCTGGTTTTGTTTCACGGTGGGAATTTTATGCCCCCGACAGGTACCCAACAAGTGTCCTTGAATGCCTTTTGGATGCAAGACGAAACGAGCCATAGAATGACAACCATGGCTCGGATTGACAAACCATCGACTCCATTGGATTCAGGATGTCGGGATAGTGCTATGGGTGCCCCTATCCTTTGGTACCATGGCCATGTTAATTTTTCAGAATTTACTTCAATCTGATCTAGGATCTTAATTGAGAGAACAACATGTATAGCATATGTACATCATATCAATCATGGACACAATAATGCAAGCACACAAGAGACACAAAGTTTACTTGGGGAAAACCATAAAGGTGAGGAACCCCAATAACGTCCTCAGAGATAGATAGAGCAATGATGCAACCCAAGCATAAGAGATAGACATCTCCTAGCAGCAACTTCTCCTCCTCCACAAGTGTGCCACTCTCCTGAGAGTGTGAGAGAGAATAGAATGATCAAATAGAGTTCCTCTCGTACTCTATTTATACTTGACTTGAATTGCCTAATAACATTTACTAGGTCAGCCTTAATTTAACCACATAACATAATGCTGACTGGGCCGACACCCAATAGAGTGGTCTAATAACCCTTTGACCCACATGGCCAACCCCCAATAGGGTGGTCTAATAACCCTTCGACCCACATGACTTTTACAGGGCCGACCCCAACAAGGTGGTCTAATAACCCATCAAGTATAAGTTACGACACTTACAATATAAATGACGACACTTCCGTATAGAGGAATAATAACATCTCTACAGGAATACAATATACATATATGTGAAATACATTTCGAAGTTACATATACATCAACACTCCCTCTTAACTAGGAAGGTATTTCTCGACACAGGTCTTCTAGCACAAGTCTTCTTCTCTAGATCATCCTCACTAGATATTCGTCATCGAGTCATCGACATTGTCACTGTTGCTTCTATCTCAATCAATCTCTGAATCTACTCATCATAGGAAGTTCTACAGAGCCAATCCTTTTTCATATTGGACGTAGGCCCACCACCTACAGGTCTTCATCACTGGCCATACTGTCGAATCCTCAGGAATTATTACGTGCATCACAAAACCTCGCAAGAGCATCCCAGGTTGTTATGAGCACACGGCTCTACCTGTAGGATCTCCCAGGGCCATATTATATGTGACCTCACCACAAAACCTCGCAAGAGCATCCCAGGCTGTTACGAGCACACAGCTCTACCTATAGGATCTCCCAAGGCCAAATTACATGTGGTCATGGAAAAACCTCACAAGAGCATCCTAGGACTTATTACGGGCACACAACCCAGCCTATCGGATTTCCCAGGGGCATATTATATGCCATAGGACAAAACCTCAAAATAGCATCTACCAGATATCCCAGGGCCAAATTATATGCCATAGGAAAAACCTCGAAAGAATATTTGTAGATCTCCCAGGGCCAAATTATATGTCCTCCCAAAGAAAAACCTCAAAAGAGCATTTGCCAAATATCCCAGGGCCAGATTACATTGCATAGGCAAAACCTCGAAAGACTATCTGCAAATCTCCCAGGGCCAAATTATATGCTTATTTGCACAACTTGTTCCACAGCCATAGAGTATCAACCTGATACTCACCATACATCATCCTGATGTACACATGATCATCTTGATCATCATCACTGCATCATCCTGATGCATGTCATCTGGAGCAACATCCTGAAGCTCGTCATCTTGATCATACAATGCATCTACCTGATGCATACTGAGTATCTACCTGATACATATCATCATACAAGATCCACTTGATCATACAATGTATCCTCCTGATACATACATAGATACATGATCCACCTGATCACACAACGTATCTACCTGATACATATCAACATACATGATCTACTTGATCATACAACCACCTGATACATATATAGATACATGGTCCAAGCATCCAACATGATGCATATACAAAGTACATACAAATGATCCAACTGATCATATCCAGCATCCAACATGATGCATACATACATACATGATCCAACTGATCATATCCTGCATCCAACATGATGCATACATACATAAATGATCCAACTGATCATATCCAGCATCCAACATGATGCATATACATATAAAGAGCAGTAACTGGAGCATCGTCCTAATGCTCATCATCCATGATCCTCTTGATCATCATAGCATCATCCTCTTCAGATCATCTCATCGTCCACGAAGCACAGCCCAGATGCACATCATCCAGCACTTACACCACTGACATGGGAGAACACATCTACCACCATTCGGGGAAGGCTCCAGCCCTTACTTTTTCACCATGGGAGGGCACATCTACCACCATGTGAAAAATGGCTTCATCCCTTACATCTATAGCATGGGAGAACACATCTACCACCATGTGAGAATGGCTCAACAATTACATCACGACCATGGGAGAACACATCAACCATGTCAGAAAAGATCATGTGCATCTACATCTTCCGGACTCATCACTTCCCTTTGGAAGGAACCTCAATCTGAAGTGCACCAAGCCTCTCTCTGAGGTACTCAAACTGCACTCTGGCCAATGGCTTGGTCAATACATCTACAACCTGCTCATCCATCACAACATACTTTGCTTCAATTGTACTTAGTGCTACACAGGACTGCTTCCTGCTAAACCAAGAGATCACACCTGATCCCATACTGAAGCAACACCCAGAAGTGCTCTTCCTATCTGCAGCACTGCCTGCCCAATCTGAATCAACATAACCCTGCAGGTTAAACTTTTGATTCGCATCATACTTGAGCCCATAATCAACTGTACCCTTCAGGTACCTCAGAATATGCTTTACAGCAACCAGGTGAAGACTCCTCGAATACATCAAGAACTGGCTCAATGTGTTCACCGCAACACAAATATCCGGTCTCGTGTTCATCAGGTACATCAAGGACCCAATCATCTGATGATACATAGTGACATCAACCGGATCAGATGAAGCATCACACAGAGCCTTCAGGTTCGATGCCATAGGTGTGGCCATGGCCTTACAGTCCATCATCTCGAACCTCTTCAGGATCTCTACTGCATACTTCCCTTATCGAAGGAAGATTCCATCTGCACTCTACCACACCTCCATGCCTAGAAAATAGTGCATCATCCCCAAGTTCTTCATCTCGAACTTGGCAACAAGCTTCCGCTGCATGTCGGCAATCAACCTATCCTCACCTGTAACAAACAGGTCATCCACATACAAAATTAGTATCATTGGATTTCCTTCCTCAACCTTGTAGTAGAGGTTGGAATCCGCTTTACTCTTGGTAAAGCCCAAACTAGATAGAAAGTTGTCTATCCTACCATACCAAGTTCTACATGTATATGACTCCCTGTCATGTGTCTCAGAACCAAGTGGCTGCTCCACATACACTTCTTCTTCAACTACACCATTCAAGAAAGTTGTCTTGAAATCCATCTTGTGTATCTTCCATTTCATCACTACAGCCAGAGCAAGTACGGATCTAATGGAAGTGTATTTGGATACAGGAGCAAAAGTCTCTATGCTACCACCTACAGCATGCTTGATCTTTTAGATCCTCTTGGAAGTCACTATAGATTCCCTTCAGGTCTTGGGATTGCATCCCAAACATCTTCATGATCGACTGGTACTCCTCGATCATGGCATTCTTCCCAGATCTTGGGAACTTCAATATCTTCAATATTTTCAATAGATAACTTGGTTGCTGAACAAATGTTGTAGTCCTCCTTTTGTAGGTGATGGTATACGATCTTTCCTACACAACAAGTCAAATTGCATGATTAGAAAACATATCATAGTTTTCAGAACAAATTCTTGCACATAAAGAAATATGTCATATAGTCATGCAATTATCTTAGCCAATGCTTCAATACAACATTTATCCATATCCCGTAACTTTTTAGATGTCTTCCAATCTCTATCAGAACATTGTTAAGAGTGTGCACAACTCCCAACATGTCAGCAAAGAGGTTTCATTCTAGCTAAGTAGCAATGGAATGTTGTACAGTGCCATATGCCACTTACCCATTTATATTAGTAGTATACTGTTCATCAATGCAACTATGCATAATACACAACCTAATTTTAGGAACATGAGTATATACATTATTGAACAGTATTATTTAAACATCAAAATATGCAAGGAATGATAATTCAAATACTTATGTTTGTTTGTTTGTTGGGTTGACTTCCTCTTAGTCTTTTCTTCTTTTTGCAATTCCATTCTTTTGTGGATTGTGAGAAGTGGTCAAATCCCTCTGAATATCTGCATCCTTGCAGAAACTACTGAAGTGTGCTCCTTCTTGATCTTTGCTTCCTTGCAGGATCAACTGGAGTGTGCTCCCTCTTGATCTTTGCTTCCTTGCGGGAACAACTGGAGTGAGCTCCCTCTTGATCTTTGCTTCCTTGCTTACCTGTCCTTGAACTTATATCTATCACTATGCATTCTTATTAGTATCATCATTGTGTTATCCTCGAGGTCTCATACATAATCACACATTCATTAGTATAATCGTAATACCATCAAAACACAATAATCTTAAACATGTGTAGTCATGATTGTTTCAAACACAGATAATAAACATTAGTATTCAAGGTTTCAGGGAAGTCTTCTTTTACTCATGCATATTCTTATTTGACCATAGGACTCTTCTGGTTAGTTAAATCATCAATCAAGATAAGAGACATAAAATGCATAAACCCTTGATTACTTACATTTCTAACTTTATGAATAAACATAACCAATCACACCAAGTATACTTATATAAGGGATCCTAACACAAGGTAGCATTCTAACTTGATATAGGAAAAACATACCTGGATTGGTATGTTAGCTAGTTATGTCTAACATACCCACATGATGTCTTCTTGTTCTCTTCAATGACTTGTGCTAGTAACCTACATATCTCATAGGTTAACCATTATAGAACCAAGTTATACATACCTCGCAAATAGATCTTCTAAGTGATTCATGACAATGGATGAATCTTTGTCCTCATGTCATCATGATCATATGTTCTTGAATTATCCACAGGGTCTAAAACTTTTTCTTGAGATATCCTAACCTGTCATATTTCCAACCCCATAGGTTTGACCTCAAATGGATTCTCTGAGAGAGAGTTATGCCAAGTGTCGCAATGTGACCTGTTTATGGGATAAAACAAGAGAGCAAACTTGTACGGCGTGCCACGTGTCACTGGTTCAGTTTCAGCCTCTAAAAAACTTACCTGAGAAATTACAGTCCGTGCACTACCTATCACTTTTTACGAAATTTAATTTGGAGCTTCCTAGCCCAAGTTATGACCTTTTTTTCAAGGTCACCTGATTATGACTGAGATCTGGAAGAGGCAAAAACCCTATATTGTACAAATCATAAATCACAAAGTACAATGAATTAGAGGTTGTCCTTTGGACGCAAAGTACATGGGGATCTTAGATTCTCCCTGTACAATTTTTCAGATCTTGAAACCTCGCCGAACTTAATTTATAGTGAAAGTGCTATAATGATTGGTTTTTGCTATATCAAGCCCTAGCTTTGCAATTGCAACAAGTGTCATACATGCCATACCATGCCTTCTTTCAGCCTAGCTCTGATACCATTTTAATTTTTCAGAATTTACTTCAATCTGATCTAGGATCTTAACTGAGAGAACAACATGTACAGCATATCTACATCATATCAATCATGGACACAATAATGCAAGCACACAAGAGACACAGATTTTACTTGGGGAAAACAATAAAGGTGAAAACCCCCAATAACTTCCTCAGAGATAGATAGAGCAATGATACAACCCAAGCATAAGAGATAGACATTTCTTAGCAAGAGCTTCTCCTCCTCCACAAGTGCGCCACTCTCCCGAGAGTGTGAGAGAGAATAGAATGATCAAATAGAGTGCCTCCCGCACTCTATTTATACTTGACTTGACTTGCCTAATAACCTTTACTAGGTCGACCTTAACTTAACCACATAACATAATGCTGACTGGGCTGACACCCAATAGAGTGGTCTAATAACCCTTTCACCCACATGGATGACCCCCAATAGGGTGGTCTAATAACCCTTCGACCCACATGACTTATACAGGGCCGACCCCAACAAGGTGGTCTAATAACCCTTTCACCCACATGGATGACCCCCAATAGGGTGGTCTAATAACCCTTCGACCCACATGACTTATACAGGGCCGACCCCAACAAGGTGGTCTAATAACCCATCAAGTATAAGTTACGACACTTACAATATAAATGACGACACTTCCGTATAGAGGAATAATAACATCTCTATAGGAATACAATATACATATATGTGAAATACATTCCAAAGTTACATATACATCAATAGGCCCAGGTGTCATCTTGTATGCCCATTTTGGAAACTAGGGTTTTACTTAGTACGGGAGTGTGCAATTTTTGCACATTGGGGTCAAATTTTCAAAATCGTTGATCGGGCATGTATGGCTAGCGTTCCCAGCTGGAAGCTCTCTAGAGACACTTGCAGGACTCCCCGAAACCCGATTTTGTTTCACGGTTGGAATTTTATGTCCCCGACAGGTATCCAGCAGGTGTCCCTGAAGGCCTTTTGGATGCAAGACAAAACTAGCCATAGAATGACGACTGTGGCTCAGATTGACAAACCGTTGACTCCATTGGATTTAGGATGTCGAGATAGTGCTAGGGGTGCTCCTCTCCTCTAGTCACATGGCCCAGGTGTCATCTTGTACGTCCATTTTGGAAACCAGGGTTTTGCTCAGTATGGGAGTGTGCAATTTTTGCACATTGGGTTCAAATTTGCAAAATAGTCGACCGGGCACCTCTAGCTATCGTTCCCAACTGGAACCTCCCTAGACACACTTGCAGGACTCCCCAAAACCCAGTTTTGTTCCACAGTTGGAATTTTATGCCCCCGGCAGGTATCCAGCAGGTGCCCGTGAAGGCCTTTTGGATGCGAGACGGAACGAGCCATAGAATAACGACTGTGGGTTGGATCGAAAAACCATTGACTCGATTGGATTTAGGACGTCGGGATAGTGCTAGGGGTGCCCTTGTCCTCTGGTCTCGTGGCCCAGGTGTCACCTTGTACGTCCATTTTGGAAACTAGGGTTTTACTCAGTACGGGAGTGTGCAATTTTTGCACATAGGGGTCAAACTCGCAAAATCGTCGACCAGGAACCTATGGCTAGCATTCCCAGTTGGAACCTTCCTAGACACACTTGCAGAACTCCGTGGAACCCGGTTTTGTTGCACAGTTGGAATTCTATGCCCCTGATAGGAATCCAGCAGGTGTCCCTGAAGGCCTTTTGGATGAGAGACGGAACGAGCCATAGAATGACGACCATGGCTCAGATCGACAAACTGTCAACTCCATTGGATTCAAGACGTCGGGATAGTGCTAGGGGTGCCCCTCTCCTCCATTCCTGTGGCCCAAGTGTCACCTTGTACGTCCATTTTGGAAACTATTGTTTTGCTCATTACGGGAGTGTGCAATTTTTGCACATTGGGGTCAAATTTGCAAAATCGTTGACCGGGCACATATGGCTAGTGTTCCCAGCTGGAACCTTCCTGGACACACTTGCAAGACTCCCTGTAACATGGTTTTGTTGCATGGTTGGAATTCTATGTCCGTGGTAGGTATCCAGCAGGTGTCCCTGAACGCCTTTTGGATGTGAGATGGAACGAGCCATTGAATGACGACCGTGACTCGGATTGACAAACCATTGACTCCATTGGATTCAAGACGTCAGGATAGTGCTAGGGGTGCCACTCTCCTCTGGTCCCGTGGCCCAAGTGTCACCTTGTACGTCCATTTTTTAACTAGGGTTTTGCTCAGTACGGGAGTGTGCAATTTTTGCACATTGGGCTCAAATTTGCAAAATCGTCGACCGAGCACATATAGTGATAATGATGATGATGGTGATGATGATGAAGACGTTCATGATGATGGTGATGGTGATGGTGATGGTGATGATGATGATGACGAAGAAGATGTGATGATGGAGATGTTGATGAGGAACCTAGAGATGACAATGATGATGAAGATGTTGACGATGATTAAGATGGTGATGATGATGAATACGTTGATGAGGATGAAGATGATGGTGATGAAGAAGATGATGATGATGGATATGTTGATGAGGAACCTAGCGATGACAATGATGATGAAGATGGTGATGATGATGAAGATGGTGATGGTGATGAAGATGTTGATGA
The DNA here is from genome assembly GCA_027924585.1 of Larix kaempferi. NCBI lineage: Eukaryota > Viridiplantae > Streptophyta > Pinopsida > Pinales > Pinaceae > Larix > Larix kaempferi. Next base: position 3,725,009 of record BSBM01000153.1, read on the forward strand.
TGATGGTGATGGTGATGAAGATGATGATGATGAAGAGAATGTGATGATGGAGATGTTGATGAGGAACCTAGAGATGACAATGATGATGAAGATCATGATGATGATGATGATGGTGATTATGATGAAGATGTTGATGGTGATGGTGATGAAGATGATGATGATGATGAAGATGATGATGATGTTGATGTTGATGAGGAACCTGGAGATGACAATGATGATGATGATGAAGATGATGATGATGATGATGGTGATGATGATGAAGACGTTGATGATGATGGTGATGAAGATGGTGATGAAGATGGTGATGAAGATGATGATGATGAAGAAGATGATGATGACAGACATGTTGACGAGGAACCTAGAGATGACATTGATGATGAATATGGTGATGATGATGATGATGAATATGTTGATGATGATGTTGATGATGATGATGATGGTGATGAAGATGTTAATGATGGAGATATTGATGGTGATGGTGATGGTGATGGTGATGGTGATGAAGATGATGATGATGAATAAGATGATGATGATGAGGAACCTAGAGATGACGATGATGAGCAAGATTTTGATGATGATGATGATGGTGATGATGATGAAGACGTTGATGATGATGGTGATGGTGACGAAGATGGTGATGGAGATGATGATGATGAAGAAGATGTTGATGACGAAGATGTTGACGAGGAACCTAGATATGACAATGATAATGGATATGGTGATGATGATGATGATGAAGATGTTGTTGATGATGATGAATATGTTTATGATGATGTTGATGATGATGATGATGGTGATGAAGATGTTGACGAGGAACCTAGATATGACCATGATGATGAAGATGGTGATGATGATGATGATGAAGATGGTGATGATGATGATGATGATGATGATGATGAAGATGTTGAAGATGACATTGATGACGATGATGATGGTGATGATGATGTTGGTGACGATGATGACAAGTCCCTCTATGTGGTTGTCTATAGGAATCAAACATCAATCTTCAACCATAAATGAGCATGTTTTAAAATAAATTTTTAGGATACATATCTAAGAGTCTAGAAGATATCTATGCATTTTTCCATCAAATTTGGTCAAGGATATTCTAGTATCTAGTTAGATTATATTAGTGGAAACCCTAGGTTGATGACACGATGCTTGGATAAGGGCAAAAACCCAAAATCTAGCTAGATTTGGGTGAGCATTGAGCATGGGGAACCAAATCTATGAATATGTGTATTGTTAAATATAATTTTGTTGGGTGAAGCCAATAACCAACATAATCAACATAATATAAGAGTTTTTTGGGTTGGGGATATACCTCAGGGTACCCAAAGCATGAAAAAAGTTTGGGTGGGCACAAAACTAAGAGAACAAAAAAAGTTGAAGAGGACATGTGGGGTGGGAGGTCGACCTCCAAAAACTCAAGCATTGACATTGGTGAGGTAGGTCTAAAACAACTTCTCTCATACCAAATGAGAGAAGTGCTAGGGCTAGTTTAGGTTAGATTAGCGTTTCTAGGGCTAGTTTAGGTTTCTAGGACTAGATTAGGTTTATAATATTCTATCTTAGTTTTCTATTGTTAAATTAGTGTTTCTAGGGTTAGTTTAGCTTTCTGGGATTTCTAGGGCTAGATTAGGTTTGCAGGGTTATATTAGTGCTTCTAGGGATAGACTAAGTTTCTAGGGATAGATTAGGTTTCTAAACATTAATGACAAAGGGTGAAATGATGACATGGAAAATGGATGTATCTCTATGTATCTATCTCTATGTATGTATGTATGTATCTCTATGTATGTATGTATGCATGTATGTATGGAAAAGACATGTATGTATGTATCAACAAAAAATGCATGTACCAACAAAATAACATAAAACTAGACATACCTCCATGTAGAACATAACATTCTTTGATGCAAATCTTTCTCTCATGTAATGTTGACTGGCCTCATTCAATAAATCCGTCTGGATCCTCTATGTTGCTAATTGTCTCCATCAATCTCTCGTGCTCTGAATGAGGCAGGTAGTAGCGTACCTTGGTTGAGCTCTTGCTTAACATTTTCTAAAGATGGATGTTTGTGCCAACGATCAAGTTTGTGAAGTGATACACCACTAAACCTGGTTTGTAATCCATGAATACATTCCCACTAGTCTTTCTTGACTTCGCATCTAGTATAAGATATTCCCCATTAACCACCATTGAGCCAATAGGAAATTCAAAGCCTTCATCGTCGATTAATGATGCGTAAAGGGTTTTCTTACCTTGGATGCACTGTGTTAACTAATAATCCGTGCCCCATTCATTGTCTTTGGGGGAAAAAACTACGTATATGTGTCTTGGTTGTACAAGATCTGAGATATGGTCGTAGTCTGTCGAAATCGCTGGCTGACCCTCCTCTAACTGGGTTGTTTCAATAGGTGCACGTTGGTCTACTGCAAGTGACACATGATCCCATTCATCAACCCAGTGCATGCATTCACATTCATCCCATTCGCCACTATTGAAAGGGCTTCAAAAGCATGCAAGATTTCGCCTCCATATTTCAAATAAGGGGTTGTTTGAGCTTCGAACTGAATGAAATCCACATGTTCCTTGTACTGTGCCACAACTATAGGAATGTGATCGATCTATGTCAACCACTCGCCAAAAATTTCTTACCACACGTCTTGCCATTGATGATGTTTGCTGATCTCTTGCTCAGTCTGACATTGTTGCAGAGCACCATTGAACTATGGATTTTGCATCTTGGATATGAGGTTCCCTATAAAACCTCATCTCTTCCCTTTGTAGTGCGGTCTTGATGCATGCACCGACCCCATCATGCTTTCCTTTGTCGTGCCTGGTCTCAAAATAGTTCCAGATATATGGCACATTATAAGTCTTATGAAAAATACTCATCCATTGGAATACTCGGGCATTTTTGAACTGGCCCGCACAACCATCTGACCATATCCAATGCTGATCCATCTCTATATCTCTCTCCTTCAACTGATCATAGAAAATTTGAAAACAATGTTGCACATAATGCAAATCGTGGGTTCTATCATCACTTATGTAAAAAAATTTCTCCTTCAGTATAATCCTCTTGTCATTGCTTCTCTCTAGCCCATGCCTATACATAATAGGTACCATGATGCTGACTTGGTCTGAATGGTAGTATTGACTCTGGATTTCATTTTGTGGCTGAAAGGTGTAATTTTCCGCAAAATACACAATTGACACTATCGTTCCAACACGAAATGTGTCACTGCATTTTATGTACTGCTCATCTTGCCATCGTGCTACATGCACATGTTGAACATAATGCTCTATTTTCTCATAGAACTCTGTCAAGAAGTCACATACCAGTACTCATTACCATGAAAACAAGGGAAATATTACAATGTGGCATTTGGAAAAATGTATATGTCATAAATTGAACGTGTAATACGAAAAATATGCAATATTCATTTGTACCTGTGACTTCACTAATGCAATCTTTTTACTTTCCCTAGCATTGTCTAATTGATAGGTTACCTACTTGAAGCTTTGCATCTCCATGCCCATCCTGCCAAATTCATGCTCCTTGCTTTCATGGATGCAATGGTTCAAAAGAGAAAACCCACTGCACCTAGAACATGTCCCATATAGACACGATTTTTCATAATATTTTTGTCCTTCGGGCCTTGGACACATGATGTTTTGGATAAAGTCTATTCATGCATTTGGTGGTAGTATGGATTCATTGCATCCCTGCACAATGTTAGTATGAAAACCACAAAATATATGTTTATATGTGTCATAATAGTATTCATATTCTATGTGGTATCTACAACAACAGGTGTTCCGATCAATGCATATACGAATGTACCATGGTTTTCATTTCTCAAAGGACCCTTGGCCTAGGTTCAATTGTGTGTGCTCATTCCTGAATCTCTCATAGAGTTCAGTCTATGTGGTGTCAAGGAAGTGTTTAACATGGGGTTCGTGTTCAGTAGAACCTTTTCTCAGCTTTAGCATGTCTCTTTGGTTTTATGAAGGTATAGTATGATCATGCCAAAACTTTTGTACTAACTCCTTAATAACATCAATTAGCTTCCTATCTGCATGAGGCAATCTACCAACAAAATACCAACAATCATTTCTACCCAGAGTATCAAGATTTTATCTTATAACAGAGTACCTTTTAATAGTTTTTCTATTTAATTTGAGTATGTGAGAAGTGTGTAATATCAGGTGGCATTTCCTTGTGTACTTGCTTACAACTGATTCCGCTAAAACATGACGAGCTGCACAAAGATATTTTGTACGAGACGTCTTCCCAATCGCATTAAATGCAAATTGGAGATTTCTAACAATATGACTACTAGCCTCTGAAGTTTTAACTATCTTTATGCCCAAAATTCTCCTAACAACAGCTAAACAATGTGACTTTATCAAACATAACAATAATTGGCATTTACCTGCATCACCTTCGATTCAAAATATTCCTTGACAATGTTGTTGCATTGCCATTCGATAGTGTGTTCTGGCAACTTACCTTCAAGCCCCAACATAGCACTTTCATCCACATGAATGCGTATAGGAGTTCTTCTTCTTGCACTGGATAGTCAAGGTAGGGAGGGTGGACATGAGACATGAATACCAGAGCTTGTTTGTTGTGGTGCTTCGTTCATAGATTGGGCCATAATGGGAGTGTGGTCGACATGGTTGTGGTCTTCTTGGGGAGATTGCAAATTAACCAAGGCTTGTATGTCCATCTCTACACATGCAGCATCTCCAAAAATTCATGTGTCGTGAGGAACTTCAGCATGACTCGTTGATGGATTGTTGGTTGGAGATTGTGTTGATGTTGGAATTTGAGTTGGGTCCGTTGGACGCGACCTCTTTACCTATGGTTCTGAACAAGAGGTTGTCATGTCAACAACTGTGTTAGGATCAGTGGTAGGATCCAAGGCAATGATAGGACCATGTCTCAATCTTTCCATTCCCAACCTAGCCTTTTCTCTTAAGTCATTGACCTTTTCAATGGGAAGATTCCTTTTATATTTTTTTGTTGCATTGAATGAGTTTCCCATCTCCAAAAGTCTCTTTAACAAAAATATCAGACCTACCCTTGCAAAAGAAACAACAAATAAGATATTAGTGCCATTATACAATGAACTTGACACACTCCAACATAACTTACCACTTTACAAATTAACACATACAACTACAGACTACATTGGTTTATTTATGTTCGAATAAACATCATAATCCCTTACAATTCCAATCAATATAGATGATGGTTGGTCAAGTGTAGAGTGGAGAAACTAGTGCGTTTCCTAGCCATGAATTCATAAAATTTATGGTAGTAACACCCTACAACAGAGATGGCTAGAGATGCGTTGGGAATAGTATGATAGTTTTTCTATATCAAATAAGGTAAAGAGAATAATTTTACTAATTACACAATGAGGAGGTTGCAAATTCCCCCAAGGAATTCTTATTGGTTTACATCATATTTTTCACCTTAATTAGTTGCATTTTTTGCTTTCTCCCTTAATGTTATCAATTCTAAATTTTGCACATAGTTTGATTGCTTTGTCTTCATAATGGAATGGTATATCCTTCCATTTGAGGCAATGTCCTTTACCATCATAAATTACTACGTTATATAACACCTTAAGCAGTTGAAGAAACAACAACAAAATATTTCCTTATCTATAAACCTTGAGATGATAGAATGTGATTTTGAGTTTAAAATACCCATGGTTGAATTCAACAATGCATCACAATAGAATGAATGTATACTTTGTATTATGCAAAACCTTAAGGAGGATGCAAAGGTTTCTAACAAATATCATGGTCTTGGGAAGGGTGATTAGGGGGAATATAATTTGACCTTTCAATGTGCAATATCTAGGGTAGGGAGGTGTTGGAAAGTGGGGAACTAGGGACTATACCAATGATCATGTTGGATAGAGCATGAAGTGGGAAAGTCTTGGTTTTTGGAAAAAAAATCATTATTAAAGGTGAGGGGATATTGTAAGGACGGTAAATATGGATGAATATTATCATATTTGGATTCATAGAGAAAGGAAAGGTGCATATACTTATAGATATCCTCCTTCCATACAATGGTATTGAATAAGAGATGAGAGAGTTGAGGTTTTGTGGATGAGTTGAAGTGATATTTTTAGTCATGTTTAGTGAGTGTAATATTTTTTGCTAGCATAATATGAGTTGAAAAGAACAAAATTAACTTGGGAACTAATTACACAATGAGGAGGTTGCATACTTGATCTTGTCTAGTGTTCATATGAGTTTTTATAGATGTGAACTTGGGAATTCTTCTTGTCAAATTCATTGTTGTCTATGCATGGATATTGTTGTAGGCATATGATAAAAACAAAAAGGCATGGAAAAATCTCAAATCTTGTGAATGAAAAGAATTATTTACAATTCACCATACCTATAGAAATGATTCCCACTTGCAATGGAAACTGGTAGCTTGAATGTATCCACTAGATTCCAAGACCACTGAAGATGTTTGTTAGATTCCAAGGGTGATTTTGTGTCCAATAGATCAATGAGTGTCCAAACTATCAATGAGTGTGAGCCAATAAGAAACCTGTAAGAGCTTGAAACCCACAGAAGAAATGAAACCCGTGTTTTTTGGTAGAATTCTCAGGAAACAGAGAACTCTATTTTTTTAACTAGTAATAGGCACACACATGCGTGCTTAAACACGCACATGCGTGTTTGTAGTGCGTACACATCACTAGCATGCACGCATTAAAACATGCGCATGTGCCCTTGTATAAATTTTACACCATTTATTCCCCAATGTTTACAGCATTTAATGCCAAACCTTCCCACACTTTGAAAATATTTGCTTAAATTGGACTCAATGATGAAGTTTGAAGGGTGGGTCTTAATTTTTATTGGAAGGGCTTGCTCTTTGCATCTTGAAACATTTGATAATTTATGGTTGTCTATGCGCCTTGACCCAATCGATATTGTAAGGTGAGGATGTGCATGCATAATAATCCTTATTTATGACTATGCAATGAGGATTTAAATGGAAGAGGATGTAAAGACATGTTATTTTTATATATATTTTGATGGTGAGTGTTGAAGAGAAATGTGGTGATAAACCACATATGTTTGGAAGGACAAAGGGAGGTTACATGACCATGATCATGATCATGCCACCCATCAAATTGAAGACAATTGTTGAGCCAAAAAATTGTTTTTTTAAATTTTATTAATAACCATTATGGTACTTTCATCCAAATGTTTTTTTTAACTCATTGCTTCTCCATATTGTGTGCCTAATGCCACCTCTCTATATCAATGCATAAATCAACCTCTGCTTGGTTTGTGGTTATAGTTGCATGCCATTATTTGTAGTTGCATGCCATTGAGTGTTGTTTAGAGTTTTCGTGAGTCTATGACATTCATGCAATAAATGAAGTCTTGTACAGGAGGACTCATCAAAGAGGCAATTTGAATTTCATTTTGATAAAAAAACATATTTTGTAAAGATCAAATGCCATGAATGCATCCTCAAACTACCATGCAAGACCATAGATATGTTGAAAAGCATTGAGCATCATTGAAGAATGAAAACACGTTCCTCGAGATCTTATTGAAGCATATTGGGCTCAATTGAATTCCACTTTGGCATTAATTGAAAATTCTAGACCTCAAGCGTCATCAATCACACACAGAATCCATGGCACTATCCCTCTACAACGAGTCTTTTGCATATGAATTGAATAATGCTGCCATTATAATGTCTTGGGCATCAAGGATTTATCTTGTCTCCTTAACCATGGCTAGTGGAGGGAAACAAGAGCCTCCAACACTAACTCTTGCTTCTTAGGCACAAACACCATGAATGAGTCCCTGGACCACCACATATGAAATCTATAGGGTATTAGTCAACTTCAAGTGTGTTATGTGTGTGATGACTAGGTTAGTTGTGAACCAAAAATGGGTCTCGAGGTCTGACCAAGGTATATGGACAACAAGAAGCTTCTCATTCCTTAAATGAAGCTTCTCAGGCTCAAGCACCATGAACAACACCTACAACTCAAGAAGCTTCTTAGGATACGATGTTGAATGCAACTTCAAACCACCACACATAACCCTTGTGGGGTATCTCTAGCAAATGTAGAGGGATACGTATACCATGATTAGGCTACATTGCATGCCTTAAACAAGATAATGATGATGATGATGATCATCATCATCATCATGAATAATATCGTCATCATCATCCTCATCACCATCATCATCATCATCGTCATCATCATCATCGTAATCGTCCTCACCATCATCATCATCTTCATCATCAACACCATAGTCGTCGTCATCATCATAATCATCATCCTCATCATCATCCTCATCATCATCATCTTCTTCATCATCGTCATCATCATCAACATCTTCATCATCATCATCATCGTCATCAACATCATCATCATCATCTTCATCATCATCATCATCATCTTCTCCATCATCATCATTGATAATGATAATGATGACAAAGATGATGATGATGATTATGATGATGATGAAGATGATGGATGATGATGAAGATGAGTACGAAGATGAAGATGCTAATGATGATGATGATGAATATGATGATCATCATCATAATCATCTTTGTCATTATCAGAATCATCATCTTTATCCTCATCATCATCATCATCATCATCTTTGTCATCATTATCATTATCAATGATGATGATGGAGAAGATGATGATGGATGATGATGAAGATGAGTACGAAGATGAAGATGCTAATGCTGATGATGATGAATATGATGATCATCATCATAATCATCTTTGTCATTATCAGAATCATCATCTTTATCCTCATCATCATCATCCTCATCATCCTCGTCATCATCATCATTATCAATGAAGATGATGAATATGATGAAGAAGATGATCATATTCATCATCATCATCATCACCATCATCATCGTCATCATCCTTGTCATCATCATCATCATCATCGTCATCATCCTTGTCATCATCCTCATCGTTATCACCCACTTCATCATCATCATCCTCATCCTAATCATCATCATCATCATCATCTTGGTCATCATATTCATCATCAACAACATCATCACCGTCATCATCATCATCTTCATCATCATCATCATCTTCTTCATCATCATCATTCATAATGATGATGATGATGAAGATGATGATGATGACGATGATGATGATGAAGATGATGGATGATGATTAAGATGAGTACGAGGATGAAGATGATGAAGGAAATGATCCTCCTCCTCCTCCTCCTCCTCCTCATCATCATCATCATAATCATCTTCGTCATCATCATCCTCATCATCATCATCCTCATCATCATCCTCCTCCTCCTCATCATCATCCTCGTCATCATCATCATCTCCATCATCATCATCATCATTATCACCCACTTCCTCATCATCATCCTTATACTCCTCCTCATCACCATTGTTGGGCACTCTATAAGTCAGTTAATTAAAGCTAACACACAGAATGATCAATATGAATTGTCAAACCAAGGAAGGTCTTTTATTTCAAAGGTAATGAGCACAATCTATGCATAAACAGATTAAGCGGTTGATTAATGAATGCAAGTAATGATCCTACCTAGATGCTCAGTCAACTCATTCCCTAAGCAACTAATCTGATTCACACATCTACAAATCCCAATTGAAACAATCCTTCTTACAGAATCAATCCAGAAAGTTAATGATCTAATAATCAAATAAAATGAAATTACTTTTGCAAGAAGTTAAATCCTTATGATCATCAAACTACAACAATTAACCTTTACCAAAATGATCTATCGAGTGACTACTGTAACTCCAACATTATCTGTCTAATCTATGTATGCAATTAAAGATACAACAACAACCAGAATTGAAATACAAGCTTGAACTCTATGGATGATTATTGGAAGTCCTAGAAATCATAAACAACTACCAATTGATTGGGATTGAGCTTGGCTGTTACAGTTGATTAAAACACACATGCAATTTAATTGAATTGTTCTACACAGTCGACTGTCACACCACTCTGCTACAGCTATTCAAGATGCAATTGTAAATTACCAGCAAAGAAGATAATCTCTGTTACAGCTATCAGCAATGTCTGCAACTTTCCACACCACACAACAGAAATGAAAGTAAACTATTCTACCTACTTAAATCGGCTATCTTTGTGAGAAGGAAGGCCCTAGCCTTCTAACAGAGATGCCGAGAGTCACAGCTAATTAAAAATTAGAAGTGAAGAATGCTGCTCTCATATTATTAATGGAAAATCATGAGCTTCAATGCTCTGTTACAGTGTACACCAGTAATGATTGTCCAACCCCCAGGATACGAGAGCCTTCTGGGATTTATACAAAAAGAAAGACAATTTCAGATCCACAAAAATAGCGCAACAATGAAGATCTATGATCTTCATGCTGCGCAGTTACAGCTAACTGATACAGCGTGTTGAATAGTGATGTTAATACTGAAGGATGTTGCTGTATCGATGGCAATTGGATCCACAAACTTGATAGTTGGAATGCCACCTGTCTGTTGCAGCTAAGCTCTTCTTCAATGAGATCTGTTATAGTGGAAATATGTTATAGCTCACGTGGAGGATGCGCTGTCCCTTAGAGTATGAGGAGCTGACGTTGAAGAATCATAGCTTGCACTATTGGGCTGATACACTTGCGCTTTTAGACCTTGGCTAAATAAAGTCACATAAATTAGTATAAACCAAGGACTAAGATCCATAATCTTTAACAGTATTAGGCATAAAAACAAATAAAGTAATAACAAATTATTCCTATCAATGTTATAGATTGATCTGGAAAGAAATGGATATAGCTCATGAAAATAGGATGGAATTAGGGCAAAAAGGTGTAATAGAGGTAGCCAAAAAGTGCATTTCCTGGACCCACCATCTCCCCCAAACTATCCAATTGCATGTCCTCATGCAACAACCTCTTTTAGTCTAAATCTGAATTTGAGTGAAACCTGTGGAGATTGGTGATGTTATAAGCAAATTCTGGTGCCTCCCCTCGAGGAACAAACCCATAGCAGTATACCCAATGCTCCCACAAACTCTCTTCTTCTTCTAATGTTAGAGAATAATTGGTTCTATAAGAATTGATTATAGGAAACCAAATGAGGGGGAACTTAAATCTTAAACCAATCCACCAAGGTCCACACCTTTGCATGCATTGCACATATCTAGGCACCCTAGTGAAGGCTTGCCTAAAATTTTCGAAGCCATATGGATCCATTTCCTTCAGAGATGAGGATGAGTATAGCCATCTGTATTCACTGCCTTCCAGGGTATCCTGCTGCATATTAAGAATCATTGGGAAGCATGTAGTAAGGAGTTTATCTCACAGGCTCTCAAAATATTGAGCAATTGAAGGAACCCTGAGGGATTTAGCATGACAAGCCATGAATACTAATGGATTCTGAGGTTCCTTCCTAATCCAGAGAGTAGAATTCTCCTCATTCCTGAGCATAGTTTGGAAAGCATCCTTCCATCTTACATGGTTAATGACAAAGGAGGCAAATGCCCTCAGCTGAACATCCCCAAGAATAGGTAAAAGGTCAGATGGAACAGAAACATAGCAAGCCGTATCATGCAAATATAAATCACATAACAAATGCTAATCCTCAAAGTCACTCTTCAGAAAAGTCTCCAGAAATTGATCAGCTGTTGCCAACTTAAATGATCTTCCATCTTTGAGAGCCTTCAATTTAAATAAGGTTTTTTGCTCATAGAGGAAGACACGATAAGAGGGGGATGGAGCTCTGCAATTCATTAGTTCTATAGAAAGATTATACATTTGCTTTTTTTCCTGCTGTAGGGACTCAAGCTTCTTCAAATCTTCCAATTTTTCTTGGAGTTTTTCCCACCGAAGCTTTTGGAAGAATAGCTCCTCGGCCCATTTTTCTCTTAGTCCCGTAATGAAATTCCTATGCTCCTGGAGAGAGATCATACCTTCTTTGAATGGTTCCATCCATTTGAGCCATTTATCCAGTTCAAGGTTTAACTAGAGAATTTTCTTCTCTAGTCATTGAATTTTTCTGTCTTCTACCTCCTTTTCATCATCAGAATCTAGATGAATGACTTCCTTCTCTTTCCTCAACACTGTGACAGCTTCATCTTCTATTGGGATTTCAATGGCCTGTGCATGTGGTGTAGTATCAGCCATAGGGTTTAAGGATGTTATTTCTTGTGTAACAGCATTCTTCATATCCATATCCATCTCAGCTTCCTCAGTCAGTGCTATAGTCTCAGTTAGTATTTTTAGGGTTGTTGGTTCTTGTGTAACAGCACCCAAGCCTTTCATTTCAATCTCAGCCATCTCAGTTTGCACCTAAGCCTTTCATTTCAATCTCAGCCATGTCAGTTTGTGTTGCCACTGTAGCAAATGATTTTGGAAACACCGGTTCTTGTGTAGCAGTGTTTCCCTCCTAATTCTCCACATCAAATGTTGTTGTTTGAGTTACAGATTTAAACATCCTCAATAGTACTGGTTCTTGTGTAACAGTCCCCTATTCCTCCGTTTCTTTAAACTGCTGAGATTGTTTCTGATTTTTATCAAATCTTTCTGACTGGTAGGACTGGTCCTGAAGGAGCTCAGTATCCCCTAATGGATGGGACTATACCATTTCATCCTCTAAATTCAAATCAGGGATCTCTTCCATTCTTGGCTCATTCTCCTCTATCAATTCGATCCCTGGCATTCCTTCTTCCACCTCCTTTATCTGTACATGACTCTAGGATGCAAGTCGCAACACAACAACTCTGTGTCCTGTTGAAGCAAGTATATCTCCACATTCTGGGCAAACAGTCTCCCCATACTTATCATTTTCAAATGCAACATATGGGTTTTCTAGCAAATTTGCAGCGTTTGCTAATGTATCCAAATTTTTCTCTACTTGTCTCCCAGCTGCTCCCTTCCACTTTTCCAATTCTTTTCTTAATGTATGCACTTCCTCCTTTAATAATTCGTTTTCAAATAAGAGGTTTTCAATTTGGGGTTCTTCCCTAGAGGGTTCCTGTATAGCAGTAGGCAATTTGGGGTTCAAAATAGGAATATCTATATCTACCCCTACTGTATGTGCTTTTTCTAACGTAGGTGACCCCCTATTCCCTTTAACTGCTCCTGTCATCTCTGATAGGGGTGTTCCACTGTTACCCCCAATAGCATCCACTATATCAGCTTCTGCTGCTGTCCCTATTAATTCTGTTTCCATTATAGTTACTTCTGCTACTGCCACTGTCATAGTTGCTTCTACTACTGCTACTGTCACAGCTGCTACTGCTGACCGAGTTCTTCTTTTCCTCAACAATCCCACTAGGTGTTCCTCACCACTTGTTGCTACTGATGCTTTGACAATCCGACTCTTCTTCCTCTTTGCTGCCATGGGTGTATGACCCCTGTTCCTTGATTCTATTCTTCGTTTCTTTGACACAGGGGTGTTCACCCTGGTTTCTTCTTCTTCAATAATGGTGCCCCTTATTTCTGAAGAGGAATCTACTTCCAAGACTTCCACAGTCCCTTCTGCTATTGTTTCAAGCCAATATCTTCCTTATGAATCCCTACTTCTGCAATTGCAGCTTCAACAGTTGCTCTAATTTTAGCTTCTTTCAATTGAGTACTTGACTCTACAATTACAGATTCCAATTTTTCTACCTCCTGCTCCAGGGTTTCCATCATACTTCCTTCATTTATAAGGTTTTCTACTACTGTAGCCTCTTCTTTACTTACTTCCCCTTCATTATTGTCCTAACTTTCTGTTACTCCAACCTCCCCCCAACTGGGTTTGAGGAACTCTGGTCCTCACTACCCTCACCAGCACCTCCCTCTTCTAATACAGGTTGTCTGATTGGTGTGTCCTCAGCCAAAAATTGGTCCCAAGTTAAATGACGACTTGCAATGGCTCTTCGAACCAATAGTTTGATTAAACCATGATTAGTGAGGGAGGAAACTAGGTGCTGGGCAGTTCTTGCATAGCCAGCCATGGTTTGTAGGGCTTTAAACATATAGAATGGTATATTTACTAAGATACCATGTCGTAAATGAGACAGTAAGGGAAGTTCAGAGAATGAAACAACTTGGTACCTACCTCCACAAGAAATATATCTCTTCACAAAGACTGAATTTTGATCCCAGGGTGGTGGTAAGGACACCAGTTCCAGCCCACGAAGCTTTGGAATAACCTGTTCTCCTACTGACAGAAATTCCCTCAATGCATTCGCATTATGTACTTTCCGCCCAAATGACTTCTTTCCCACCATGGGAAAACTAGTAACCTCAACTATGATTTCTTCTGTAACATCCATGCACAGTCCTCTGACCTTGGCATGAGTATCAATCAGGCTGAGGGAAAATTGCAATGCGGTTTCGGTATGAAAACCATTCAACCGTTCGAAATACTCCATCCAACCTACTGTTATAAAAATATTGAGAACCTCTGCATTAGCACGCACAGCGTCTGTATTCATAGGTTCGTGTCTGACTGGATTTCCCATTTTAACCTCTCCTCAAGGTTCAGACCTCAACAATTTCTGGTTTAGAAGTGGAGAGTTGCAGCTTTCGAACATGTAAAGGGTCGTTGGGGTTCAAGAATCAGGTTTTCAAGCTAGTCAATAGTAGTATGAATGTTCTATGGAAGCGACGAGGTTGGCAGATAGGAGTAATAGGTGCAAAATCAGGTAAGGTGACGGAAAAATAATCACAATTATGACATTTAACTTAATCTTTAAAGTGTGATTCAATTTGGTTCATTGATCGAGGGTTATGACAGGACATAATCGTTATTACCGTATTAATTCTTCTGCCAAATCATGTAAAAGATAGGACCCATACCTTGCGTTTATGAATTTGAGCCATGAATTAATCATTGCGACCAGTCGTCGTCCCAACAGATGTAAATGCATATGTGCCGAAGTGCGTGGCACTTGCCACCCAGGCTGACAGCTACTCAAGGCATCCAGATTGTCCTTGTGGTTGATCATGGTTGGACTGTGTGGAGCAAATGCCAAAACTGATGCTTAGTCACATCGTTATTAGCATCATTAATCGGAGAGCAGACAAACTGGTGGAGTATCAGCTGCAAAATCTAGCAAAATAAACGAAAAATGGAAGAGTCGCAGCTATACGGAAGGAGCTATAATGAAGTGGAAGGAATGGAGCTGTGGTGCTAGATTTAGCAGAATGGACAAAAGTGGTGGAGTCGCAGCTACTATACTTAGCGGAATGGACAAAAGTGGCAGAGTCGCAGCTACTGGGAAGGAGTGAAAACAAGACAGAAATGGCGAAGTAGCAATTGCCAAATTAGAAAGATACGTAGAAGTAGCGGAGTCATAGCCCCGGGATTTGGCCGAATGAGCAAAAGTGGCAGGGTCGCAGCTGCAAATTTTAGTAGAATGGGTAAATGTGGTGGATTCACAGCTGCAAATTTGGCAGAATAGGCAAGTATAGAGGAGTCGCAGCTGTGAATTTAGAAGAATAGCCAAGTGTGGTGGAGTCAAAGCTGCATCCAACTGTAGTAGAAGCTAATTTTATTTGTGACATACCATGCAATATCCATCTTCCTCAAAGAGATTTATTAGATCAGGAACAAATATGGGGTGTCTGCAATCATCTGGCCCAATCATGGCTGCTGCTCCTCCAATAAGTTCCTACACACATTTCTTAAAAACAAACCGATCAAGTGCAAAAAAAATAAAATTAAAAATAGATAACATGCAGAATGAAATAAAAACCGATTATTTATGTACAAAGATATGTGTGGAAACTACAACATTTTAGGAATTTACAGGGTTTAAAAATCCCTGTCCTGACATTAACTGATACTCTGGATCATATGCAACTTGTGAAATAAAATCTTCCCTTGAGATCGGCATGTGATATAGTCGCAGCTGATGACCATTTGCGAATAATGGTACTTTGTTCTCATCAATGGTGATCAATTGGACTGTTCCATTATTAAATACCTGATCTATCTAATAGGGTCCCAACCAACGGGTGCGCAATTTGCCTTTAAAATCCCTCTTAAACCGTGAATCATACAATAGGGCCTAGTCTCCTTCCTGGAAGAATCTTTTCTTTATAAATCTGTCATGGCATCTAGAGCGCTGTTGTTGGATTAAAGTTGTATGATGCACTGCAGGTGCGCGTTTCTCATCCAATTCATTGAGTTGATTCAGTTGATTCCTCTGAGCCTCTGACAAATCCAGATTTGCTTCAACAACTGTTTTCAAAGTTCTGATTTCAAATTCAATTGGGAAAACAACGTTCTTTCCATATACTAGCTCATATGGGGAAAAACTAGTGGTGTTACGCCAAGTAGTACGATAGGCCCACAATGCCTCTAGAAGTCTTTCAGCCCAATCTTTATGATGGCTCTTCACTGTTTTTGTCAAAATAGCCTCAATAACCTTATTTGTGCTCTCCACCTGCCATTAGCCTATGGATGATATGGTGAGGTTATTCTGTGTTGAATATGAAATTTCTGCAACAGTGCTTCCAGCTTGTGAGATACAAACTGTGGTCCACCGTCTATAATGATCTCCTTGGGTACTCCAAAGTGAGTAAAAATTCCTTCATATAGGAAATCAATCACAGCTTGATCATTGGAATTAACCAAGGCTACAACTTCCACCCATTTAGTCATATAGTCTATGCAAACCAAGATATGAACTTTCTACTTTGAGGGAGGGTTGATAGGCCCTACAAAATCTAGGGCCCACCTGTCAAATGGTTCAACCACACGCTGTCGCTGTAAAGGCATCTCATCTAATCTATTGGGTTGGCCCATCCTCTGGCAGCTATCACATGCCTAAACATAATTCTTTGCATCCTTGAATAATGTAGGCCAAAAATAGGCCATTCTCAGAACTTTATGACATGTCCTCTTGTCAGCAAAATGTCCCCCACAGGGCTCATCATGGCAAGCTTTAAGAATGCTGAAGATTTCATCCTCTCTAACACATCTTCTGATTTCTAAATCAAGCCCAGTGTAGAAAAGATGGCCATCAATCCAGCAGTACCTATCACTCTGCTGTATGATTTTCTTTCTTTTTCTCTTTGACAGATGTGCTGGAAGCTTACCTTCCTACTGTCCCAAAACTGCACCAATGGCAGTGTCTGAAGCATCTGAAGAAATATGGAAAGGCGGAGCCCAATTGGGTCCTCTCAATATGGGTGTTGTGGATAGCCTCCATTTTAGCTCAGTGAATGTTGTTTGGCATGCATCATTCCAGATAAACTATGCATCCTTCATTAACAAAGTGAACAAAGGAGAAGCCAGTTTGGAAAAAAATTCTATGAATCTTCTGTAATAACCAACATGCCCCAAAAAGCTACACACATCCTTCTGAGTTCTAGGAGTTGGTATGTTTTCAATTACCTTGATTTTAGATGGGTCTACCTAGATACCAACAGAAGAGATGAAGTGCCCTAGCACTATGCCTTCACTCATCATCATGTGGCACTTTTCAGTGCTCAAATAGAGCTGACTTTGTTCACAATGTTTCAACACCTTTTCTAAGTTCTTCTATGCTTCTTCATAGCTGTCACCATATGGAGTAAAGTCATCCATAAATATTTCCATGCAATCATTCACCATTTCTAAAAATATTCCAATCACTACCCTCTAAAATGTAGCTGGTGCATTGCACAAACCAAAAGAAAGTACTCGGTATGCAAAAGTCCCCCAAGGACAAGTGAAAGTGGTTTTGTCACGATCTTCTGGATCAATCTAAATTTGGTTGTAGCCACTAAAGCCATCTAGAAAAGAGAAATACTTCTTCCCACACAAGGTATCAAGGACCTAATCGATGAAGGGTAAGGGAAAATGGTCTTTCTACATTGCCTTGTTCAATTCTCTGTAATCCACACAAACCCTCCATTTCCCATTTTTCTTTGGCATGATCACAAGTGGAGAAACCCACTCACTATCTGAAATTGGATATATGAATCCAGCTTCCAAAAGTTTCTAGATTTCCTCTTTCACTATGTCTCTCAGGTTCGGGTTCATCCTTCGTTGGGGTTGGCATATAGGCCTGGAGTCACTTTTAATATAGATGTGATGAGTGCACAGATGAGAGGGAATCCCCTTCATATCTGTGTACTCCCAAGCAAAAGCTCCCCTACGCTGTTTTAGCATAGTGACTAGCTATTCCAGCTCGCTAGGTGCCAGATTAGGATTAATATTCAAAGTTTTTCTTGGCTCAACCTCCACTGGAACACTCTTCAACTTCTTAGGTACTGGAATTACATTGTCATCACTGATCAAAGTTTCTTATGTAAGGTTTTCTTGTTCTGTTGTAGCTAAAGTATTGTTCAAGATCTGATAAACATTCTTATTGACTGACATGGGCTCACTGATTAAACTATTAATGGCATCATCCTCTGTTTCATCTTTAAATTTCAAGGCTCTCCCTATGGTTAATAGTGGTTGAACTCCCTCTTCCTCCCCCAAATATACCCATAATGGAGTATCAACTTCTGTGCTTGGTTGAGCTGGAGGGTATAGGGTTAGATTCTTGATCTCAGTCCTCTCTGAAATGGTCATAGAACCTGACCGACAGCTAATACAGGCATCAACTGTGGGAAAGCATGGTCTTCCCAGGATCAGTGGGTGTCCCCCCAAATGAGATTTTGGCTGTAACACCAAAAAGTCTGCAGGATATTCCCACGAGTCCACTGAGATTACAAGGTCATCTAAAATTCCTTCAAGCTTGATCGTTGATCTATTAGCAATTTCCAAAATAGTAGGGGCTAGCTGAAGATTAGTGAGTCCCAATTACTTCACCATTTTTATGGTCGTAACATTAATAGCTGCGCCCAAATCCACCAAGACATTTGGAATCCGTGTGTTCCCTATGTACACTGTAACAGTCGGGTTCCCAGGGTCATCATACTTTGCCACAGGGGCATTTCCCATTATTAATTTTGACAATTTTCCCAGCACATGGACAGTGGGAGGATCCTTGGGCCTTCTCCTTGGTTTCTTAACACACAAATCTTTAACTATCTTAGCATAAATAGGCACATCATGAAGGGCCTGTAACAGTGGAATTTTAACATATAAATTCTTCAACTCTCCCACGAGATCAAATCGGGGCTGTTCCACTGTCTTCTGCAGCTGTAATCGTTTAGGATATGGTGGTTCTCTATTCAACTATGTAGGCTGTAGTAGATTGTGTGTTGCTTCCTGAGTTTCATCTACTGCTTTGGTAGGAGTATCAGCATCCTCAATAATGGGGCTTGCTGAATAGTGCTGATTTACTCCAGTTTCAGTCATTGGGGATAACAAATCCTCAGTGATAATAGGATCCACTATCCTCCCTGATCGTAATTGTATATCATTGCAGGGAATTTGAGTAATGGAGTATGCAGGCATGATGGCAGTCTCAAACTGATGGACTACTTTATTGTTTGGGTTCGGGTTAGGTTGTGCAGGTCACTGGGGTCGAAGTGGTGCATTCATGGGTGCGGCATTGTTCTGGAAAGGGAGTTGTGGTTGCTAATACTGCTGGTGCTGATACTGTTGAGGAGGGTATTGTTGATATTGAGTGTGGTGATGGGGAAATTTATTTCCTTGGTAAGGGTTCCTCTAGTTAGGATTCCAAGGAGCTTGGTTTGACTACTGTGGCCAAGGTGTCCATGAATTAGAATTTTGCATTGGGTTCTGAGATGGATGCCATTGGTTGTTGAAAATATGTGAAGGGAATTGTGTATTCATATTATGCATGTTGTTCATCCCATTCATATTATGCAGAAGAAATGCTAGATCTAGATTCATACCTTGGTTTCTAGGCTGCCATGGTTTCTTCTGTGCCATAAAGTATTCTTGCTCTACATCAGGAATAGACGCTTGCAGGACTGCTTTAACCTTAGGTAATGAAGTACACTCTTTAGTTTCATGCTCAAGTTCACATATCCTACATACCTCTGCTTTGTCCAATGGGCACTCCTTCAGT